>CM062817.1:218348868-218730675 GCA_031772625.1 Pinus tabuliformis
GATTAGGGAATATATCCTTAATCCTTTTTAAACATTGTAGGTTTTAACCCCGTACACAAATTACCTGCATAGGAATTCTAAAACACAGAAAATAAACAATGCGAGAGCATAACACATAAAACACATATACACAGAGATTTTCCCCTAGATCCCAAAACTAGGACTACCAGCTTGATTTTTCATTATGTTCCTTTCAATGTTACAATACATATTTATACATGTCGAAGCATCCAATACCATGGACCGAAAAACCATCGTTTCCAAAACCATGGACTGAAAACCATCGCGTCCAAAACCATGTGCGAAAATCATGCACAAAACCATAGGTAGGTCCACCCAACCTAATATAGGGTCCAAAAAAAATTTCCTAAGGCGTTGCCCCGGACCCCGTAGAGGGGGGTTACCTGCCCCCTTGTGACCCCCCCGCTGCACAATCAGCGCAACGAAGGGGAGGCTCCGCACCCCCTCTAACCCATCGGTTCACTCTGTGGGCTAGTCATGGAAAGAATAACACAACCCAACATTCTCCCACTTGTTGTTTTCTTTCCACAAGGGGCCACAAGAGAGCTTAGTCATTTATCCAGCCCTGCAACACCCATTGTTTCTCTACACCAAGAGAACTTCTAAGAGGTCACAGATTTTGTGAATGCATCTGCAATATTCTTCAAAGTGTCCACCTTTACCAGCAACACCTTTTTGTCTTCTATCATATCCATCACCAAGTGATACTAAACATCAATGTGCTTTGTCTTTGAATGGTAAGCAGGGTTCTTTGCCAAGAAATTTGCACTTTGGCTATCACAGTGTATCCTTATAGCTCCCTATACTAACCCCATACTTGAACACAATCTTTGCAACCAAACTACTTCCTTGCTTGCATGAGTGGCTGCCATGTATTCTGCCTCTGTAGTTGATAGTGCCACTATAGATTGTTTCTTACTCATCCAACTGACTGCACCTCCAAATAGGTTAAACACATACCCACTTGTAGATCTTCTTTAATCCAGATTTCCAGCCCATTCTGCATCAAAAAAGCCACAGATATCCAAAACTCTATCCAATCCTGGTCTTCCTTGGTAGCACAAACCATAATCACTAGTGCCATGCAAATACCTAAAAACCTGCTTCACTACTGTCCAATGCTCCTTCCCTGGTTTTGACATAAACATGCTCAATACTCCCACTACATGTGCAACGTCTGGTCTAGTACATACCATCGCATACATTAGGCTACTGACTGCACTTGCATATGGAACACGGGACATATCCTCTTCCTCTTCTTGTGTCTTGGGACACTGTTCAGCAGATAACTTTACACCTACAGGAATAGGAACCTTCACTGGTTTACAATCCTGCATATTAAACCTCTACAATATTGTCTCGACATACTTCCTCTGGTTTAAACAGAGCTTCCTCTTTGCCCAATCTCTTTTAACTTCGATGCCCAAAATATAGTTTGCAGCACCAAGATCTTTCATGTCGAATTTGGAGGACAATTGGGTCTTCAAATCCTTGATAATTTCTTTGTCATTTCCAACCAGCAACATATCATCCACATACAAGACCAGATAAATAACATGGTCACCAATTAATTTCAAATACACACAGTGATCTGATTTGCTTCTCATGAAGCCAAGTCCCCGTATAAATGTATCAAATTTCTAATACCACATCCTTGGTGATTGTTTTAACCCATACAAAGACTTCTTTAACTTGCATACCAGTTCTTTCTTACCCTTCACCGCAAAGCCTTCAGGTTGCTTCATGTAGATCTCCTCTTCCAAATTCCCGTGAAGAAATGTTGTCTTCATATCCATCTGTTCTACCTCAAAATCAAAAGCAGCAGCAATAGATAAAAGTAATCTAATAGAAGCTACCTTGGCAAGAGGAGAAAAAATATCAACAAAATCAATTCTCGGCACCTGGGAATATCCTTTTGCTACCAACCAAGCTTTGTATTTCTCCACCTTTCCTTTTGTATTTGTCTTCTTCTTGAACACCCATTTGCTGCCAATGGGTTTCCTTCCAGACGGCAACTCCACTAGATCCCAAGCCTCATTTTTGTGCTAAGATGCCATTTCATCAACCATGGCCTCTTTCCAAAGTTTCCATCCTCTGAATCTACTGCTTCCTTCACAGTTCTAGGATCATCATGAATAATAGATAAAGCAAAATTTGAACAGAAAGAAGATGGACTGTACCTTTCTAGCTGCCTTTTTTCTTGAACTGATATTCTCACACCCAGATTTTGTGGCTCTTCATCTTCTGATTCCTCCTTTGTTGTAGAGCCTGACTCTTGCTCCTTTAGCTCAAACTCTATCTTCTTTGGTTCCTTTAGTTGGACTTCATGTTTAATAACATCTTTCACCTCTCTGAACACCACATCTCGGTTGTACACAACCTTCCTTATTACTGGGTTCCAAATATTATAACCCTTTAAACCATCCTTATACGCAATAAAGATGCACTTTGTAGATTTACTATCCAACTTAGTTCGTTTCTCCTTTGGAACATGTACATATGGATCACATCCAAATACCCTCAGATGTGAAAGAGAGGGTTTCTTACCAGTCCATACCTCTTGTGGAGTCTTATCCTCCAACACTGATGAAGGTGATCTATTGACCAGGTAACATGTTGTCTCCACTGCCTCTACCCAGAATTCATGTCCTAACCCGGCACCACTGAGCATGCTTCTTGCCCTTTCCATCAACATTTTGTTCATTCTTTCTGCAACTCCATTTTTCTGAGGTGTATATGGATTGGTATTCTGCTGTGCTATACCAAACTTCTTACAAAATTCTTCAAATTCCTTACTGCAAAACTCTCCCCCATTATATGTCCTCAGCACCTTTATCTTCTTCTCTGTCTGGTTTTCCACCAAAGCCTTAAATTCTTTAAACCTGTCAAAGACTTCATATTTCTTCTTAAGGAAATATATCCATGTATTCCTTGAGAAGTCATCTATAAATGATACATAGTACACAGACTTACCCATTGATGGAACCTTCACAGGTCCAAACACATCACTATGCACAAGCTCTAATATCTGTTTCGCCCTCTTACCACCAGAGGGGAAACTCACCCGATTATGCTTCCCATATACACAATTTTCATAGAAATCAAAATCCATAGAGCTATTACTCGTACCTTCTACCATACCTTTGCCATTAAGTATTCGAAGGCCCTTCTCTCCAATATGTCCAAGCCTTTGATGCCACAGCATGGTCTTCTCTCCAGAGACCACTAGATTTTATACTCCACTTTCAGGAACCACATAACTGTTGCTCCCTTCAACAACAATGCTACCTTGCAGCTTGTGCAGAGTTCCAATCCGAACTCCCCGCATCAATACCAATGATCCCTGAACCATATTGCAGGTATCCTTCTCAAACACTGTTTTTACACCTACATCATCCAGCTTGCTTAAAAAATTCAGATTTCTGGCCAATGCAGGAATATGTAGAACACCCGAAAGTGTTCTAACCCTTCCACCTTGCAACTTCAACTTTACTTTTCCATGACCAATGATTCTACCCTTCCTATCATCCCCTAAGAAGACATCACCACCATCATATTTCTCATACTCGCAGAGCCACTCTCTGTGGGGAGTCAAGTGAAAGGATGCACCTGAGTCAATCAACCATGCCTCATGATCTACATGTGTACTTGAAGAAGCCAAGTACACATCTCCACCTTCATCTGAGGTGGTTTTTTCCTCTGTAGAAGGAGCATCATCAGATCCCTTTCCTTTGTCAGGAGCTTTAGATTTACAGTCCCTTTTGTAGTGCCCTTCCTTTCCGCATTTCTAGCACACCACCTTTATAGGTTTTCCTGGAGATTTAGATCTCCCACTCGATGACTTATTTTTGTTTTTGTTTTGGGACCGTCCTCGTACAGACAAGGCATCACCATTCTGGCTCTCCATATTTTTCCATCTCATCTCCTCCGTCAACAAGGATGAGACTATTTCATTAAACTGCAAGGCAGTTGCATTGCTACCTATTGCAATAACCAGACTATCCCACAAATCTGGTAGAGAACACAACAAACTAATGCACTTATCTTCATCTGAAATTTTGATATCAACAGATGATAACTGACTTACCACAGTATTAAACGCATTCAGATGCTCTGTCACCAAGTCTCCATCTTTCATCCTTAGGTTATACAGCTTTTTCCGTAGGAATAGTTTATTCACCAGAGACTTAGATTGGTACAAAGTCCCTAACTTGTCCCATAAAGCCTTCGTCGTAGCTTCCCCTGATACATTCAGCAATACTGAATCTGAGACACATAATCGTATTGTGCTCTTTGCCTTCTGATCCAACTTCTTCCATTCTTCATCAGACACTCCCGTTGGTTTAGTACCCGGATCTACCGCGATCCACTGATCTTTATCCACCAACAGATCCTCCATCTTGAGTTTCCACAACTCAAAACTCTGACCATTAAATTTCTCGATCTCTATCTTTCCACTGCTCGCCATCTTCTTTCACCACTAGAATCGATCCCACAGATCTCCCATTTAACGGGGTCTACCACAAGCCCGAGCGAAACCCCTCAACAACAAAGGCATCCCCTTGAAGCCAAAATAGCTCTAACACCAAATGTAGGCTTTAACCCCATACAGAAGTTACCTGCATACGAATTTACAATGTGAGAGTATAACACATAAAACACATATACACAGAGATTTTCCCCTGGATCCCAAGACCGAGACTACTAGCTTGATTTTTCATTATGTTCCTTTCCATGTTACATTACATATTTATACATGTCGAAGCATCCAATACCATGAATCGAAAAACCATCACGTCTAAAACCATGGACAAAAAACCATTGCGTCCAAAACCATGTGCAAAAATCATGCACAAAACCATAGGTAGGTCCGCCCAACCTAATATAGGGTCCAAAAAAAAAATTCTCGGGTTGTTGCCCCAGACCCCATAGAGGGGGGCTACCCACCCCCCCTCTAACCCCCTGGTTCACCACGTGGGCTAGTCGTGGAAAGAATAACACAACCCAACAAACACACTAGGAGACTTCTTACTCCCGCTCAAACATAGAGGATAATTCTTAATTCCTTTCAGCTGGGAAGTCATAATCACAAGCTCTTTATCTTGTCTTTATAAATACATCAGTTACTAATTCTTCATGGAGATCTTCAAGTAGTAATTGCAAGGCTCCTCCTTTCCTTTGCATCTCATCATATTGAGCTTCTACCTTCTTGGATGCTATGGAGCTATCCTCTTCCTTTAATATGTGATAAGATCCAAGCCATCAACCATTTATATCACTTTCCTCTAGTCATAATCAATAAAGGCATTATACTGAGCCCTCTAAATTAGAGCTAATCTTAGCTCCCTCTAAACGTGAAAGTATCTTCATTGTTATTGAAATATGAACATCATGTTATCTTCTTGTACTACTACCTTTTAATCCAAGATGGTGTAGACAAACTGGCCATATAATCCTCTAGGGATTACCAAAACTATCCACTCAATTTAATTAAATAAATACATAAATTGAGTTCATGACAAGCAATTGTAGATATACTTCCCTCATGTCTAGCATTCTTTCAGGTAGCAAAGCTATATACCAACTAGATAACCAATACCAAAATTAACAATATCATAATTACCTCATTATGATGGCCTTTCATCAGAATATCAAATTCTGCTTACTTGTTTCCTTTGAGATCAACATTCTTTCGTATGGTCCATCTCCATATTGTACAAGAATCCTTCTCCATGCATTCACTTTTAATCAAGGTTCCCATGGAACAAACTAATCAACAAGCTACAATATTTTCCTTGGAGTTGTCATTATCAACTCTCTTTCTTTCTTCAGGATACCATACTTGATGTTGATTTATGCCATGCTATTTTGTTGGAGAGTCTTGATCTTTAGCCATTATAAATTATGTCAAACCTCTTCTTCCAAGCATCGAGTAACCACATGGAAGACTTACCAAGCACATTCTTATAACCAACTCTTTCTACAAGATTCTTGTAGATATGAACTCTACCTTCTATAAAAGATTTACTTAAAAACATGCATACATTTGCTTCCATACAACCATCTAACCATCCTTTCTTTGAATGAGCTTACTTCCATCCTTATCGAAGATAAGCTTTCCTTCCTTAAGAGTAGAAAGACTTCAATTATGCCTTTCAAACTATCATTTGACCATTTGCATGTCTTTATCCTTCAAGACTATTTTTTCCAAACTAGATGGAATACATACTAGTCATATCATAATGCTTCTTCCAAGAACCTTCCTAAATGATGGTTCTCATGGGAGAATCTTGGCGATCCTTCTTGCAAAATGACTACCTATAACATTATGTTAGAGAATACTTGAATGAACTATAATGTGAAATATGGTCACAATCCTCTCATTCTTATTAGCTAGATGATTCATTCCAAAGCAATTTGATCATGTGGATTCTAATTCCTCTACTATCATATGCTTCTTTCTATGATGCCATGATTTAAAAAAACCAAGACCCTTCTAGAGAATGTAATGATGCATGTTACTCTATACTTTCTAATAAAAGAAAGATAAATTGAAAATGAACCTAATATAGATGGATCCTCCTTCAATAGTAAAGATCCTTGGGATCTTCTCCTTTTAGCTTCTTCTCAGGTTCTCCCTTTTCTTCAGCTACGTGAGCTTCTCCCATTTCCTTCCTTTTCTTGTTTTTCATGTTTGGACAGTCCCTCGTAAAATTTCCATACTCATTGCATCCAAAGCATTGTATCTTGGACATATCTTGTTTTCCTTTGGACTTTCCAAACTTCCCTTTCTTCTTCTTCTTGGATTTTACAATAAAGGTTTGAGACTTCTCATTTGATTTGGTGTCATCCTTTGCTTTCAATATTATTTCTTCCAAGACACATTGAGCCCATAGTTCATCAAAAGGAGTATTATCCTTTCTTGAGTTGACACTAGTTGCAAAATTGCTCCATTCAGGTGGCAAAGCATTTAGTACACAAGTGTTCATCTTTGAATCAGAGATGTCTTCCTCAAACCCTTGCAATTGGTCCCTTAGTTGTGAAATATTCATAATATATGTGGCCATGTCTTCATTCATTGGTATCCTTGTTCTATATAGTTGATTTCTCAAGCATATTTTCTTGACCTGATGTAATTATAGAGTAAAATTTTACCAACTTATCATACATATCTCTAGATGTATTCAAATCAACAACAAAGGGAATGAGATGATCTTTTATAGATTCAAAATGTGGCCATTTGATCTATGTATTGAGACATGAAAGACAATATGGTACTCATTTGTCAACCAAGTGTCCTTATTTGATGATGCCTTTAACTATCTTGATGCCTTCAATAATCTTCAAGACACTTTACAGATGTATTCCAACAAATAGCCTTCAAGAGAGATAGTATCCTTCCTTCCTTCAATGAGAGCTTGATGTAGTAACATTCCTTCTCGGTCAATAAGTATTTTTCTTCTTTCCTTGTGTCCTTTTTCAAATGATTCCCCTTGACAAGCAATCCCCTCTTATGTCAACAAGATGATCTTCAAGTTGCCTTCTCTTTCTTTACCTTAGCTCTGATAGCATGTTGGAGAATCTAATAGGCTAGCTATTTAAATATTTCTCCTTATCCTTAATAATTTCTTGTGAACTTTAGTTACCTTATTCTTATTATTTAATAGATTCTTTCATCAAACAATTATCAATACCACAAACATTAAAGACAATAGACACAAGAAGTAAGCTCCAAGCCAGGGAAAACCCCTCCAAGGGGAAAACCCAAAAAGAATCTCTTATCTTCTTATAATTCGATCAAATGAGAAAATTATGACCCAAAGACCAAATTCAAACCTTCCTCCAAGCACCAAGTCAATGCTTCAAATAATCTCCTTCAAAGCAAGATGAGGTCTTCCAAACTCAATGAAATTCAACTCCTTCAAGGTCTGCTCCAATCAAGGTTTCAACCCTCAAATTAAGTCTGCAAATTCTGCGTTCAACTTTCAGCCCCACAACAACTGTAAAAACCTTAGCTTCACACGTGTGAGAGAATCCAAGCACAAAATCAAAATTTTATTCTTTTTCTTTGACTTCTTCTTGCTTCCTTGACCTTTGTTCTTGTTGCCTTGTCCTTCGCTCTTGTTATTTCTTCTTCCTTGCTTCAAATCGAACTTGTGTGCTAATGAGGTCAAATATCCTTCTATTTATATGCTTTTCATGGGGTTGAATAGCCTCTTATAGACTGAATTCTCATAGTAAGGGTTGACTTGGTCATAAAGGTCTTTTTCACTTTCTAAACACAAAAATAAATTCTTTTTCATGTTACAACATGCCAAAATGGGTCTTATACAAATTATATTGTCTCTCTTGAGTCATTACAAATATTATTATCACATGAAAAACCCTAGAAGCATAAAGAACATGCTTAACCTAGTTGACCAATCAAAAGAAGCATGAAACCCACGCTTGAAAATAATATTTTTTCTTTCTTATTTTGTTTGTTACATAAGATATAGATAATGGCATTAGTACAATAACAATTATGAAGACCAAAACTAGTTACATTTTCCAACATAATGTGATAGGTGACCCACAAGGTGATGAGCTTAGTCAGATCTCTCACTACTCTAGCAATTGTTAAAATTACTTCTTCACTTCATCCTCTTATAGAGAAAATTACCTATATAGCCCAATGTTTGGTAATGTGAAGTTGGGAAATAACCATATCTCGTGCTCCACTTTCCTATTAGGTGGTATCCCTTTAAGCTCTTAGAACAATCCTCTGTATGCTTGTAGCAACCCCTCCAATTATTTCTTTTCTCTTTAGTACATCCATCCAAGGATGCATTTTTTGTTACTGGTCCATTAACTAGTCGATTCTATCTTAAGAAAATAAACATGAATTTCTTACTAGAAATAATCAACTTTTAGTTTGGTTGGCACTTATAATGAGATATTTGATTTACCTTTGTATGCATTAATGATGTAGGACTTCCCGTCCTTAATTAGGTGGTATTGGTTGGATCTTCACATAAATATTACATCCCTCGTATAAATTTATGGGCTTCCAAACACTACACCACACACATCAAGGGATACTATGTAGCATCCTTATCTTGACACCTGAGCTAATTTGTAAATTAATTGTAATTAGTTATATTGATGGCGATGTATTGCCTGTGTTGGCATGCAATGTCACCATTTGATAAAGAATGAATTGGATGAATCCATAAACAATATATATGCAATCTAAATTCTTCATTAATAAATATGTGGACACAACCGACTAGGAACATAGGAGCAATGATATGCACTATGTTACCATAAGGGGGGAAATGATGAGAGAATCATAGGAATTGTCTTACTAAATCCTTGCCATGAAATTCAAATTTAAATATGATCACTTTCCCTCTTTCAAAATTTAAATTAATTTTGAAGGACTGGGTAGTTGGAACAGTCGCCCTCAGAAATATGGAAGTTTGGGTGGCAGCCACAATAATGCTTTATAATCTAATGGAAGGAATGGGCTGAGTACATTCCTTGGATTTTGAATTTGACCCATGGATTTCTTGGGAGACTAAGTTAGATATGGAATTGTACAACAACATACAACATTTATTATGGAAAAATATGGAAGGGGTAAGAGGCCCATGAAGGAAAAGGGGCTTGAGACATTCATAGAGATAAGAAGCTTCAAAGGTATAGGAGATAATACACCGTAATATTTCCAATATAGACCCAAAACACCAAAAACTACTAAATAAATTCACCATGAAATACACTAATAATATAGAGAGAAGAACCCTTATGGTAGGGTAACACCATCAAATACTCCTTATGAATGAATCAGTCAATGAGCCAGGCTTGCTACAAGACAATACAGCTCAACACACCTCTAATACAATGATACTCATATGTATTTGTACTTTTGCATGAGTATTCCTAAGGTTCTTATGCCAAATACCCCTTATTATTATATTATTTCCTTTTAATTACAAAGTGGGTCTATTCCATTATTATGACCACATTACATTCATTATTTCCTTGGGTGCCTCCCAGGTCCCCATACTATCCTCCCTAGGTATATTACATTCCATCCCCCTTAGCATGTTTCATCCTTGAAACATAGGAAGAATCCACATAATAAAACCTATTTAGCATTGTATTCAACTATTACCATGCATAAGAATCCATCCATCCTAGTGAAATGTAGATGGGGGATGCAAACGATAACCCTTCCTTGATCTTGATTCTAGTTCCTGCTTAGGATCCACATATTTATTATGTTTCTTTGATATCTCCATGTATTATTTTTATTCCTCCATGCACCTCCATATCGATTACTTTTCTAGTTCCATGTTGATCCATAGTAAGTTTGATGATGCTTATGCCCCTGCTTTGATTAATATTGTCTCTTTAAGTGGTGTGGGTGGTGATATATAACAACCTTAGTTATTTGATTTTCTTTCTTTCATTTCTCAATATGTGTTTCATTAGCTTTGTCTTTTTTATGCCATTCCTAGTGCTTTTCTTCAAGTGCTTCTATAGGTTCTTCTTCTAGCTCAAGCTCTAACTCTTCATTTGATTCTTCTTTCTGTAACTCTTCAACATGTAGTTCATTAGCTTCATCTTCCTTTTCATGCCCTCCCTTTGGATTTTCTTCAATTACTTTTATAATCTCTTCTTCTTATTCAACTATGGATTCTTCTTTTGATTCAACTATGGATTCATCATTGGGTATTGCAATTATTTTCTCTATAGGGATTTCTTCATATGGCCCTTTAGACCATTCTCGCTTACTAAGCTACATATCATATAGTGTGATCTTCTTTTTTTTGTACCAAAGATTTGAAAACTTATTTTTGCACATTAATATTAAATGTACCCACTTAGTCCATCGAGGAATATCCCAAAATGATATCCACATCATTTGTATCCATAACATAAAAATATGAATGCAAAATATATTTAACCAAGGAAATCTTAAAATTCTTAAAATTTTGAACATTTTCACCCTCAACCTATGTGCTTTGAATATTTTTTGTGGGAACTTGCAAATTTTTAGCCGAGTTAACATTGATGAAATTATGTTTGCAACTAGGGTTGATAAAAAGAATGACATTCTCTTTCTAAATACATTCATGAGCCTATAATATGAATTTTTCACGTGAAAATAGATTCCTAGTGCTCTTGTTATCTTTCTTCACAACATGAGATCACTTATCTAGAAATTCTTTTCAAAATTTTCATACAAAATTTCCCATACATCTTCATGCTTAATTGAGATCCACCATATGAATGCATCGCTTAAATACATACATAACCACAACTTCCATCCTTTTCCCCAATTTGACTTCATTTTGTTTATGTATTCTTCAATACTAGGACCATCATCTTTGCTTATAAAATACAACTAGAACTAGGCTTCAAAGAGAATCACTTACTTTTCAATGGAGCTCCCTTATGTACTTAGTGTTTGACGCCAAAGATGCAAAATGACCATAGCTTGTGTTGTATACCTCATATTTACAATTAGAACACAAATGATGAAAAATCACCACTTATTTTGATCCTTTGGAATTGGTTTTGTTGAAACTGTGCTCTCTATCAAAATATATCCAATTTGGAAAACTCATGGTCGTCATCAGAAGAACAAACGATTTTAAATTGTTGATAACTTCACTTCCCAGACTCCAATTTGATTTTTTTAACGGTTATTTTTTTAGGGTAATTCAACCCTTGGGTTATTTTCTTCAAATTATGGGCAAAAAGTTCGAGAAATTGACGTGAATTCTGCCATTGAAATTCACACCTGCAAAAACCCTCAAAAAAATTATTAATAACTTCACTTCCCAAACTCCGTTTTGGATGATTTTTTTTGAAGTGGTTATTTTTTTTAGAGGAATTATTCTCTTGGATTAGATTCTTCAAATTTTACACAAAAGTTTCAAAATTACTTGAATTCAACCAATGAAATTTTCACCTAAGAAAGCCCTAACTTTTTTTTTTCAATTTTTAATTGTTGATAACTTCACTTCCCAAACTCCAATTTGAATGAATTTTTTCTTTGAAATTGGGTATTTTTTAGAGATGAATTCATTCAATAGAATGGATTCTTCAAATTATACACAAAAGTTTCAAAAATTAACTTGAATTCTATTGCCCTATTTTTCCCATAAAAAAATCAACAAAAAAAAAATCTCCAAATTTGTGCTCCAAAATTATCCCACTTCATGTCCAATAAATAGCTCTAATACCACTTGTAGTAAAAATTCAAAGATATAGGAGATAATTCACCATGAAAATCTCCAATATGGGCCCAAAACACAAAAGACACTGAAAATTCATAAATAGCTCTAATACCACTTGGAAAAATTCATAGATATAGGAGATAATTCACCATAAAATTTTCAAATATAGGCCCAAAACGCAAAAGATACCAAAGGAATTCACCATGCAATACACCAAGAATATAGAGAGAGGAACCCTTAAAGTAGGGTAACATCACGAAATACTCCTTATGGAAGGAATCACTCCACATGGTATACTTGTTATAGGACAATACAACTCTATACACCTCCAATACAATGATACTCAAGTGTATTTATAGTTTAACATGAGTATTCTTAAGGGTCTTATGCCAGATACACCTTATTATTATATTATTTCCTTTAAATTACAAAGTAGGCCTATTCCATTATTATGGCCACATTACATTAATTCTTCCCTTGGGTTCCTCCTTAGCTACCCCATATTATCCTCCCTAGGTATTTTACATTCATTCAGTCACATGCACAAAGAGTAGAGACACATGGGTGCTTGAGCAATAAAATTCACAAGTACAATCCTGCCAATTCCAAGTGGAATAATGGTTGAAACATTCTAGGTGACTAAACTATGTTTTAGGTGTTCAAATATTCTAAAAAAGTGTCAATCATGGATTGCAATGATGTTTGTGTATTTTGAGCTCCCTAAAAATGATTTTTTCTTGTAAAACGTTTACAACAAGAGCTCTAGACCCTAAAGCAGTTAAGGTATTCCCCTATCTACTTTTCTAACCAAGATTAGAGGCATTTGGAGATTACAATGGTCTAGAGTCAGTTGGAAAAGTGGATCCATGACTCTAGCTCAAATACCAGTGAGTTATTAGTTTTCCCTCTGGTATCATGGCCTGGCTAGGGGGTGGCTAGGTATAGATAGTTGATGTGTAGTTGAGCATGTGGTTGGGTGAAAAAGGTTCATTTCTAGATTAGTTGTGCACTTGAAAAACTTTAGATAAGTGTTCCCTCTGTTATCACTCAGGTTTTCCCTTGGCTCCTTAAGGGATACGGCCGAGGTAACCACAAACTAATCTTTGGACTGCAGGTCCTAGCCTACCTGCAATCAGAGAGGGCTCTCTCTTTCTGATTTAACTTTGTTTTGGGTTGATTTTAGGCTGGTTATGGCCTTTTTTGGATTTTGTTTAAGTTTTGGTGGGATGATTGATGTTTTCAAGTAGGGAGGCATGCATAGTGTGAGAGGTTCAAACCATTGGGCATGGAGTCATGGAGTAGGGTTGCTGGTGCGTTTTCTTGGTCACAAGAGGAATATAGAGCAGGATAGCTACTCATGAAACAATCTTTCAAGTTAAAAAGGATGAAATGAAGGCTAAGGAATGAAAGTCAACTAAGAATCTTTCATTCAGCTTAACAAAGGGAAGGTGAGTGAACTATATCTAGGAGCAGTCAAGAATTCCTAAATAACATTCATACATGAATGAAATAGAGCAAATATGAGCCATGAGGAATTCATATTTATGCCTAAATCAGAAGAAAACATATAAAAGTCACAGAAACTGAGCATAGAGTGCAGCCAAGCAAATTCTAAGCTAATCTTTCTTTCTGTAACTTAGATGGTGATATATGTATGATATAAACATATATGAATTTAAAATAGAGGTAAGAAACACTTATTGGGCCATGTAGCAGTGCAAGAATTCTATATTTCACTCTTCAGCCATTAATAACACAACAGACAGTCCATCCTCCAAATTTTTCAGCAGTCTTTGATTATAGAAATTCTCAAAACATACAGTGCGAGTCCAGCCTCAGGATTCTCAACCAACCAACCCTTTAAACAATGAATTAGGGTGGTTTATATAGGGAAAATATCTATTACAGCAGATCTTAAACAGATCTGAGGGAAATGAGTTCCTTAATTTAATCTTGTCCTGAAATTAATGCAAGAAGATGTCTATTTGAGCTGCGCTGGAGGTAGCTGCGTCAAAATGAGTTAATATCTGTCCTTATGGCTTGATGTAGTGTTTTTTTAATAACTGTGCTTCGGGCTTTGATTCCCTGCTCTTGAGTGGCTTTGATGTGCATTAACTGTGATCTGAGAGCCTTAAATGGCTTCACTACTTTCTTTGACTTTGCTTGGGGGCCTTTAATGTTCACCTGCTTCGATTTGATACTCTTTCATTTAATCGAGGCTTCATCTTTCCTCTGATACTCTTTTACACTTGAATCGGGCCACTTTCTCTCGATCTGATATGCTTGAAACTGTCAAATCGCCCCTTTTCTGCCCTTTCAAGGCAAAAATGGCTGTTGCAAATGATTTCTGTGGCCTTTGGAATGCTACCGGCGCTGGCCGATTTGAATACAAACATAAATGAAGAAATCCTGTCAAAACTGCGAATTTTCGGGCCTGCTGGTAGCCGAGTGATATGAAGCCTTCCATTTTGGTCATTTTTTCTTAGCGATGCACGATTAGCGCTAAGCGCTAATCGCGCATCGAAAACTACCTCTGTTTTACATTCCGGGCTCTCTTTGCTGCGATTTTCGCCCTTCGCGCCTTCTTTCAGTGATGACGTCAGTATGACGCCAGCAGTGGGTCCCAGTACGGCAGTGACGTGGCAGGGTGATGTGGCAGGGTGACGTGGCAGTACGGCGGGGATTAAATCGGCGATTGGCAATCGACGGGGACAGGGGGCAATGGATTTTATATATGTGATGCGATGGGAGCGATCGCCGATATTGGAAAAGCGATAAGGCATGCAGCTGTGCGAAGAAATGGGAAATATTTGCGGAAATGCCATATGTTGAGGTGAAATGAGTTTAGCGGCAAAACTTCAGTTTTGCAATATAACCAAGTTTTACGAGGAAGTGGAGACATATATGGATAAATGATGTGATTGCGAAAATGAGTGGATCGCGATGCGAGATGCTTTCAGGTGCGATATTAATATCGCATCGGCGGATGAGAGGGGGGCATATATATATAGGTACAGAAACATTGCGACTGTCGATCGCGAAATCGCATCGACGAAATGATATCGGGGAGTTATAAAAGGGGGCTGATGAATGAATGCTGCGACCTCCGACAGCGATATCACGTCGGAGGGGAGGAAAACTCATTGGAGGAGGGTTAATGCGATCGGAAAAGGCTTTTTAAAGCTTTGGAAGGGTTCTTGAGGCCTCGGAAGGGGTCCGATAACCAAAAAGAGGGACTTCATGCCTTGGAAGGAGTCCAAAGACACTTTGAGGGAGTTTAAGAAGAAAAACTGAGGGTTCTTACTTAAGTTTCAGGCAAACTTAGTAATTCCCAAGCATATTTATGGTTATATTTCAACCAGAGGAGGGGATATGTAAATAATGGGGATTTTTACTATATTTTTTAGTATGGGAAGGGGAAATAAGGAGGGATTTACATAATAGAGTTAAGAGTTAATATGAATTTTGTGAAGAAAGCGCTAAGGATAGGAATCTTAGGCTTTAAAGGGGAAACCGGACCTTTATAAGAAATATAAGCATCCTTAAGCAAAGCAGATCTTTACTTAGGCAATGCTATGACAAATGATGAAACTTAAGAGATATCAAGCAGATCTTGACCTCTTTGGGGAGGTTAGTGAATGATTTGGGGAACAAGAAGAAGGGGGAGTTAGTCATGCCTCGCTTGAGCTGCTCCAAGGGAAAATTGCCTTGCACTTGTGATCTGAAGTAAAATAACACTTTGAGATACAAAATTGATCACACTTATTCATTCTGCAACCTCAAAAACTACTTACCCAACCTACTTACCTAACATTTTTTCTTCTTTTTGGTTTGGGTGCACTTAGACTTGCAGACCATGATAATCTTCTTTTATTTTGACTGCCCTGCTATCTAAATGTACCCTTATATCTTCCAAGGGCCCAGATTAAGCAGTTGGGCTCCTTTATTTCTCTACCTAGCTACTGATCTGCCAAGATTAAACAGTTTGGACAGATATTCATTCTCTATATTCTAAAACAAGCAATTGAAACCTAGGGAAGCCAAGATTAAGCTGTTTGGCTTTCCTTTAACTGAAAAATTCTTCAAAAATGGAATAACTTCATCAAAATTGGAATACAGCAGTGGCATTTAGACTAGCACACTTTCATGACCTCTTCTTTGGCCTCCTAAGGAAATATGGAACATTGCAGCATGCAAAGTATGACATATTTGGCATGTAAAAAATGTCAATCATGAAAGATGAATACCTGTTGCAACAGGAGGCTAACACCCTCTATTCATGTGATTATTGTTAATTTTCTCCTTGAATTCGTTGGTAAATTTGGAGATAAAAAATTGTTTATATGAATATGGCATATAAACACATTCATACATAGATCTAAAGTGATGTTTGGGTTTCATAATCTCACTAAGAATGTTTATTAATCAACTTTTACAAGAAAAATTTGGAATAAATTTATGTTTGGAGTGGAGAAACTAAATTACATAATCCTCTCGCTTGAGTTGCATTAGTTTTGGTGGGAAGTGGCCTATAGTAATTCAACATGTTTACTTTTTATTCCTACCTATTTGTGTGCCAAGAAATACATGAATGATGGTGGAAAATAACTCTTGGTATATGGTTATATATATATATATATATATATATAGAGAGAGAGAGAGAGAGAGAGATATATATATATATATATATATATATATATATAGAGAGAGAGAGAGAGAGAGAGAGAGAGAGAGAGAGAGAGAGATATATATATATATATATATATATCCAAGAAATGAAATTAGCCTCCCTCTTAGCTTAAGAGATAGAATGAGGTTGTTGGTACTAGGCCAGGCAATAGGTATACTCACCTAAGAGTTCGCAAGGCTTGAATCCAATACAACAATATTCATAGGCACGAAGCCATTACTATAGAAATTATGGTGATAGAATTGCAACTACGCAATAAATTTAATCTAAATCAAGAGATGCAATTCTACTCTATTGCTTTGCGGAAATTAATTCACAAGTTCGAAAAATATTTGCAACACATGCATCAATCACATACACAATTACATATATTTATCTAGGGGAAACCAACTGGTAAAAAACCCTTAAGCATGCTTGCATTAATCAAATGAATGGAGAATGTATTACAATTGCTTTCTCGCTTCGAGCTCAACCTGCAAGTGAATAACTTATTTCTTTGCTCAATGAGAAGCTTTGACCCAGAATTAGTCAATTTTTGCCTCTATCTGAGACCCTATTTCCTTGCACAAATCCTTATGAATTAGGCATCTATTTTTTAGGAATTTTCCTCCAATTGATTGCATAATTCCCAAGGTTGATCGTTTGACTGCATGCAACACCTGTACACTCAAGATTAGTCTACAATTGATGTTACATTGCCTTGGAATCTCCACCACAGCCAGGGAAATTGAATTCTCTGCATGCACTAGTTATTTTTGGTTGATTTATCAACTAACTAGATGATCATTGAGTTAGACTATTATCCCATTGCACAACTAACCTCCAACTAGTTCTATCAACAATTAGAACTAGTTTAACTAAATACAACTAGAAATCGCTGAATTGTATTGCCACAAATTAGCAATCACACATGCATAATTGAACTCCAAGCCCTCTAACTTGAATTTATTGAGCTAATTAAGTGACAAGATCCATGTCACCTCAGTTAACTACCTCCAAGTTGTCTGCTGATGTGGAAATTCAAATTTTCTTAATTTGACCAAGGCAAAGTCAAATTGAGACTTTCTTGCTACACTTCTCAACACTCCTCCTTAGCAAGAAATGGATTTTAAACCACCCCTATCGTGGAATTCAAATTTCCCTATTGACAAAGCCTTTGTCAATATGTCAACATCTTGTTCCTCTATCGAAATATTTTGTAGCAACATTATCCTCCTCTGCACTGTAGAAATTCCTTATAGATTCAAACCATAGATTGTAATATGCTAAAACAATTGACTTAAATCTAATCTACTCATCAGCAAAAATAATAAAAGATCGATGAAATCACGAACCATAAAAGAGAAATAATTCTATCACACATAACACAATTTTTTTTTTAGGGAACGACACAGCTAAAAACCCCTATTATCTATATATTGTATTAATAAGAAAACATGAGAAGATTACAATGCTTTTCTCGAGCCCAAGAAACCTCTGAAATATCTTTATCTATCTCACTGCTTCCTAGATAAGCTCAAGCCAATACTTAGCCAATTCTATTGCCTGCCAAGCTCCTATTTCCTTGCACAGTTTCCCTGGGAAGTAGCCCATATTTAATTGGGAAATTCCACAATTATGAATTTGCGTAATCCTCATAGGCCTTCCTCTGATTGTACGCACCACTTCTACAATTCAAATGTTTATACAACTAATAATACATTGTCCCTAAACTCCAACCTCAACTGGGTCTTTCTTTGATCTGACATGCATGAGTTAAATATGAGTGAATCTTCAATTTATTGGTTGATTAGTGTTGGTTACACCCCACTACTGCAGGTTACACCCCACTACTGGATCTCCCACAAATTCCTCCATTAGTTGGAACTAGTTTAACATAATTTAACTCAATTAGACTGAATTAAATAATTACAACTCAAAATAAACTCAACCAGGGCTCCTAAAAAGTAGGAGACACTCTACATGACTCTAGTTAGACTCCCAACTTGAATTAATTGAGCCAACTAAGTCAAATTAACTTAGTTAACTATTACAAGTTGTCATGAGATGTGAAATTACAATTTAATTCAAGGACAAAATTAAATTAGGGGTTTCTTGTTGCATTTTCAACACTCCCTCTCAAGAAGAAAGGGATTATCTTCTGCCCTGATCCTACCTTTGTGAAACTCGAATTTGCATTTTGATAATGCCTTTGTCAAAATATCTGCATCCTTCTCTTCTATAGGAATGTATTCCATCAACATGATTCTCCTCTGCACACAATCTCGTAGATGGTGATATCGGATGTCGATATGCTTGGATCGATCATGAAAAACCATATTCTTAGAGAGTTTGATGCAACTCTGATTGTCACAATAAAGCATTGTAGGATCCATCTGCTAGCAAAATAACCCAACAAGGATCTTCCTCATCCAAATAGCCTCACAAGTTGCTTGGCTAGCAGCCATGTACTCTGCTTCTACTGAACTGAGTGCAATTGATCTTTGCTTCTTGATTTACCAAGAAACTATTGTTTACCCACTATTGAAGATTCCCCTTGATGTGCTCTTCTTGTCGGATGGACACCCTACCCGATTTGCATATGTGAAGCCTTGAAGCTTCACTCCCTCTATCTGTATGTACCAAATACCAAACTTAGTGGTGCCTTTGAGGTATCTCAACACATGTTTAACTGCCTTCCAATATAGTTTGGTTGGACTAACCATGGCTTGACTAAGATGGTTAACTGCAAAACACATTTCCTGTTGTGTGTTCACCAAATACATAAGTGAACCCACAAACTGTCTAAAAATACTAGCCTCCACTACTTCACCTGAAGTAGCATCTTCCTTCCTCCAATTATTTGCTATAGGAGTCTCCATGGGTTTGCTACTCTCCATGTGGAACTTCTTCAGTATATCGTTGGCATACTTTCCATGAAAGACAACAGTTCCTCATTTCATTACCATATTTCCATACTAAGAAAGTAATGCATGAACTCCAGGTTGTCCATCTCAAATTCTCTTACAAGATCCTCTTAAAGATTTTATCAGCTTCTCATCACCTGTCAGAATCAAATCATCGACATATAATACTATAATCAACAATTTACCTTTAACCACAATATGGTAAAGGTTCACATCTGCTTTACTTTTGGTGAAGCCCAACCCAGTGAAATAGTTGTCAATCCTAGTGTACCAAGCACGGGGTGCTTGTTTTAGTCCATACAACAAGCTGCACACATGCGAATCTCTATTGAAGGTCTCAAATCCTTGCGGTTTCTCAATATAAACCTCTTCCTCAATTATACCATTGAGGAATGTTGTCCTCACATCCATCTGAGGTATCTTACATCCCATCTACGCTGACAATGCTAGAATAGATTTGATTGAAGAGTACCTTGCTACTGGAGTAAAAGTCTCATTGTAATCAATTCCATCAACCTGAGAGAATCCTTTGGCAATTTGGCCTTTTGTTTCTCCACACTCCCATTTGTTGCTTGCTTTACCTTGTAAATCCATTTGGAACTCACCATTGACTTGTCTGTTGGTATTGGGACCACTTCCCAAACATTGTTTCTAATAATGGAGTCATACTCCTCAACCATGGCATCAACCCATACTAGTTGTTTCACTGCTTCCTCGAATGAGGATGGCTCAATCTCTACACTCTCACTCATCAAAGCCATGTAGCCAATGTACCGATCTGGTGACCTCCTCTACTTTCACTATGATGTGGGTACTCGCACATTCTCTCTAACATCATGTATCACTTTGTCAGCCTCTCTAGTGTGCTTCCTTCCATCTCTGGAAGTATCTACAAGAGTGGTTGCTTCCACTCTCTGCTCCTCTGCATGTGGTTGCTCCACATCATCCTGAGGTTCCTCCTTTGGAACTAAAAGCTCCTCATCTGCATGTAACTAAAGCTCCCTCTCAAGGGAACATCTCATGGCCTTCTTTTCATCGAACTTCAAATCTTTATGAACCACATTCATCCTGTTGGATTATAGGTACACCCGATAGTTGTGAGGTGTATCAGTGTACCCCACAAATATCTCCAACTCAACTGTTGGTTCTAGTTCTTTCCGTGCTTCCTTGGTAACTTTAGAAATTCCCACTGTAGATCACCTGATAATGCAATATACTAAAGAAAAGTACTAGATCTACTTCTACAATCAAACTTTGCGGAAGCTTAATCAATTTGAGCTAGATCAATCAGAACACATATAACAGAGAAGAAGAAATCATACACATGAAACACAGAATAATACTCTGGGGAAAGCCTCAGCTAAAAACCCTGATCTCTGTATTATCATACAAGTGGAAATATGTTTGCATTACACAAAGCTTTAGCTCACAAGCTATCCAGCTCTCAGTACAATCCCTAAATGTTGCTCATAGACAGTCAAAGACTTCTCACAAACCTTCTCCTTTGCCCTCCAAGCCTCCTATTTCCTTTTGCAGTTTCTCTTGGGTCCTCAAGCTGCCACCTGTGTGTAATAATCCCTCACACACTGCTCTGACCTCTGAAATAACTGCACAAACTTGAAGGAGATAAATCCTTCTACATAGATGAGTTTCCTTTATAGGAAAAATCCATCCAACTGATAATACATTGTCCCTCCTCTAATATCAACTGGGTCTCTGTCTGAATTGACATGCATGAATTATTTATGAGAGAATACTCAGTTATCTAAAGTGCAGTAGTTACATGCATGCAAGCATTAACTAACTGAACTTACATTAATTCAACAAACTGTTTGAATTAATCTAGCTGGACTTGACTCAGTTAACTAAGTCAACTAATTACAACTCAATATTACAACTCATCCTTATCTCTTTAACTGATGGATAAATTCCTCAATTAATGGAGAAACTGTTGCATGTCCCCACATAGACTTCAAGTTTGATTTTCCTGAACTAATTAACTCAATATGAATTAATTAATTATTTTACAAACAATTGTTGAGATCAAATTCGAATTTTACTTCACTATTTTAGTTCGGGGACTAACTAAAATAGGAATCTATCCCAAACTGCTAAAAATAGCAATGTTATTTTTAGCACTTCCATTTTTAATTCCTTATTGCTCAGTCCAGCACTAGTACCTGAACTACTATTTTTAGCAGTGCTATTTTTAGCATTTCTTGTTGCCATTTTCAACACTCCCTCTCAACAAGAAAGACTTCAACTTGAACCCGATCCTAAACCTTTGGAATGTTCTGCATGCAACACTTCTTCCAAGTGTGGACGCTTTAGCAACTCTAGAAACAAGAAATCCCAAATGACCTCTCTGTTTGGGCTAGAAACATACTCTAATGTTGAAGCTACCTCTGCCACTGACAAGTGTTCCCTCTTTGACCTCTTAGTTGCTGCAACATCTCCATGCATCTTGCATCGTTGCTGATCTGAAATTTGATCTAAGACAAACAATAAGGTATTATAGACTCATGTGCATGGATGTGCCTATGTTATTTTGTGCAATGGGTCGATAAGATTGCAAAATACATAGGCAATCCATGCACATGAGTCTGTAATACCTTATTGTTTGTCTTAGATCAAATTTCAGATCAAATGGTATCAAAGCTCTAGGTTGCTAAGGTTAGGCAAACTTGTGCTAGACTATTAGTGAATGATAACTAGATCAAAGCTTAAACAAGGAGGAGGAGAATTGGCCGAATTTAATCCAAAAATTGGTAGAGTCTATGCTAGAAGGAAAATGTTAGAAGAAATTCCTTTGGAATCAGACCCTCAATCCATGGACAGTTTCTTGACTATGAGAGGCATGGTAGAGGAAATGTATAGAGAAATTAAGAAAGGTAGAGATGAAGATTCACCAAACTCCAAACAAGATAAAGCATCAGAAGAATCTCTCCTCAATGACCATTCTAAAGGCAAAGGGAAAGGAGAAAAGCTTCCCACACCTCCTAATAGCCCTGAAAAAAAAAAAGAAAACATATTTGATTAAATTAGATGTTAAATTTGATTTGCCAATATAAGATGGTGAGTTGAATGCAGAGAAGCTGGATAATTGGATTAGATAGATTGATGTCTATTGCAGGGTGCAGAACATTGATTTAGACAGAAGTAATATTCAACTAGCCAGCCTACGCCTTGGAGGAACTGCCTTGGTATGGTGGGAAGGCAGGACTGGAGTGAATTTGTTTCTGCAATTAAAAAACAATTATATCCACTAGCTTATATGCAGCAAGCTATGATGAGTTGGCAAACTCTTTGCCAATTGAAAGGGAAAAGTGTACAAAGTTACACCCAAGAATTTAGAAAAAGAGCTTTGATTCTAGGCATTTCTTTAGACTCACCTGAAACTCCACTGAAGTATATAGGTGGTCTACATAGTTATTTGAGACATACCGTTCTCATGTTTAATCCTACTAGCATAGATGAGGTATCTATTCAGGTTACACATCTAGAGGCTAGGGGCAATAATGTGAACCCAAAAGTTGGGGGATCATCAAAACCCACTGCAAGCAAGAACAAGGAAAAGAGAAAGCAAAAATGGAAAGAGAGGAAGGAAAATGTTGTACAAAAGACCAAACCTTCATGCACTCACTGCAAGAAGGATGGGCATGATGATGAACATTGCTGGATTCTGCATCTAGAGCTGAAACCCAAGAAGTATGATGGCAAAAAGAAGAAGACTGTTGCAGCTATTCAGAAGGATTTGGGGTCAGACTCAAGGGATGAAACAACAATCACAGCCACAGGTATAAAAGGTAAAAATTCTGAAGCATCTACTAGTAATTATGCACAAACTATTGATAGTGAAGAAAATGAGAGAAGAAGACATGAGCTTTTTCATATTAGAGTTATTTCCAAGCATCAAAAGATTGATAATTTATTTGATATTGGTTCACAAGTAAACTTAATTTCTGAAGCAATTGTAAAGAAACCGGGATGACTAACCACACCTCACAAGAAGCCATATCCATTGGGTTGGTTATGTGATAAAACAAAGCTACAAGTGACTAGACAATGTAAACTTAGGTTTGCCATTGGTTAATCATTTGTAGATGAGGTTGATTTAGATGTAATTCCCTTGGATATATGTGGAATTGTTTTGGGAAGTCCTTACTTGTATGATAGAAAAGCAATTTTCTATAGAGCTGAAAATAAGTATCAACTCGTTAAAGATGGAATTGAATATATTGTAAGAGCTCATAAACTCAAGAATAATTATACTCTCATAAGCTCAGGACAAATGAAAAGAATTGTAAATTCATGCAAACAATTTTTACTGATGGTTGTAAAGGAAAAGAAACCTTATAAAATAAATGTATTTGAATGTTGTGATGCTAAACAACAAGCTGATTTAGAAAAAGTTGTTTCAAAATATGATATACTATTTCAAGAACCTAAAATTCTGCCACCCAAAAAGGAAATAGTACATGATATTAATTTGCAACAAGATGCTCCATTGCCTAACATCGGAATGTACAGGTTATCCGCTCTAGAGAATGCAAAAATCAAGAAGCAGGGGCAGGAGCTGCTCGAGAAAGGGTTCATAAGACCTAGCACATCACCATGTGGGTCTCCAATTGTCTTGGTGAGAAAGAAAGACGGCTCGTGGAGAATGTGCATTGATTACCGAGCACTGAATAAGATAACAATAAAAAACCGTTATCCCCTTCCTTGCATAGATGATTTGCTAGATTAGTTGAAAGAAGTTGTTTACTTTTCCAAGTTGGACTTGCATAGTGGCTACCATCAGGTCAGAGTCGCAGAGCAAGATGCATGGAAGACTGCTTTCAAAACAAAGCAAGGACTGTATGAGTGGTTAGTTATGCCTTTTGGCTTAACTAATGCTCCTGCTACTTTCATGAGAGTAATGAATGATGTACTCAGGCCTTTTATTGATGATTTTGTCATTGTATATCTAGATGACATTCTTGTATTTAGTAAAACATGGGAAGAACATTTGAAGCATGTAAAGCAGACTCTAGATGTTTTGAAAAGAGAAAATCTTTATGTTAAGCTATCAAAATGTGAATTTGGCAAAACATCTTTGAATTATTTGGGTCATATTGTAAGGGGTGGTGAATTGAAGATAGATCCCTCTAAGGTTGCAGTCATTGTAAACTGGCCTAAACCCAAATCTGCTACAGAAGTTAGAAGCTTCCTAGGAGCAGCACAATATTGGAGAAAGTTTATTGCTAACTTTTCCTTGATTACAGCTCCCTTACATGCTTTAACAAGATTGAACAAGGTGTTTCAGTGGGGAGGCAAATAGCAGAAAGCCTTCGACACCTTAAAAGAAAAGATTAGTATAGCACCAGTACTAGCATTGCCCGATCTTCAAAGACCATTTGAGATTGAAACCGATGCCAGTGACTATGCCATGGGAGCAATGTTGATGCAGCACGGTAAACCCATATGTTATCATTCTGAGACATTTAATGTTGCAGTAGTTAATTATCCCACATATGATAAAGAATTGTATGCATTAGTGCAGAGTGTTAAAAAGTGGAAAGATTGTTTAATGGGCAAAGAGATAGTTATACATACTGATCAACAACCACTTCAATATTTACACTCACAAACTAAGTTGCAGCAATCAAAACACTATAGGTGGATGGGTTTTCTACAACAGTTTCATCTTGTCATCAGATACAAAAATGGCATACACAATAAAGTTGCAGAAATGTTGTTCAGACCAATCATAAATGCATCTACTATACTTAAGCATAACTCAGTAATGCATGAAAGCTACATTGAACAATATGCTCAAGATATAGACTTTAAAGATGTATATGCAACTTTAAGTCATGGAAAACAAGTAGAAGAATTGGATTATCATGTTAAGGACCAACTCTTGTATCATTTTGGAAAGTTATGCATTCCTCAAACCAAAAGTGTAAAGATAATTCAGGAAGCACACATTTCTCTAATATCGGGTCACTTTGGTGTAAGTAAAACAGTTGCATAGCTGTAAAGATTTTGTTATTGGCCAAAAATGCATGAAACAGTTTCTAGATATGTAAAAGGGTGTACCATGTGTGCTAAAAGCAAGCCCGGCAATAGAAAACTAGGCTTGTACACTCCACTACCAGTTCCTTCTCATCCTTGGGAAAGTGTTTCCATGGACTTTGTTGGGGGACTGCCTAAATCTAGAAAAGGTCATGACTATTTATATGTTATTGTGGATAGGTTCAGCAAAATGTGTATTTTAATACCTTGTAACAAACAGATTACAGCTGAACAAACAACAAAGTTGTTCTTTCAGCATGTACGGGTTCATTTTGGATTACCCACTTCCATTGTATCTGATCGAGATTCTTGATTTGTTGGGAAATTTTGGTCGAGTCTATGGAATTGATGGACACCCAACTGAAGAAGAGCACAACCTTTCATCCACAAATATATGGCCAAACAAAGGTGGTCAACCGGACAATGATCCAATTGCCCAGAGGCTATTGCAACAAGAATCCCAAGCTTTGGGATGAACATTTGTGTTATGTGCAACATGCTTACAACCAGGCTAAACATTCTTCTACACAGAGATCTCCTTTTGAGACCTGTTTTGGTTTCATACCAAGGTCTCCCTTGGATTTTGTCTTTTGGTAAAGACATAGCAGTTGATGGACACAGTGATGTGGACAAGGCAACCAAGTTCATTGAACAGATCCAAGAGATTCACCAGGCAGTACAGGAACAACTGCAAAAGAACCAAGCCAAGTACAAGGCAAAGCATGATAAGCATCGGACTAAGCATAGTTTGCAAGTTGGTGATCAAGTCTCGCTGTATATCAGCAAAGAAAAAATGAAAGGTGAAGGTAAGAAGCTGAAGCCAATAAGGTATGGACCTTTCAGGATACTTGAGAAAATTAGTGAGAATGCTTTTCGCCTTGATTTTCTAGCTTACATGCACATCTATTCAGTAGTTAATGCAGAAAGCTTGAGATTGTTTGAACCTTCATTTATTGAAGATCCCGAAGAGCAGAGTCAATTGCCTTCTATTAATGATCTGTTACCTGAATATCTCAATGAATTGCAGGAAGATACAGTTCTGGACAAGAAGGTGAGAACTACACGCAGAAGGGATGTTGAGTACCTCAGGATTGGACTCAAGGGTTCAAAACCAAGCAGTGCAGGATGGATAGAAATTGGGCAAGTGAGCAATCTATATCCTCACTTGATTGACGCTTAAAAACCAACTTTTGGTGGTCCAAAATATTTTTCAGTGGGAAGGCCGTGATCCAAATTGGATCCTAGAACACTCTCTAAGTTTTCATGAACTCTTTAAAAATCATGTCAATGATTAAAAGTCTTACAAAGATCAAGTTTATCGGAGATATCCTCGTAACAGTTGTAATTTGTGATCAGCGTGGAGCAACAAGGACTGTCAGTCAAGCGCGCAGACCATCGGCCCATGGTAATGTGCACTATCGCAAATTAGCAAATGTAGAGGCCATTTCGAGAAACGGGGGTAGTTTCTGATATGCGATTAGTGACAAGTCGCTAATCGCATATTGCAGGGAAAACCCCTCAAAGAAGGAAAGGCCACAAGCACCCGGACCCATGAAAGTGGGATTCCACAAAACCGACAGAATATCGGAGGGGCTACGAGCCGTGAGTGGTTCCAACCAAGTTCCGCCCGATGCCATACAATGAGTACCACATGTCTGGCGGAAGAGAGAGAAAACCGTTCACATCGAATGGGTAAACATCATGCTACTTAACCGCCCGATATGAATGATGATTGTAGGATCTAGGACCCCCAGATCAACGGTGGCGACACATTCCGATGGATTACCGAATTTGACGGGGTCAATAGGCAAGGTGTATAGGATTTGAAGTCCGATATGGACGATGCATTGGCAGAAGATCGTGTTTTGCAGGCATTCTTTGAGTTAACGGAATAAACGGCCATGTCCAAGAGAACTGACACTCAACCGTTACGAAATAGGTGGCCACCTCCCATTGAGGCATTATACAGTGACTGATGATGCAGGACAGAGGGATTCAAATGGACAGAGGTAGGGAAACCGGAAATCCGAGAAGCGGAAACGAACAGTCAAGAAGCAGACTGGCTTTAAAGCCACAAACTGACAGAGAGAAAGTAAGCAAGCAGAGAGCAGTAGGCAGTAAGCCGAAAGCAGAGAGAAGAAGTCGAGTTGACCTGCAGAAGCAAAGGCAGCATCAAGCTAGAGTTAAGACAGAGCCAGAGAGAGTCAGAGAGTCTGTGTACTCCAGAGAAGGCTTGAGAGGTTCAAGCGAACTCCTCTGTATATGCCTGTCATGTATTGAGTCTCAGATTGGACTCATACCATTGTGACCAACAGAGGTCAAGATTCAGTAAGGAGATTCTGTGAACTCCAGAGACTTGGGGGATCCAAGTACAATCTTGTTGATTTGTATCTATGAGTGAGACTCAAACTGAGCTCACTGTTGTAAAAACTTTGCTTGAAAACATAATAGATAGGCCACCACTGAAGGCTGGACCAGGAGACGTAGCCCAGGAGTATTGGATGAACTCCTTATTAAACTTGTTGTGTTTATATGTGTTTCATGTTATGTTTTCTTTAACTGCTTCATTGCCTGTGTATTTCGCAATCTTATCGATCCGTTGCACAAAATAACATAGGCACATCCATGCACATGAGTCTGTAATACCTTATTGTTTGTCTTAGATCAAATTTTCAAGTCAGTTGCACACCCCTTTGTGCCATCCTACACTGGTGCAACACTCCTGTGCCTCTCGCATTGCTACAGCCTACTAGTTCTACATAGTCTTGGGACTCCTGCACTGTAGCTCTCTCTACCGCTCCATCTACATCTGTCTCTATCCACTCAGCCAGTCCTGCTACTCCTCATCGAGGCTCCCGTAGCAAAGTCGAATCAAAGAGGTTGGGTACCTCATGGATCCTACCCATATTCCAGCCTTCTTGGGATTGTCACTCCACATCGCCCCACCTCCTACCTGGAGGTATGGTTACATGTGATCCCTCTGCTCACTTGGCTAGAAATTTCCCCCTCCTGGAGGTCTCTGCATGAGTGAATGTGTCCACTCGATCTCCTCTCGGTTTCTCCAGTTGTGGCTGCACCACAACCTCTTGAAGTTGCTTCACCAATCGTGGCTTCTCCACAATCATCTAAGACTTCTTCTGTGGCTGCATGTTGAGAGATAATGTACTCTCCCTCTCAACCACCAAGTCTCCATCAGTTGCCTTGCTCCTCAAGGCTTTGCATGCATCTTGAACCTCAAGAGCATACAGGTTCTTGACTCGTGAACTGATCTGCTTCACCTGTCTCGTGATGATGTGTCTAAGGAAAACCTTTCCCTTACTGAAGACTACATCATAGCCTCTGTCTTCCAGCATCGTGATCGACACCAAGTTTTTCTTCAGTCCTGGTACATACTTGACATCAGTCAAGGTAATGTGAGCTCCATGCTCCCTCTAAAAAAAAATTGTGCCTACACCTGAGACACTATACTTTTCATCATTACCCATTGCGATCTGCATCTGGAGATCCTTCTCCTCCAAGGTACTGAACAAACTCTTGTCACCGGTCATGTGGAAAGAAGCTCCACTGTCAAGAAACCAACCACTTCCCACCATGGATGAAACCATGCATGCAAAAAGTGTGAAATCCAACTCGAACTGTGAGGCCAGTGCCTCACCTTCTGATCCTTCCGCTGATCCATTCTTGGATTTCCTAAGTGGACAATTTGTAGCTAAATGGCTCGCTTCATGACAAAGAAAGCATCGCACTTTTGATTTGTCAAACTTCTTCCCACCATGGGAAGAACTCGATTTGGGATGAGAATCCTTCTCCTTCCATTTCTTTGCCTTACTCGCTAAGGCACAATTTTCTTCATCCTCCTTGGATGATGAAGATCCATCTCTAGTGCTTCTTCTTATCTCCTCCTGCATCAAATCTGACCAAAGTCGTTCCCAATCTGGCAATTTTTCTCTTCCATTAACCAAGTCTTGGTAGCTATGCCAGCTCTTAGGAAGACTGAGGAGTGCAAGACTCACCATGTCATCATCACCGGTCGTGATCCCTACACTTCCAAGCTTATCCCTACAGGTGGTGAGCTTGTTCAGATATGTAGAGAACGTGTCGCCCTTTTCACACTTGATCTTATGAAGCTTGTCTTTTAGCGCCAGCTTCCTCTGATCGTTGTTGTTCTGATATAAATCTTTCAACATTTTCCACATCGAAAATGGTGTCTCCTTCCCATGGAGGCTCGAGACAATGTGGTCTCGAACTCCCTCCAGGATGATTCTCCTTTAGAACGTTATCCTCTAATACTACTTCCATGTGATCCTTCCAGGCTATATAATTCGATCTACCATCAAGGGCATACTCGAGTCTTAAACCACTGAACGCCATTGGTGAAATTGAGATGTGATAAGAACTCGATTTCTATATTCAGGAACCACAAACTTCGAACTTCTCCTTCTTGTATATTGTTCTTCGCCTTGATCACCTTTTATATGATACAATGTAGAAATTCCCCCTGTAGATCACCTGATAATGCAATATACTAAAGCAAAATACTAGATCTACTTCTACAATCAAACTTTGCGGAAGCTTAATCAATTTGAGCTGGATCAATCAAAACACATAAAACAGAGAAGAAGAAATCATACACATGAAACACAGAAGAATACTCTGGGGAAAGCCTCAGCTAAAAACCCCGATCTCTGTATTATCATACAAGTGGAAATATCTCTGGATTACATAAAGATTTAGCTCACAAGCTATCCAGCTCTCAGTACAATCCCTCAATGCTACTCATAGACATTCAAAGGCTTCTCACAAACCTTCTCCTCTGCCCTCCAAGCCTCCTATTTCCTTGCACAGTTTCTCTTGGGTCCTCAAGCTGCCACCTATGTGTAATAATCCCTCACACACTGCTCTGACCTCTGAAATAACTGCACAAACCTGAAGGAGATAAATCCTTCTGCATAGATGAGTTTCCTTTATAGGAAAAATCCATCCAATTGATAGTACATTGTCCCTCCTCTGATCTCAACTAGATCTATGTCTGAACTGGCATGCAAGAAATATTTATGATAGAATACTCAGTTATCCGAAGTGCAGTAGTTACATGCATGCAAGCATTAACTAACTGAACTTACATTAATTCAACAAACTATTTGAATTAATCTAACTGGACTTGACTTAGTTAACTAAGTCAACTAATTACAACTCAATATTACAACTCATCCTTACTCTTTAACTGATGGATAAATTCCTCAATTAATGCAGAAATTGTTGCATGTCCCCACATAAACTTCATGTTTGATTTTCCTTGACTAATTAACTCAAGATGAATTAATTAATTATTTTACAAACAATGGCTAAGATCAAATTCGAATTTTACTTCACTATTTTAGTACAGGGACTAACTAAAATAGGAATCTATCCTGAACTGCTAAAAATAGCAATGTTATTTTTAGCACTTCCATTTTTAATTCCTTGTTGCTCAGTCCAGCATTGGTACCTAAACTGCTATTTATAGCAGTGTTATTTTTAGCACTTCTATTTTTAGCATTTCTTGTTACCATTTTCAACATGACAATAAACGGATGAATCAAATATCCTGAAGTATGCCACATCTGGTTTCTTACTTGAAAAGCTTCTTATGGTGTACTCATCCCAAGAATTCGATAAGGGCTTCTATTCTTCAAATAAACAATTGTGTTGCATGCTTCAGCCCACAAGTGCAATGGTAGGCCCTAATCATGTAACATCGCCCGTGAAACTCCCACAATACTTTTGTTCTTCCTTTCATCCAACCCATTTTGTTGTGGGTTATGAGATGCTATTAACTCCCGTCGAATGCCTTTTAATGCACAAATTTTCATGAATTCATTCGACACCTATTCTCCACCATTATTACTTATAATAGCTTTAACTTTCATGCCAGTATCCTTCTTGATAAGTGCTTTAATTTCACAAAATTTAGCGAACGTATGATATTTCTTCTACATGAAGAAAATCCAACACTTACGAGAAAAATCATCAACAAATATTACATAATACCTTTGTTTGTCCATGGATGCTATCGAGAACGGTCCACACACATCTGAGTGAACTCGATTAAGGGTCGCTTGCGCTCAACTGTCTTTATCATCAAAGGAAGCTTTGGTGTACTTCCCCAATGTACACCCTTTGCATGTGTCTCTCTACTCTAGTGTACCCTGTTAGCACTCAGGTTGTTCCCTTTGACTCCCAAGGGAATACGGCTGAGGTAACCACTAACCAATCTTTGGGTCACAGGTTCTAGCCTACCTATGACCAGAGAGGGCTCTCTCTTTATGATTTAACTTTGTTTGTATAATATTTTAGGCTAGTTATGATGCTCAAGGTTTTGTTTTGAATTTTGCTGGATGATGATTTCAGTCAGAAGAGATATATGTTTACAGGATGATCTAGGCCATTGGGCATGGAGTCAGTGATGTTTAATTGCTTGACCTGTCTATGTTTATACAATGGTGATGCTACAGAGCCAGATAAGTGTCCAAGGAACAATTCTTTAAGTCTGTAATTGGATGTGATGGAATCAGGGCGTGAAAGGCAACTAAGGATCTTTCAGTAAGCTGATATGGAGAACAGTGGGAATATTACTTAGGATCAATGAAGAATTCCTGCGTAACATTCATATTTATAGAATTGATACAAACATGAGCAATTAAGAATTCATGTTCATGATTAATTCTGAAGAAAACATTTTCAACAGCAGAGATTGAATACAGGGTGTAAGCAAACATATCCTGTACTATTCCTTTTCTCTATTGTTAGATTGGTGAAACATGCATATGATTCAAACAAACATAAGAAGATAAGACATAGATTAAGAAAACTTATTGTTCCATTAGACAGCACAGGAATTCTGCAACAGCACGCAGAGCATCATTGAGACATCAAGCATTCAAGAAACACTGAGCTTTTCCAGCCTTTTGCATTAGATCATCTGAAAATATACAATATATTTGCCTTAGAGTGAAAATCACCAACCCCAAATACGCTGCCAGGGGAGGTATATATACAAAATTTACATCAGAAAATATCTAGCTGGTGAGTTAATGGCTCATTAATATTGTGCCAACTCCTGGAGCATTGCAGCTGAGAAAATAAATGCTGTAGTAACTTCTTAGTGTATTAGCTGTCCAAAATGGTCAGAGAATGTTGACTTTATGACCGATGGAGTCGGCTGAAGCCATGCTGCCCAAAATTTGTGCATTTCCTATGTTTTGGCTTGCTGTCGTTGTCTTCATGCTGAGTCACCCTTTTCTGTTGCCTTGTGTGCTGTCCAGATTCTGTTTTTTGCCTTTGGCTGAGTTGAAGCTGACTAGGATTGGTCAATTGAAATTACTGAGGCAAAATTTGCAGCATTTCCTGCCACCAATTGATCCAAGTGGATATTGGTGGCCACCTGCCAAGTCCACCTGGACCCCCACCATTGTTCTTCTCAGCGTTTTCAGTTTCCTTAATTGTAGCACAACTTACTATTTTTAGTAGTTTTTCGGGTCCTGAACTTCCGGAGCCGTTTTGAGGCCCTAAACGACGTTTTTTGGGGAATCCGGGGGCAACATGGGTCCATGGACCGATGTTGCTTGTTCCAACAATGATAGTGCTCGGATAGATCTTTCTAACGAGCTATTGTATGCGTCAAACGGAGATCGTATGCCAAAGTTACGACCCCGGGAAGTTGATGTACCAACTTACCCCAAACGGGGCCCATAGTTTGGCGTTTCATCTTCTAGGGTTAGGTTTTGGAATGTTAAGGGTTTTTCCATTGTTTCTCAACAATAAATAGGCCTTCGAGCCTCATTGTAAGACAGTTCAGAGGCATGTAGCCATCACATCTCTTCTCAGAGATAAGCTACCATCGCCCTAGCTGGTTTATTTCCATTTCTGGTTGTAAGCATATTTCAGTATTTTCCATTAATGAAATGAAGTATTATTTCCGCTGCATCTTTGTGTATATGGTTATCTCTGTAATTTGTTGCGTTCCTGTTTAAATCTGGATCAGTGGTATCAGAGCGGTCTGCTTTTTCTCTGTTTTTCTTTGCATGTCCCCAACAAGGTCGGGATATAAGGAGTTAGGGCTTGAACTGGTTGAACCTTTGCAAGACCAGCCTCGCAAATCCCGACGGCCTCCCATGGCGGATGAGAAGAAAGACGAGGGGGCAGGAGATCCCATCAAAATCTTGCTCGAAGAAGCCCTCGAGCGACAACGGAACGCGATGATGGACAACTTTGCCCAGATCCTTCAGCGGCTACCCAGAAGCAACGCATCGGCTTCCAGCAGCTACTCTGGAAACGCCACACCCTTTAAGGTACAAGTTAATTTTGAAATCCCCATATTCGAGGGTCAGATAGACGCAGATGCCGTAGATAAATGGTTAAATCTGCTAGAGGGTTATTTTTCTGTTCATGAATTTTCGAGTCGGGAAAAGATTGTTTTTGCTCTTCTCAAAGCAGCCCCCCACGTCAAGGACTGGTGGGAAACCTACTGCGAGCAGAAGGATGAAAGTACTGGCTCACTATTTTCAGCCGCACCCACCTGGGATTCGTTCCGGGATGCCATCAAGGAGCAGTACTACCCTGTCGGAAGCTATGAGGATGAATACATAAAGTGGACCACGCTGCGGCAGGGAAGGGACCAAGACGTGCCGGAGTTCACCAATCTTTTCCATACCCTTCGCACAAAGTTGGGTATCAAGGATTCAGAGCAACATTTGATACTCAAATACCGTGGCTGCCTGCACAAGTACATCCAGGAAGAAATACAATTCCTAAACATCTCCTCGCTCGGCGCAGCATACCGATATGCCGTCAAGGTCGAGCAGAAGTTTAAACAAAAGAAGCGAGACTTTGGATCTGCGAATCCAAAGCAGGGGAAAGGTGCCCCTAAACCACAGAACAAAGGACAAAGCCAAGGCGGGACAGCCCAAGACAACCAGCCGAAGCTGCAAGCAAAGAACAGCGCCGCGAAGCCGAGAAAGGACACTGGAAAATGGTGCGAGTTCCATAAGAGCTCCACTCACAACACAAGTGAGTGTCGGGCCAAGCAGTCACTGGTGGCTGAGCTAAAGGTTTCAGAATCAGATGCATGTTCCGACTCTGAGTCAGAACCCGATAAGGGGAATGAAAAAGGGAAGCAGATCATTGATGCGGATCCCAGCGCCACTGTTGCTACCGCAAAGATCCAGAAAAATGAACCCGAAGATCCAGAGGAGGAGGAGCGTCTCTTCCACTCCCAGATGTGGGTAAAGGGCTCCCCGATACAGTTCATTGTTGATAGCGGGAGTCAAAAGAACCTCATTTCGGCAGAGGTCGTGAAGCGGTTGGGCTTACCGACCACAGCACATCCACAACCATACACCATTGGGTGGCTTCACCAAGGACGAGATCTTCGCGTGAGCCAGCAGTGTCGCCTTCCATACAACATCAAGCCCTTCACGGATGAGGTATTGTGTGACATTGCTCCCCTTGAAGTTTGTGATGTATTACTAGGACAACCATACTTGTGGAAGCGACATGCTGTGTATGAATCAAGGCCCCGTGCTGTTATTATTACATTGGGAAATAAGTTGTTCAGGATACCAGAGGTAGCACCACCTGCCGCCATCTCTTTGATTACTGCAAAACAATGCAGTAAGATCATTTCCAAAACCAGGAAATTTGTTTTCCTGATGATACGCCCTCAAGGAAAGAAGAAGACAGTGGCCGCGGCCTCCAAACGGGGTCCCTCTGCACGACAACTACAGATGGACAAGATTGTGGAGGAGTACGAGGACATCTTCACCTCCCCGGCAGGGGTTCCTCTGCACTGTCAAGTCAAGCACTCCATCGATCTGACCCCAGGTGCGCCGCTACCCAATGGACCAATTTATCGGCGCTCCGTTCTGGAGAACAATGAAATCAAGAGGCAGATTCAGGAGCTCCTGCAGAAAGGTCACATCCGTCCGAGTTCATCGCCCTGTGGGAGCCCGATCGTGTTGGTACAGAAGAAGGATGGGACGTGGAGACTCTGTATTGACTATCGGGCGCTGAACAAGATCACTGTCCGTAATAGGTACCCGATCCCGCGGATTGATGACCTCCTAGACCAACTAAAGGGGGCGAAATATTTCAGCAAGATCGATCTGAAGTCAGGATATCACCAGGTACCAATCGAACCCTCTGATGTGTGGAAGACTGCCTTCAAATCCAAGGAGGGCCTCTTCGAATGGTTGGTCATGCCTTTCGGATTGACGAATGCTCCTGCAACCTTTATGAGGCTAATGGATGACATCTTGCGGCCATTCACCAACTCCTTTGTAGTAGTATACTTGGATGACATTCTGATCTTCAGCCAGAGTTGGGAAGAGCACCTCCACCACATCCGACAGGTTCTCCAAACACTGCGGCAACACAAGCTATGTGCCAATTTGGAGAAATGCACTTTTGGCATGACCCAGGTTCAGTATCTGGGATACATCATTGATGAACAGGGGGTGCATGTCGATCCAGCCAAGATCCAAGTCATTCGGGATTGGCCCTCTCCAACCACTCTAACAGAGCTCCGCAGCTTTCTAGGTCTTGCCAACTTCTACCGCAGGTTTGTGTTGGGGTTTTCTCATATTTCTTGGCCCTTGAGTCAAGTCACCAAGGGAGGGGCGAAAGCAAAATTCTTTTGGTCTGAATCTCAACAGAAGGCATTCATGGAGTTGAAGGATCGCCTCTGCACGGCACCAGTGCTCGCGTTACCAGATTTACAACAACCATTTGAGGTCGAGACAGATGCCTCTGACTATGCTATTGGGGCAGTCCTTACTCAACATGGACATCCAGTGGCATATCACAGTGAAACACTTTCAGACACAGTCCGGAAGTACCCCACTTATGATAAAGAGATGTATTCCATTGTACAGGCCTGCCGACAATGGAAGCATTACATTTTGGGGAAGGAAACGGTCATCCACACAGACCACCGACCCCTGCAGTTCATACAGACCCAAGGGAAATTGCAGAATGATCGCCATCAGAAGTGGTCTACATACCTGCAACAGTTCCACTTGAATATCAAGTATAAGAAGGGCAGCACCAATAATGTTGCAGATTGCCTCAGTCGACCACCGATCATGGCGTTAACCACCGTGCTCAACTCTTGTGGGCACGAGACTTCTGATTGGCCACTTCTCTACAAAAGCGACCCAGAATTCGGCCACACATACCAGACACTCTTGGAGGGTCGGCATGTTCCAGATTTTCACCTCCAGGATGCCCTATTATGCCACCTCGGTCACCTTTGTGTTCCTTCAAGCGAGCGTGCCAAGATGATTTGGGAAGCACACTACAGTCGGGCTGCTGGGCATTTCGGGGTCGAGAAAAAAGTGGCAGTACTGCAAAATTATTTCTATTGGCCGAATCTTCGACAGGATGTTGGAAAGTACATCAGATCATGTACTGCCTGTGCCATTGCCAAACCGACCATTAAGAAGCACGGCCTCTATACCCCGTTGCCTACCCCTAGTCGACCTTGGGAATCCATCTCCATGGATTACATGTCAGGCCTTCCTTCCACTAAGCATGGAAATGACTGTGTTTTTGTGGTCGTCGACAGGTTCTCGAAGATGGCCATTATGGTGGCCTGCAAGAAGAATATCACAGCAGAAGCCACTGCTAAACTCTTCTTTGAACGAGTGTGGGTGCACTTTGGGATCCCACAGTCTATCATCTCAGATCGGGACAGTCGGTTTCTCAGCACATTTTGGTCCAGTCTCTGGTCAATGCTGGACACCAAACTCACGAAGTCCACAGCCTTCCATCCTCAAACTGATGGCCAGACAGAGGTTGTCAATAGGATGATTGTGCACATTCTGCGCATGTATAACTCAAAGCATCCACGCACATGGGACGAGAGCCTCCCCTATGTTCAGCACAGCTACAACCGAGCTCTTCACAGCTCCACTGGCCATAGCCCTTTTCAGGTGGGTTTGGGATTCCAGCCACTATGCCCCATTGATGTGGCCATGCCACTTGCAGCTACTCACATAAATTCAGCTCATGTCCAGTCCGAAACAGATAAGGCCACCAGCTTCATTGAGCGCATCCAACATATTCGCCAGCAGGTCCATGACATTCTTGAGAAATCAAATGCCAAGTACAAGCAGCGACATGATCAACATCGGGTGCCACACAAGTTTCAGGTGGGCGACAAAGTCTGGTTGCATTTGCAAAAGGAACGCCTTACTGGAGCCTATCGGAAATTGAGACCACTCCGATATGGTCCTTACACCATTACTAAGGCTATGGGAGACAATGCATTTGAGCTCAGCATTCCCCCATTCCTTGGCCTGCACCCTGTGTTCAATGTGGACCGCCTTCGGCCATACTTTCCACCATTGCTAGACACATCCGACATTGCAGAACAGCTCAAACCCACAGAATTAAATCCAGATTGCATGGAACAAGCTGCAACTGATCGGATCATGGACACACAGATCAAGAACACTCGCCAACAGAATATCCAACTGTATCGAGTTGTCAAAGCAGGCCAACTCCTTCAGCAGGGCAAGTGGCTCACCAGGGAACAAGTTCAGCAAAAGTTTCCTCATCTCATGGAGGAGCTCAACGCAATGGGGACCATTGCTTCCTAAGGGGGGAGGAATGATCCAGGTGGATATTGGTGGCCACCTGCCAAGTCCACCTGGACCCCCACCATTGTTCTTCTTAGCATTTTCAGTTTCCTTAATTGTAGCACAACTTACTATTTTTAGCAGTTTTTCGGGTCCTGAACTTCCGGAGCCGTTTTGAGGCCCTAAACGACGTTTTTTGGGGAATCCGGGGGCAACATGGGTCCATGGACGGGTGTTGCACATTCCAACAATGATAGTGCTCGGATAGATCTTTCTAACGAGCTATTGTATGCGTCAAACGGAGATCGTATGCCAAAGTTACGACCCCGGGAAGTTGATGTACCAACCTACCCCAAACGGGGCCCATAGTTTGGCGTTTCATCTTCTAGGGTTAGGTTTTGGAATGTTAAGGGTTTTTCCACTGTTTCTCAACAATAAATAGGCCTTCGAGCCTCATTGTAAGACAGTTCAGAGGCATGTAGCCATCACATCTCTTCTCAGAGATAAGCTACCATCTCCCTAGCTGGTTTATTTCCATTTAAGGTTGTAAGCATATTTTAGTATTTTCCATTAATGAAATGAAGTATTATTTCCGCTGCATCTTTGTGTATATGGTTATCTCTGTAATTTGTTGCGTTCCTGTTTAAATCTGGATCACCAATCCTCTTTGGGCAGTTGGTGTCTTCGAATTTTTACCAAGGTTTCATCTACCTCTGTATACCTATAGAAATTTGGAGGAACCTCAAATAGGTGATTGATCTCATGTTCAATAAAAAATAGATTTTCAAGCTTGTCATAGAGGCCCTGCCCTGTTGGAGGCCCTATTTCTTCAGAAGTACTGGTGGATGCAGTGATTTGATTTTCAATAAAATTTGTCATCCTGGTAGCATATTGCTCACGAGGGAGCAGTCTTCCTGTGCTGGTTAGTAGGCTGGGCAATCCCTTTTCTTGCAGTGCTCCCATTTTGAGCTTGTATTCATCCACCTCAGCCTGCATTTCATGACATTTTCTTTCTACAGTTTGTGCAAAATTTCTGAGGGTGAGCACTTTTTTAGCTGTAAGGACAGCATCTGTTCTGTTAATGATGTTCAGGGCTGCCAGCTCCTCCTTAGTCTGATTGTTGAGAAAATTTATCATTCTGTTGGCCTGCTCAGGCCTGTTCCCTAGTACTGTTCTGGCTTTCTGGATCTCAATTTGTGCTTGGCCAATCAATTCCATTTGTTCATGCACTGTCTTGATTGACTTCCATTGTCTAGTAAGGGAGTGGTCAATCCGGGCCCACAAAATCCTCTTTATTTCGGCCAAAGTATTTTCAAGTTTGAGATCTTTCTCTAAGGCCTTTATTTTGTCTTTGAGGGCCTTAATTTCTCTAGTCTGCTCTGCTACAGTCATCTTTGATTTATCATATTTAGCCTCCAGTTCTGCCAATTTTTCCTTGGCCTGCTTGATCTCGGTTGCCTGAAGTTCCAACTCTTTGATAGCCTTTGTCAATTCATCCATGTTTAAGCTGGACTCAGGAGCTGTTGTTGTTGCTGCTGCTGCTTCTGTTGTTGCTATAGTTGTTGCAGGGGTTACTGCTGCCTCTGTAGTGGTGGCAGTGGTTGAGGTAGTTTGAGGAGGTTGGGAGGTTGATTCTCCTTGTTTGTCTTGCAGTGCCTCTTCTAGCTCCTTCTCTAGATCAATAACTTTTTGATTTAGTTGCATTATTAGATCGAGTTGATCTTCAGATTCCCTTTCCTTTTGCAGTTCTGCTGTTTGAGGGTGCTCAGTGGGAAGCAATTTCAGTCTTTTCCTCAATGCAGCAATATCATCTTCCTTCTTTTTCATGAGGGCCCTCACACCCTTTGGGTCCTTAGGATCATGTCCTAGGTCCACAATGATGTCCTCCAGTGTTTTAATCCTGTTGTCCTTGGCCGTGGAGGACATTCTCTCGAAATCCAGCTGAATGTTGGTGTTCTTCAGCGATTATTTCAATTCATGGGCCATTGTGGCCCTGTCTACCAAGGTGGCATAGACCATTTCCCCGTTTGCTTGTGCAGCTCTATCTGGTCCATGGGGTGAATATCCTTTGCCATGACTTCCAGCTTTGTTTTTACAAAATCTGCAGCTGATTGAGGCTGCGGTACCTTGGGTTTGAAGTGGCTGAGGATTATCTTTTCCTCTTGTATATCATACACTGACATTAACCTCTCTTGCTTAGCTGGTGTTGCTTTGAGGAATTGCTTGTATAGCTCCACTCTCAACAACTCATTTTGTGCCTTTATCTCTTTGAAGGAAGCCTTGGTGCTTGAAGGCTTCTTGCTCTGCTGAGTGGAGGAGGACACCTCCATGCCAAGCTATAATCCTTGCTCCTTTTGAAAAGAGCTTGTAGCCGTTTGCTGACTGTCTCCTCCTTCTTTCCTTGGACTCTCAAGGACTTCCTCGCTTATTTCTTCTATGACTGGGGAGTCAACCTTTTGCCTCTTGGCTTCAGGTAGCTGGGAGGATCCACTAGCAGGAGTGGACTCTTCTCTGTCCCATTTCTTGCCCCTCTCCTCATGTGCAGGGGTCTGCAATGCAGGCACTGTTGGTGGTTTTGTTTGTGGTGGAGGGGTTTGCTCTTGTTGTTGCCCAATTGAGGAGGCAGGCTTTTCTTTTACTATCTCTTCTTCAGCACCCATTATTCCCTTGCCCTTATCTGTGCCTGATGCTGCTGTAGATGGCGCCTGGGTGGCTGGTGCAGTTGTAGTAGTTGAGGTTCCTTCTCCAACTGGATGCGGCTGCTTGAAAATTACCTGGATAATTAGCGCCGAGAGCTGCCAGGTTGAGCAATGGATGAAGAATGTAGCTGAATTGGTGAATGGCGGCGTCCCAAACTTTGAATTCGCAGCGTGGAGGCAATTTTTGGAGTGAACGAGTAAAACGGCTCTGTCTCTTTTCCAGCAAAAATGACAAAAACGGCTCAATTACGCGTTTATAATGACAAATTCGGCACATATGGGTTTTGGCGCTTTTCCGTCGATGACGTCAGCATGACGTCATCGGCGGGGCCCGGGTACGGATGATGACGTGGGTGCTGAGTTGGAGGCCAGCGTGGCGGGACACTGTGGAGGGGCGCGGGGGTGACAAGATGGCGTGGAGGGCGACATGGCACGGTGGCGAGGGCCTTGGGCCTGACGTCATCATGACGTGGGAGCGATGCGACATGGGAGGCGGATTGCGGGAGGGTGATTTCTGGTTTCCCCGCACCGCTATTGGGGAAAGGCAGTAATGGGGAGAGGGGCTCCGAACAACCCCGGTGGCCGCCACGCGTCCAGCGTACGGGAGCAAAACCACCCGCTCCCCGGACGCTAAAGCATGGCAGGTCCAGGACTAAGATTGACCGCCCACCTTTGGATTGGGGGCAGCAGAAGATCGGCGGCTGGCGGGCGCCCCGACCCAACGTGCAAGTTTGGGTGGGGACCGCCAGATAATAAAATAATCATTTAAATACTGTGGGCTTAGAACTTTGGGTTAGGAGGGTTTTATGGGTTTCAAAGCGCATAAGGGTTAATGTGTCGGGGTCGAACAACATTTAAACATTAGGTTTGAGCGCGGGGGGGGGATTTTTCATAGGTTTTTTCGGAAAAAGGGTAGGAGAGGGTTTAGTGTAGGCTATTAATCTAACCAGGGGTTAGAGTAATTCCAAAGTAAGGGTTGACTATAGTCCCTGATGGACTAATGTCTCCCATGAAAAATGCTAATTAGCTATAATGCTAAAGGGGGGGGATATTTATATATTTTCTGGGTTCTTTGCATAGAATGCTATAATAGTAGGGGGAGGGGTAGCACTTAGGGATTTATATAGTAAAATTAGAAATTAATATGAATTGGGGATGTGAGAGAGGAATAGAGAGCTAAGTTTAATGAGTAAACTTAGATTTAGAAGCAGATGGGAGTGAAGAATGATTTTACACAGGAAATGTGGCTTCTTTTCAGAGAGAGAAGTCACAACTTGACATGAAATCTACAAATGGTAGATGTAAGGAGGACTGTTCAGGCAGATCCTGCAGTGCTCAAGGGGATGTTAGTAAGAAACTTTTGAAGGGGATGAGGGAAGTTAGTGATGGTTTGGTAGTTTGCCAAATAGGCCATTGCTCTTGCCTTTCTCCTACTGGTGAGATCAGATGTGAGCTTTCTCATGTCATATGCTTAGATCTTGTATTCTGCAACCTTCAACTGCCTACCCTGCCTAATATGCCTAACATTCTTTCTTCCTTTGGATGGGTGCACTTAGCCTTGCAAACCCTGATAATTCTCTTTTCTTTTTGCTGTCCTCCTATCTAAGTCTACCCTTATGACTTCCAAGGGCCCAGATTAAGCAGTTGGGCTCCTTCCTTTCTCTATCCACCTAGTCATCTGTCAAGCTTGAACTGTTTGAGCAGGTACTTCCTTTCTAGTCTAAAACATGCAATTTAAAACATGGTATGGCCCAGCTTGAGCTGTTGGACCACCCATCAAAATAGCAGTGGCATTTTGGATTAGCCACTTTCATGGTCTTTATTTGGGGTTCATTTCATTTATTTTTTCTTTGACCAGTTCATTTTCTTGCCTTTTGATTATTCTTTTAAGGCATACCCTCTTTACATTTTTTAACTGTATGTTTCTTTCACAAAAATGGAACCTTAGTACCACAGAAGATGAACATTTTTTGGAACTTCCACTGTCAATCATGAAAAATGAAAACCTATTGGTATAGGAGGCTAACATACCCTTTGGAAGTCCTGTAGAAATTTGTTGCATGATCTTCAAAGCTTTGTGGTGCAAGTGACCCAATATTCTATGGCACAACTCACCAATATCTCGGCTCTGCACCTTCTCTACTTTAGTGCTCAAAGCAGTGTGGTCTTCTACATCTAATTTGTATAGGTTCTTCACTCAAACCCTGATCCACTTCACCGCTCCTAAGGCTATGTGAAGAAGGAAATCCTTTCCCTTGCTAAATATCACATTATAGCCATGATCCTCCAACATGGAAACTGAAACCAAGTTCTTCTTCAAACCTAGAACATACATGACATCTATTAATGTGAGAGGAGAACCAAACTCCCTATGAAAGGTAACAGTATTGATGTTGGTAGTGTTATACCTCCCATCATCTCCCACTTGATGTGCATCTGAAGGTCCTTCTTCTCCAAGCCACTAAAGAAATATTTGTTGTCGGTCATATGGAATGAGGCTCTACTATATGGGTACCACACACTGCCCATCACCGATGTCACCATGCAAGTGATGATGGTGAAATCCTATAAGAGCCCTGGTAAAAATTCCATGTAATAAAGTTAAAAACAATAACCACGGATGAATGAGACACTTATTCCAAGTTGAATGTTGGGCAAGACATCCTAAGGGGTGTTCATTTGGTTGTTTATGGCTAAGGAAATTGGCAAAGGCAATGGCTAAGGCATTAAAAGGCATTTTGGCACAATTATTTATGAAAATAATGGAAATTAGGAGAAAAAGGAGGTGAAAGGTCACAAGTTGCATGTGAGGAGGAAAATGAAGGAAAATAATGGAAAATGAAGAAAATAGAGGCCTCATTCATAAAAATGCTTTTGAGGATCAGTTGGTAACCGTTTTTCCATTTAGATTTGGAGCTCTCTCAATATTATCTCTCTCTCATAATTTTGGATACTTAGAGTTTTCTTGGAGCACTCTGGGAGGGTGTGACATACTTGGAGTCTTGGAGAAAGAAGGCAAAGGAAGAGCAAGAAAGTGCAAGAAGGCATCGGCATCAGTAGCTACATCAGATTTTCTTGCAGGTACCGAGTTGCATGTATGATTTCTTCACTAGTTTGGACATGCATGGCATATGCATGTGGATTCTTGGTCATGATTTGTCATTGGCATAGAGGATTTTCTGGATCGACAGTGGGTTGCCTAGCCTTGCCATCTCCTAGATATCCATGGTGATTGTGGGTTTACTTTCATGATTTGTTTTTGGTTAGTTCTCATGATTCCTTAGCAACTTGCATTGAGTTACTAGTCCTGGAAGCCTTGGTTGGAAAAAAACGCTCTGGAAGCCCTAGAAGGCTTGGATGGAGACCAATATGATGATGATTTTGTGATGTCTGGCCATGAGGTGGAATCACTATTTGATGGGTTGAGGTGGATGGCCTCTAGAAGCCCTGGATGAGTTTTGATTGATGTGTTCTATGAGATCCAACATTCTTGCTTGGACTATGGCATGGGGGTGAATGGCTGAAGAGAGATTTGGCTAAGCCATTCTACAGTCAGGTGGAACATGGTAGTCCCATCTCTAGTTGGTTCATTGCATTCATTAATGAGAAATCCTTTCCCTTGATTTCCATGTGTAAAGGTACTAGTGTATTTATGGATTTGATGGCTATCATTTTTATTGTATTTTTGTCCCTCTTATGTTGGTTATATGCACATTTTATGACAACATTTATGTATGGCTTTCAACATTTTTTTTACTTGTATGTGAATGGATAATGCATCTATGACCTAATAGATGATAATGCAATAAATGGCATAAGGGAACAATGGTTCATAGTGATTCTCATATAATTATGAGATCCCTACACTTAACTTTGTTATTTACACATGTAGATTACATATCGATGATATGTTTGACGAAATCCCTGTCATGGCTAGTAGGGATCCAGTCAAGGTCTTGAACAAGTATTCGCATTACTACTTTCATTTCCATGTTACTTTACTGATTTGAAGAGATGGATCAGTTCTAGGCAGTGACCTGGGCTCTAGGCCTGAAAAAGTGGCTCAAATCCCAGAGTCGTTGGCATAGCACTGAAAATTCTGGTCCACAGTCACTGGCAGGAAGGCCTGTAAGAGCGACTTTAGGTTGTTGGTCATTCCCTTGCCCATAGCATGAGAGCGAATATGACCCAAGAGACCTAAAGCAATAGTGGGACCCAAGGACAAGTTGTCTGAGTGGCTGACTTGTCCTCTAAGGATTTTGTTGATGATGTTGGAAGTTTATATGGAGTGTTTCCATTGATTCCACTTCCTTAATGTAACTTAGGAGTTCAAATCATATCATAGTGGCCTCTCGTCGCATGTTTAACCTTGCTAGCCAGTTGGTTGGGTAGATGTGGGAGGAGGGTGTTACAGAGTGGTATCAGAGCATAGTTCACTCGTCAGACTAGATGGGCTATGTGTTGGTCATGCATGCATGTCAGTTGCATGTGCGTCTCTTACACTTATATACTTGTTACATTTTCTTGATGATTGATTAGGGTTGTAGTATGGTTATCATGGAGAATTTGTTATTGATTTAATGAAATGTATTTTAAATGAGTATGTGACTGACTGTGTATGGATTACATGTCACTTACATGTCGATTTCATGGTACATACTTATGTCCTTGTATGTTACATTAAATTTTGAATATTTTGATTACATGCATCTGTCTTGTAGGTTGATTACAAGAGCTGGTCGATTATGTATTTGTAGTTGGTTTGGCATTGCTTATGCATATTGCTGGTTGCATGTGGAAATGTGTACAATGGAGTAATGTTTGTTGTCATGCATGAGGTCATAGCATGCATTGTTGATATGGCCTTGCATTGATGACTGGATCCTAGTTATAGTAATGTTTATGAGTTGATACATTTTCTCGTCTATGTCTATATGATGTTATGGTTATGCTATACATGTATCACACTGAATTGGTAATCTTGTAGACAAGGTATCCTCCCCAAGTTATACTAAGGTACGTGAATTATTATGATTGGTTTATTTGACATACTATGGCTTGCGGGAAGAAATATCAAATGGCTAGAAATATGGTTGACTACAGAGACTCTCCCTACAAATCCAAGGAGCAGAATGGTGTTACAAACTCTTCCAACTTGGCAGTGACACTGAGAAGTTTAAAGGAAGAGATCAAAGGTTGTAAGGCGGATAATGACGGAATCATGCAGTCACAGGAAAAGTTAGCAGAGGTAAATGCAGTCATACTTCAGAGCTTGTCGGATTTGCAGTGACAAGGACCGCTCCAGAATAGTCATGAGTAGGAGGACAAAACTAATGGGGCATATGATAGCAGGTCTCGTAGTAGAAACAGGTCAAATGTATTTGGCACCATCTGAGATGGTAGATTTTTGGACACTCCGGAGAGGAGAAGGGACATACACAAGTATGATTCTAGTTCTAATTCAGATAGGCACTATGATCGTCATCGGTATCATCCTTACGGGAGGAGTGATAGGGGGTATTTGCCAGATGAATTTAAGAAAGCAAGCCATCTACTTTTGATGGGGAAATGAAGAAACCACAGGATGTAGAATTGCTTGGCATGAGGAAGTTCTTCAAGTTTCATGATTATTCAGAGAACATGAAAGTTAGAGTAACCACCTTCATTCTCAAAGGTAAAGCAGACATCTGGTGGGAATATGTGAAGAATTTTAGGTGTGCTCATGAGGAAGATTTGTCTTGGAGTGAGTTTGAGCAGCTATTTAAGAAGAAATACTTGTCAGAAAGGTACTTTGATGACATAGAAAAATAATTTTATGAACTAAATATGGTTTCTATGATAGATGATGAATACACTAGCGGGTTCTTGGAGTTAATAAGGTATGTGCCTTACCTCACAGAGGAGAAGGCTAAGATTCAGAGGTTCATTAGTGGATTACCAGTTGCATTCAAAGACATGATTGAATTCCATGTGCCTATATCATTGGAGGAGGTCATTAGAAAGCTAAAGCTTTGATATGAGCAATCGAAGTGCAGAACTGAGACTAAGCGAGACTAGAGAGGTAATGAAAAGAACAAAGGAAAATAGGATAAAAAGCGAGCAAGTTTGCAGGGTACAAATAACAAGGAGAATGTTGCACCACCTAAGAGGTTCAATGTATCACATAGAGGACAGGGACATTGAGCTGAAGAGAAGACCAAGGATGGAGTTTGGAAGCCTATAGAGCGTTGGACTTGTGGCAAAGACCATCGCAGGAGAGATTGTCCGCAGAATCAGGGTGACTAACCCCAGATTTACAGTGCACAGGAGGCGTAGACTGTTGGAGATGTAGGCCAGATTATTCCTCGTATGTATGCAACCGTGGACAATGGGCAAGCAGAACACCATGCATCTATCATTGAGATGGACGATAAGATTTGTGATCAAGTTATTTCTATTTTGATTGACCTTGGATATAATTATAGCTATCTTAGTCCTAACTTGGTGGATAAGTGTGGGTTGAATAAGGAGTTGCATGCATAGTCTTGGTTAGTGCAGTTGGCTACAGGTACGAAGAAGTGAGTTCATCATTGGGTAAGAACTTATGCATTTGACTTAAATGGTATTCCTACCACAACACATTTGAGTTTTTTACCGTTGGATTCATACAGTAAGTTGTTGGGCATGGATTAGTTGTATCTACATAGAACCAAGGTTGACTACTATGACAAATCCATTGAGTGTGTTGATGACAATGGGGGGCCAAGAGTCTTGCAAGGTAAGAAGAAAGCCGCATCAGTTAGGATGGTGACAGTTAGGCAAGAAAAGTGTAGCCGCATGAAAGGGTTCAAGCTATTTTCAGTATACATTTCTAGTGATAATGGTAAGGAGGTTGAGGATGCATATGTGTTGAACAAGGACCCAGTTTTACAACAATTCAGGGATGTATTTCCTGAGGACATTACAGAGTTTCCACCTCATAGGGAGGTATACTTTTCTATTAAGCTAGTGTCATGGGTAGCTCCAACATTGAAATCACCTTACAAGATGAGCATTCCTGAGTTGTTCGAGTTAAAATTGCAGCTGAAGGAGATGTTGGACAAGGGGTACATCAGGCCAAGTGTATCAGCTCGGGGCGCACCGTTCTTGTTCTTCAAGAAGAAAGATGGTACCCTCAGATTATGTATTGATTACAGGCAGTTGAACAAAGTGACTATCAAGAACAAGTAACCTTTGCCAAGGATTGATGACTTGTTCGATCAATTGAAGGGAGCAGCAGTGTTCTCGAAGATTGACTTGAGATCCGAATACCATCACGTACGCATCAAAGAGGACGACATATACAATACTACGTTCAGGACCAGGTATGAGCATTATGAGTTTTTTGTGGTTCCATTTGGCCTAACTAATGCTCCAGCTACGTTCATGTGTTTTATGAATAGTGTGTTGCGTCCATATTTGGTTAAGTTTGTTATTGTGTCCATTGATGATATACTGGTATATTCTAAGAATGAGGAAGAGCATGCCGAGCACTTAGCAGTAGTGTTGAGGTTGTTGAGAGAGAATCAGTTGTATGCTAAGATTAACAAATGCAGCTTCTTTCAGACTGAGGTACACTACTTGGGACATGTTGTCTCCAAGGAAGGTATTGTAGTAGATCCAGAGAAGATAAGGGCCATCATGGAGTGGGTAGCTCCTAAGAGTGTGGATGAGGTGAGATATTTCATGGGTCTGGCAGGCTATTATAGGAGGTTCATCAGGAACTTCTCGTAGATTACTTATCCCATTACATCTTTGCAAAGAAAAGGTAAGAAGTTTGAATGGACTGAAGAGTGTGAGGCTAGATTTGAGCAGCTTAAGCAGCTGCTAACACATGCACTAGTACTACATATTGCAGATCCAGACAAAGAGTTTGTAGTACATACATATGCTTGCAAGAGAGGGCTTGGTGGAGTCCTTATGCAGGATGGAGAGGTGGTATGTTATGATTCTCGAAAACTAAACGAGCACGAGCAAAACTATCCCATGCAGGATCTTGAGTTGGCAGCAATTATACATGCATTGAAGATCTGGAGACACTATATTCTTAGCAAGAGGTTTGTGCTTATGAGTGATCACATTGGGTTGAGGTATTTGTTTGAACAACCGAATCTAAATGTCAGGTAGGTTAGATGGTTAACCATAATCAATGAGTTTGACTTCGAGATCAGATACATAAAAGGCAAGGAGAATAGAGTGGAAAATGCTCTCAGTAGGCAGATACAGGCGAATCACTTGGTAGCTATGAGCTCTTGTGGGACAAATTTACAAGATAAGATCTTGCAGGCAGGACAACATGATGTCAGATATATGGAGATTGTGCATAGGTTGCAGCAGAGTACAGGTACATGTACATGTGCAGGTGATGGTACATGTACAGGTGCAGGTACGGATCCACAGGACTGGGACTATTGTCTTGCAGCAAATGGATTGGTCAGGTTCTAAGACAAGACATATGTGTCAGATGACAGTGACCCCAAGAAGGTGTTCTTGAGGGAGTTTCATGTGAAACCGTATTCAGGTCACCCAGGTTATCAAAAGACATTGATAACAGTAAAGAGATATTACTATTGGTTGAATCCGAAAAGGGATGTAGCAGAGTTTGTGGCGAGATGTTTTGATTGTCAGTGACTGAAGACATAGTGTAAACATCTGGTGGACTGCTATAGCTGATTGCGATTCCAGAGTGGAAATAGGAGGTCATTTCCATGCATTTCATCACAGTGTTGCTGAAGACAATGAAACAACATGATTCCATGATGGTCATCGTGGACAAGTTAACAAAGGTTGCACACTTTGTCCCAGTAAATTCTACATTCTTAGCTAGTGATGTGGCATAGGTATTCATCTGAGACGTGGTTAAACTACATGGTGTTCCAAAGAAGATTATATCAGACAAGGATGCGAAGCTTGCTTCCAAGTTTTGGAAGGAGTTATTTGCAGGTTTGGGCACAAAGTTTGCCTTCAGCACATCTTATCATCTGCAGACGGATGGATTGACGGAGAGGGTCAACAGGATATTAGAGGACATGTTGAGGATGTATGTGATGCATCAGTAGCAAAAGTGGGAAGAGTATCTCCCTTTGTTTGAGTTTACATACAACAACTCTTATCAGGAGTCACTGAAGATGAGTCCCTTTGAGGCATTATAGGGGCAGATTTGTAACACTCCCATTAGTTGGAGTGATCCGGTTAGCAGGGTATTGATTGGACTAGATATGTTGGCAGACATGGAACACGAGATGCAGGTGATTAAGAAGAATCTTAAGGTAGCACAAGATATGTAGAAGAGTTATGTAGATAGGAACAAGTTGTTCGAGGAGTTTCAAGTTGAGGAACATGTGTACTTGCGCATCAAACCGAAGAAGAGCTCCTTATAGATTGGCTCTTGTGCCAAGTTGGCACCACGGTTTTGTGGACCCTTCAATATTATTGAGCGGATTGGGCCAGTAGCCTATCAACTTACACTACCCCCAAGAATGAAAGTCCACGATGTTTTCCTTGTCTCATTACTTAAGAAGTATGTTAAAGATGTTGATCATGTAATTGACTGGTCTGTGTTGCAGGTGGAAATAGATGGAGAATTCCAGTTGGAGCCTTAGTGTATATTGCAGAAAAAGGTGCTCATGCTCCATAACCAAGCAATAGAGCAAGTTAAAGTGCAATGGAAGAACTTTGGGCCCGATGAAGCTAAATGGGAGATGGCGGATCAAATGCGGGTTATGTATCCTTCCTTGTTTTTTGGTTGAGGCAAAGTAGCTTAACATGGTGGTTTGGTATTTTATTTATGGTGGTTTAGTATTTTCTTATGTTGGTTTAGTATATGATTTATGGTGATTGATATATGTTTTATGATGGTTGATATATGTTATATGATGTTTTGATATATGCTTAGACATGGTGTTTAGTATATGTTTTTATATACGCTTTGGTATATGATTTGGCATATGTTTTGGTATCTATATTTTGATAATGTTGCTATATGTACACCCGTGTATGGATGTAAATATTGTAACGAGCTATGTTATAAAGCTCCACTATGCACTATGGGTGTCATGTTATTATGCTATCATGTGGTTATGTTATCATGATGTTATGATGTCATATGAGTTGGCACTCAATAGGATGATCATTGTAAATACTGTAACGAGTTGTGTTATAAATCTCCACTATGCGATATGTTGTCATGTTGTAATGATGTTTTTTGTTGAGCGGGTCTTTAATTGTAAATATTGCATTGAGCCGTGTTATAAAGCTCCATGAGCAGTATGTCTTCTTCAGCAGATTGCTAAGGAATATGTGTGATTGAAAACTGAGGACGGTGTCCCCCAAGGGGGAGGGTTTTGTAACAGGCCTAGTAAAAATTCAATGTAATAAAGTTAAAAACAATAACCACGGATGAACATGACACTTATTCCAATCTTAATGTTGGGAAAGACATCCTAGGGGGTGTTCATTTAGTTGTTTATGGCTAAGGAAATTGGAAAAGGCAATGGCTAAGGCATTAAAAGGAATTTTGGCACAATTATTTATGAAAATAATGGAAATTAGGAGAAAAAGGAGGTGAAATGTCAGAGGTTGCACGAGAGGAGGAAAATGAAGGAAAATAATGGAAAATTGAGAAAGTAGAGGCCTCATTCATAAAAAGGCTTCTGAGGATCAGTTGGTAACCTTTTGTCAGTTTAGCTTTGGAGCTATCTCATTATTCTCTCTCTCTCTCTCATACTCTTGGATACTTAGAGCTTTCTTGGAGCACTCTTGGAGGGTGTGACATACTTGGAGTCTTGGAGCAAGAAGGAAAAGGAAGAGCAGGAAAGTGCAAGAAGGCATTGACATCAGCAGCTACATCAGATTTTCTTGTAGGTATCGAGTTGCATGTATGGTTTCTTCACTAGTTTGGACATGCATGGAATATGTATGTGGATTCTTGGTCATGATCTGTCATTGTCATAAACGATTGCCTGGATCGACAGTGGGTTGCCTAGCCTTTCAATTTCTTAGATATCCATGGTAATTATGGGTTTACTTTCATGATTTGTCTTTGGTTGGTTCTCATGCTTCCTTAGCTTGGGTTGAGCTACTGATCCTGGAAGCCATGGTTGGAACAAATGCTCTGGAAGCCCTGGAAGGATTGGATGGAGACTAATCTGATGACGGTTTTGTTATGTTCAACCGTGATGTGGAATCATTGTTTGATGGGTTGAGGTGGATGGCCTCTAGAAGCCCTGGATGAGTTTTGATTGATGTGTTCAATGAGATCCCACATTCATGCTTGGAATATGACACACGGGTGAATGGTTGAAGAGAGATTTGGCTCAGCCATTCTATGGTCAGGTGGAACGTGATAGTCCCATCTCTAGTTGGTTCATTACGTTCATTAATGAGAAATCCTTTCAATTGATTTCCATGTGTAAAGGTAATGATGTATTTATGGATTTGATGGTTGTCATGGTTATTGTATTATGTCCCTATTATGTTGGTTATGTGCACATTTTATGACAACATTTATGTATGGTTTTAAGCGTGATTTTTACTTATGCGTGAATGAATAATGTGTCTATAACCTAATAGATGATAATGCAGCAAATGGCATAAGGTAACAATGGTTCGTAGTGATTATCAAATAAGTATGAGATCCCTACACTTAACTATGTTATTTACACCTATAGATTACATGTCGATGATATGCTTGACGAAATGCCTGTCATGGCTAGTAGGGATCCAGTCAAGGTCTTGAACAAGTATTTTCTCTAGTACTTTCATTTTCATGTTAATTTACTGATTTGAAGAGATGGACTAGTTCTAGGCAGTGACTTGGGCTCTTGGCCTAAAAAAGTGGCTCAAATCCCGGAGTTGCTGGCATAACACTGACAATTCTGGTCCACAGTCGCTGGCAAGAAGGCCTATGAGAGCAAATTTAGGTCATTGGTCGCTCCCTCTCCCATAGCATGAGAGCAATTATGGCCCAAGAGACCTAAAACAATAGTGGGACCCAGGGACAGGCTGCCTGAGTGGATGACTTGTCCTATGAGGGTTCTGTTGGTAATGTTGGATGTCTATATGGAGTGTTTCTGTCGGTTCCACTTCTTTAATGTGACTTAGGAGGTCGAATCATATCATAGTGGCCTCTCATTACATGTTTATCCCGGCTAGTCAATTGCTTGGGCAGATGTGGGAGGAGGGTGTTACAAATCCAGCTCTAATTGTGAAGCAAGAACTTCACCTACTGCTCCTCCTAAGGGATTCTTACCGGCCTTCTTGTGCAAACATTTTGGGGCATAATGTCTTAGCTCGTGACAGTGAAAACATTTAATCTTCAACATGTCCTTCTTCTTGTCACCCTGACTAGAATCTGATTTGGAATGGGATGACTTCCTCTTCCCTTTATTCACCTTTCTAGTTAAGGCACAATTCTCATCATCATCATGCTTGGATGAGGATCCATCTTTGGTGTTCTGCCGAATCTCTTCTTGTACCAAGTCAAACCACAATTGCTCCCACTCTAGTAGCTTCTCCCTCCCATTAACTGAGTCCTAGTAGTTGTGCCATCTCTTGGGAAGGCCTAGAAGTGTTAGGCTCACCATGTCATCTTCAACAACTATAACACCAACACTTCCAAGCTCATCCCAACATTGGGTGAAATTGGTCAAGTACTTCAATATTGTGTCGACCTTATCCATCTTGATCTTTTTGAGCTTGTCCTTTAGTGCTAACTTCACGTGGTCACTGTTGTTTTGAAACATGTATGTCAAGGCCTTCCACATTGCAAATGGAGTTTCCTTACCATGGAGGTTGGAGACAATATGATCTAGAACTCCTTTTAGGATAATCCTTCTTGCCTTTTCCACACATTTGCTCCACTCTACTAGATCTTGAGCATCAGCTGGATTAGGAATATCTTTGTCTATGAATTCCTTAAGCTTGTTGTCTTCCAACACTGCCTCAATATTGTCCTTCCAAGAAATATAGTTCTAACTACCCTCAAGGTCATATTCGAGTCTCAATCCATAAAATGACATCTTTCTAGCTCTGAAGTACGATATTGAAAATTCAATTTCTCCTACAAAAGACAAAATCATATTCTCCTCTTCTATAGTGATTGAAGCTCTGATACCATGTAGAAATTCCTTGTAGGTTCAAACTGCATATTTTAATATGCTAAAACAATTGAATTGAATCTACTCTACTCATCAGCAGAAAGAATAAACTATCGATGAAATCACGAAGCATAAAAGAGAAAGAATTCAATCACACACAACACACTGATTTTCCAAGGAAAGCCACAGTTAAAAACTCTTGTTATCTGTATATTGCATTAATCAGAAAATATGAGAAGATTACAATGCTTTGCTCAAACCCGAGCAACCTCTGCACTATCTCTATCTATCTCATTGCTTCCTAGATAAGCTCAAGCCAATACTTAGCCAATTTTTTCGCTGCCAAGCTCCTATTTCCTTACCAAGTTTCCTTGGCAATTGGCCCATATTTAATTGGGAAATTCCACAATTATGAATTGTGCAATCCTCATAGGCCTCCTCTGATTGCATGCACTACATGTATAATTCAAATGATTACACAACTGATAGTACATTATCCCTAAACTCCAATCTCAACTAGGTCTTTCTCTAAGCTGACATGCATGAGTTAATTATGAGTTAATTTTTAGTTTACTAGTTGATCAATGTTGGTTACACCCTACTACTGCAAGTTACACCCCACTACTGGATCTTCCACTAATTCCTCTATCGGTTGGAACTAGTTTAACTGAATTTAACTCAGTTAGACTGAATTAAATAATTATAACTCAAAATAAACTCAATGAGTGCTCCTAAAAAGTAGGAGACACTCTACATGACTCTAGTTAGACTCCCAACTCAAATTAACTGAGCTTCAAATTAACTTAGTTAACTATTACAATTTGTCATGAGATGTGGAATTACAATTTAATTCCTAATTTAATTGAAGGACAAAATTAAACTAGGATTTACTTGTTGCATTTTCAACATGCACACAGTGTCGTAAATGATGATACCAGATATCTATATGCTTAGATTGATCGTGAAATACTGGATTATTAGAGAGATTAATGCAACTCTGATTATCACAATAGATCACAGTTGGATCCCTCTCCTGACCAAACATTCCCACAAATACATTTCTCGCCCAGATCACCTCACATGTAGCTTGACTTGTAGCCATGTATTCAACTTCTGCCGAGTTGAATGCCACAGACCTCTAGTTCTTGTTGTACCAGAAAATTGTTGTGGACCCAACACTGAAGATTCCACCTAATGTACTCTTTCTATCAGATGGACTCCCGACCCAATTTACATCTGTGAAGCCACACAACTTCACTCCCTCTACCCGTATGTACCATAATCCATACTGGGTAGTGCCTCTGAGGTACCTTAAGACATTCTTTGCTGCCTTCCAATACAATTTGGTCACCCTAACCATAGCTTGGCTCAGTTGGTTGACTACATAGCCCATATTTGGTAATGTTCACAAGATACATTAGTGAACCCACTAGCTGCTGGTAAATGGTAGCATCAACCTCTTCACCTAAAGTGGAATTCTCCTTCCTCCAATTGGTTTCTAGATGTGTCTCTGTGGGCTTACAACTCTCCATGCGAAATTTCTACAATATCTTAGTGGCATACTTTCCTCGAGACATAAACAATATCACATCACCTTGCCATTCTTCCATCCCAAGGAAGTAGTCATCAAACCCATTCCTTTCATCTCAAATTCCCTTGCAAGCGCTGATCAACTGCTCATCACCTGTCAATATTAAATCATCAACATATAAAACAATGATAAGTGATTTACCTTCTACCAAAATATGATAGAGGTTCGCATCCGCTACACTTTTGGTGAAGCCCAATCTAGTGAGATAACTATCGATCTAAGGGTACCAAGCTCGGGGTGCTTGTTTGAGACAGTATAATGCTTGCCTAAGTATACACACATGGGACTCCCGATCAAATGTCTAAAAACCTTCTCGTGCCTCGATGTACACCACCTCCTCAATAACACCATTGACAAATGTTGTTTTTACATCCATCTGGTGTATCTTCCACCCTATTTGCACAGCTAGTGCAAGAATTGTTTTGATGGATGAATACCTTGCTACGGGAGAAAAGGTTTCCTCATGGTTAATTCCCTCAAATTGAGAGAATCCTTTGGCCACAAATATGGCCTTATACTTATCTAAGCTTCAATTTGCTGCATGCTTAACCTTGAAGATCCATCTCAAACCCACAACTGATTTATCTATCGGTCTTGGGACTACTTCCCAAACACTGTTCTTCGTGATGGATTTGTATTCTTCCACCATTGCATCAACCCAAATTGGTAGCTAAAATGCTTCCTAAAAATAGTATGGCTCAGGCTCTACAAGCTCAGTCATTAGAGCCATGTAGATAATGTACCTCTCAGGTGACCTCCTTTTCCTACGCAAATTTGAAGGAGCTCCCATGTTCTCCCTCGCATCCTAAACCAATCTTTCGGCTTCCCTGGTTCTTTTTCTACCTTATCTAGATGGTTTTGCTTGAGTGGATGTCTCCACTCTACCTCCTCTCTGATCCTCCATTTTTTGCTTCTCTAAAACTTCCTTAGGCTCCTCCTTTGGAACTAAAAGCTCCTCTTTGGTGGGACCCTTGTTGAGAAATCTTGGGCATAAAGATGAAGTGATTTATCTTCTATTAGTAACTGCTTGTGAGTGATTTTTACTTCTTTGGATTAGGATCTTATTTTACTTATGTTATTAGTGTTCTTCTTCATCAAAAAACTTCCAATAATAAACCATAAAGAGACAAGAGACATAGAATATAGGCTATCAGCCAGGGCCAAAACTATTCACTCTTTGAGAGGAAAAACCGAACAATTTTTTCTTCTTATAGAGATTCCAATTGACGAATACCAAGGCCAAGACCCTTGACCTATTTGACCTATCCAAGACCAAGACACCAAGCTTCTTATCTTTCCCTATTGAGTCAACAATAGTCAATTATTTTCTCCTTCCTTCTGCTTTGACTTCCTTTCAGATATTGGCTTCCTTTCCTTTTCTTTAGGCCTGCAACTTATCAGCCCTAAATCATATACCCTAGCACGTGTAGATTACCATCCTTTCTACGTTGATTTCCTTTGCTTGAGGTGGAGGATTCCTCTTTGGCAACTCAGCTTGTGTTGCACCTCAATTTTCTCCTAGATCCGACCTTCAAGTATAACAGTGGAACCTCGACTTCTTTTGTAGTGTACAACACCATTTCCTCAAATGTGTGAAATGGATTATCCTAAAACATACCCAAAAATAATACCACAGACTTCAATTTTTCTTTCCTACTCTTCGTTGTTCATGAGACTTCTTCCTCATACTTCCTATTGCAGACTGTTCCTTCACCGAAAAATATGTCTCAGCACTATTAATAGCTGTTTCCCTATGAAAATAAGCTGACTTGAAGAGGGTGATCTGGCATGTCTGTTGGAGGAGATAATTAATTCCATTTTGAAGCCGACTTGAGATTAATGCTTTTTCTTGGTCTTAGAGGGCTACTTAACATTTTCATTGACTCATCTACAAATATCATATGCCCAAGAAGGGTCCTTCATACATGACATAGACTCAAATTAACTTGTATAACTAGATGAAAAATCCTAAAGACTCACAATGGGAGCCATCACTAAAACTAAAATTCCTTTCTCATGAAACCCATAAGAGAAGCATTAATAATAATTTTATTATTCTTCTTTTCATCAGTTACATAAAATCATATTTCCACATGTCATTATGAAGACCGAACCTAGTTACATTTTTCAACACTCCTTGTTAACTAGGGAGGTATTCATAATGGTACTTGGTCATTCTCAATCTGAAGAATTTCTCATAAGAAGAGTTGGATTGGTAACCCATTTTTTTAGCATCATATCAACCAACATTGTCACATAACAAGGTCTTAACTAATAGCTCTATCTCTCCATGAGATCTGAGCACAACGTTGGCGATACCAATGATGTATAGACACCCTCATCATTGTATCTCTCGGAACATACCACAGTTGAGTTCTCAAGGTGTGTTCCACAAGGACTATTCTTATCTTGGATTCCCAATCCTCAAATAATATTGGCCCTCTACGACTACTCTAGTCTTGGATGTCCTCACACATCCTCAAAGAGCATTGGATGCCAGATGCTTACAAAATCCTCCATTTTGTCTTCCCAAGTGAAGAAAAGAATGATGTGTCTACCTCTCCTTCTTAATTAGGGAGGGAATATATATTTCGATAAAGGAATGGACTCATTTCTACCGAAATAATGTACCTAAGCTCCCTCTTGGCTTAGGAATTTACAAGTTTATTCCAAGTAAGAAACTTGTTTCTAGGCTCCCTCTAAATTAGTGACCTACAACAACTCCTCAGGTGGAGATGATGGGACAACCAAATGCTTGAAAAACTCCTCTTCACGATGTCATGAAATTATTTTCATTATCTAGGAGTCTTCATGTTTGGGACTACTACAAGGGTACCAACCATAAATGAGTCAGCGGTGTCATCATCAGAAAGTGATCCATCAGTCCATATCTGGCCTTCCTTCATGCCATGCTACTTTATTCATGACATGTTTACTTAAGGATATTTCATCCTACTACATATGCATCGATGGTGGAAGTCATCCATAAATCTTCCCTCAGCATCCGTGCATAAACCCATCCAAATATTTATTCAAAAATAAAGGAATAAACATTAAAATCAACATTACCTTTGTGATGGTATTTCATCATGACATCTTCTAATTTGCATTAACATCTTGCATACATATCGACACACCTCCCAAAGATATATATTGTCAAGGGTCTCTTTCTTTTTCAGACTCCATCAGAGTCTTCATATCTTCCATGGAGATATCCTAGTCAAATCTTCTTGGTTTATTGGATGTTGATTGTCTTTACCATGGTTGCACATTCCACGATCTCTTCCTTCCTTTCTTCACACATTTCATTCCTAGGATCTTTCGATCAGAGTTCCTCAATTGTATTCAACCACCTCATACTTCATACAAGGAAATATTATGTTGATTTCATCTAGTGAATGTGTGACACATGCATTCCTGCATCCTTTTGAGGGAGGAGATCCTTTCTTTTGATCATGCTCTTAGGATAAAGAATTATATATTCAATCATATGATATGACTTCCACAATATCAAAAGTAATCTCACCTACCTCATTTTTTCTTTGGGTCATCCAGACTTCCTGCAACATCTTCCTTGATTGAAAGAACTTCAATCCCTTGATTTGCTTCACCTTTATGTCATCATACCATCATCCCATGAATTCCACAAGTTTGGAATTCTGGATGAAACACTTGCTTCCCCTCTTGATTGGTGAACCTTTCAATGAAGATTCCATCATAGAATATTGAGGATCTAAAGTATCCCCATCAACAGATGTTTCCATTTGACAAATGTATGATGAACCTCGTACTAGATGACCTTGCCACTTGTGTTTTCAATGAGATTCCCAAGATCTATATCCTTGAATTCCTTAGATTTTAATCGTATTTCATGCTTCTCTATGATGATGTCCTGAGCTCTTTCTTTCAATGCTTCTATGATGCCTTGACGCAACCGATTATTTACTTAGTGAATCATGATAACCATATCTTAGAAGACTTAGGAACTTGAAAAGAACTTATGTGAGGAAGACTATCTCAATAGTGGAGATATATCACTTCCTCCTTCTTGGATTTCTTCTTTTCAGCTTCCTCCAATTCCTTGGTGATGTTTGCTTCTGCTCTTCCTCTTTTGTTATTGTCCTTCTTGAGTTTAGGACAATCTCTCCTATAGTGCCCATATTCTTGACACCCATAACATTGTATTTTAGCCATGTTCTTCTTCTTTTTCTAAGGACCAAACTTTCCAAATTGTCCCTTTCTTTTTGTCATTGTAGCATAAGCTTGATTATGCTCACCTACTCCCAAATCATATTTTGCCTTTAGTCTATATTATTCAATCTTGCACAGTGACCATACATCTTGGAATGGAGTGGCTTCTTTCTTCTCATAAATACGTGAAGTAAAGTTACCCCACTCCTCCGGTAGTGCATTTAATAAAACTATAGTCATTTATCTACGAGACATGACTTTTCTAGATCTTGTAGTTGATCATAAATCTCAGATATCCTCATAAAATATGAGGTTATTCCATCTTCCCTTGACATATTTAGCTTGTAGATTTCTTGCCTTAATGAGATGACTTCTCGAGTAGTGCTTATGGAATACAACTCTACAACTTTGTCATAGATTTATTTTGAAGTTTCGAGTTTAGATATATATGGGATGAGGGGATCCTTGATGGATTCTATGGGAATCCTTTGAGACCTAACTTCCCATTTCATATGCTTAGCAAGAACTTGAGCATCTTCCTTTCTTGTTTTAGTGATAGAACCTTTGACATGTTCCATAACCTCATTTTCAATGAGATTCAGATCTGTCTTTTTATTCCATGCAAGATAGTTTGAAGCCCCGGCCAATTTTTTACTTTCCTTGCAAAAAAACATTTTAATAGATTCAAATGTGGACATAAATATGCTTACTTGATAGGATGCTCCTTATTCTTGTTACTTCCTTGATGTTGACAATGATATAGAGGATAGAAAACTTCTCTTTGATGAAGGTAGTTTTCTTCAAGAATAATCCTTGATCCCATAGAGAGTGAGATGACACCGCTTTTTGATCTAGATTCCTTTGGATGTTTAGTCTTCAAAACACTTTAACTTGAGTAGATGTAGGGTTTTGACCTTCTTCCTCTTGATGATGATCCCACTACTCCTTTGTAGACTTCTTTGATCTAGGGTTATGATGCTTCTTTTGACTTCAAGATGATCTCCGCTTTGATTCCTTCCTTGAGATTTTATCCATGAGTGTCCCTTCATAAGATGCCCTTCCTTGACTTAGTCACCTTAGCTCTGATACCATGTTGAGAAATCTAGGGCATAGAGATTAAGTGATTTCTCTTCTATTAGTAACTGCTTGTGAGTGCTTTTTACTTCTTTAGATTAGGATCTTCTTTTACTTAAGTTATTAGTGTTCTTCTTCATCAAACAACTACCAATGCATAAACCATAAAGAGACAAGAGACACAGAATATAGGCTATCATCTAGGGCCAAAACCTCTCACTCTTTGAGAGGAAAACCCGAACAAATTCTTCTTCTTATAGAGATTCCAATTGACGAATACCAAGACCAAGACCCTTGACCTATTTGACCTCTCCAAGACCAAGACACCAAGCTTCTTATCTTTCCCTCTTGAGTCAACGATAGTCAATTGCCTGCTCCTTCCTTCTGCTTCGACTTCCTTTCATATCTCAGCTTCCTTTCCTCTACTTTAGGCCTACAACTTCTCGACCCTAAATCAAAAACCCTAGCACGTGTAGATGATCATCCTTTCTACCTTGATTTCCTTCACTTGAGGTGGAGGATTCCTCTTTGGAAACTCAGCTTATCTTGCACCTCAATTTTCTCCTATATCCTACCTTCAAGTATCACAACATAACCTCGACTTCTTCAACAGTGTACAATACCTTTTCCTCACAAGTGTGAAGTGGATTATTCTAAAACAGACCCAAAAATAATCCCACATACTTCGCCTTTTCTTCCATACTCTTCGTTGGTCATGAGACTTCTTCCTCACACTTCCTATTGCAGACTATTCCTTCACCGAAAATTTGTCTTAGAAATGAAGTCGAGCAACCCTATTTATAGTTGTTTCCCTGCGAAAATAAGTCAACTTGAAGAGGGTGAGCCGACATATCTATTGTACGAGATAATTAATTCCATTTTGAAGCCAACTTGAGGTTAATGCTTGTGCCTGGTCTTGGAGGGCTACTTGATATTTTCATCGACTCATATACAAATATAATATGCCCAAGAAGGGTCCTTCACACATGATATAGACTGAGGTTGACTTATATGACTAGATGACAAATCCTAAAGACTCACAATGGGAGCCATCACTAAAAATAAAATTCCTTGCTCATGAAACCCATGAGACAAGCATTAATAATAATTTTATTTTTCTTATTTTCATCAATTACGTAAAATCATATTTCCACATGTCATTATGAAGACTGAACCTAGTTACATTTTTCAACAATCTGAAGCTCTCTCTTAAGCGATCATCTCATTGCATTCTCCTCATCAAAATCTACATCCTTTCGCACAACTGCAATTTTGAGGGAAGTTAGGTACACCCTGTAATTATGTGGAGTTTAGATGTAACCCACAAAAACTCCCAACTCTATTATCAACTCAAGTTTCTTCCTTGAATATTTGGAGACATGGCAGTAAAGAGAGGCTCCAAAAATTCTGAAGTTAGACACATTTGACTTTCTCCTTGATAAAGCATCCTTCGGTGTAATCATACTAAGAATCTGATGAGGACTCCAATTCTGCAAGTAGATTGTTATGTTACATGCCTCTACCCAAAAATGCAGTGGCTGGCCTTGGTCATGTAGCATAGCTCTCGCAGCTCCCATAATGCTCTAGTTCTTCCTCTTAGCTGCCCCATTCTATTGTGGGTTGTTGGGTGCAGTGAGCTCTCTTCGAATGCCTTCTTTCGCAATAAAATCCTTGAAGTAATTCGAAAAATGCTCACCAACATTGTCGCTCGTAAGAGCCTTCACCTTCTTGTCGATATCTTTCTCAACTAGTGCGCTGAATTATACAAACTTTGAGAATGTGTCATCCTTCTTCCACATGAAGAAGATCGAGCTCTTCCTTTAGAAATCATCAATAAAAATAACATAGTACTTAAGTTTGGTAGTGGAGGCTGTCGAGAAGGGTCCATAAACATCAAAGTGAACTCTCTCCAAGACTACATGTGCTTTGTTGTCTCGATCATGGAATGTGGATTTCACATACTTCCCTAAGGTACAATGCTTGTAGACATCCTACTGCTCAAGTGATCCTTTAGGGAGGCCAATGGTTATTTGCCGCATAATTTTTAAGGTGCCATGATGCAAGCGACCCAATCTCCTATGCCATAGCTCACCAACATCGTGACTCTGCACTTTCTCTTCCTTACTACTTAATGCAACATAATCTTCCACATTAAGTTTATACATGTTCTTCACACGAACCTCGATCTGCTTCACCTGTCCAATAGCTATGCGCCTCATAAAGGTTTTCCTTTTACTGAAGATTACATCATAGTCGTGGTCTTCCAAAAATTCTATAGAGATGAGGTTCTTCTTTAGGCCTGGAACAAATATGACATTTTTTAGGCGAAGTGGGGATCCCAAATCCTTCTTAAAGGCTACTGTACCAATCTTGGTAGAATTGCACCTTCCATCGTCCCCAAGCTATATGTGCATCTAGAGATCTTTCTCCTCCAAGTCCCTGAAAAACTCTTTACACCTTACATTTGGAATGAAGCACTTGAGTCCAAGTACCACACACTCCCCATCACAGTGTTGGTCATGCATGTGATAAGGATGAAATCTAGTTCGAACTGTGAAGCCAATGCTTCACCTACTGCTCCTCGTGATTTATTTTTGCTAGACTTTTTGTGTGGACAATTTGTAGCATAATGCCCGAATTCATGAAATTTGAAGCATTTTATTTTGGAAAAGTCTTTCTTCTTGCCCCCTTGGCTGGATTCTAGATTTGTTTGAGATTTCTTCCCTTTTCCCTTCTTTCCCTTTCCAACCAATGAAAATTTTTCTTCATCCTATCCCTTGGATGAACTTCCATCTCTAGTATTTCCCTTGATTTCTTCTTGTACCAAATCGGACTCTAAGCATTCCCAATTTGCTAATTTCTACCTCACATTCACCGAGTCCTAGTAGTTATGCCAGCTTTTGGGAAGTCCTAGAAGAGTTAGGCTCGCCAGGTTATCTTCTATAGCATTCACACCAACTGCTCCAAGCTCGTCCCGAACTTGTGTAAATCTGGTGAGATACTGTAGAATAATATCATTCTTTTGCATCTTGATATTTCAAAGTTTGTCTTTGAGGGCCAAAAAAGGAGTTTCTTTGCCTTGGATATTTGACATAACGTGGTCTTGCACTCCCTCCAAGATTATTCTCCTCACCTTGGCTACATCTTTCTTCCATTGGGATAGGTTATGGGCATCAACTAATCCTGGTTTTGGAATGCATGTCTTGACATATTTCAACAATCCATTGTCATTAAGCACTGCCTCCATGCGATTCTTCCAAGAAATGAAATTTGAGTTGCATTCCAAGGCATACTCTAATCTCAGTCCGTTGAAGGCCATTTTCCCAACTCTGAAGAAATCACGTTACATTGAAGCTGCAAATTTGAACCTCTTGAGGAACAACTTAGAAAATCTTGTTCTAGTGTGAATCATGCTATGATACCATGTAGAAATTATGGTGATAGAATTGTAATTGCTCAATAAATTTCATCTAAATCAAGAGACATAATTATACTCTACTGCTTTGTGGAAATTAATTCACTATTTAGAAAAACATTCACAAACATGGATCAATCACATACAAAAGTACACAAATTAATCTAAGGGAACCAATTGTTAAAAATCCCTTGCGTCTGCTTGCATTAATCATATGACTAGAGAATGTATTACAATTGCTTGCTCGCTCTGAGATCAACCTACAAGTGAATAACCTATTCCTTTGCTTAATGAGAAGCTTTGACCCAGACTTAGTCAATTTATGCCTCTACTTGAGCCCCTATTTCCTTGCATAAATCTTGAGAAATTAGTCCCCTATTTTTTAGAAAATTTCCTCCAATTGATTGCGCAATTCCCAAGGTTAATCCTCTGACTGCATGCAACACATGTACACTCAATACTAGTATGCAACTGATGTTACACTACCTTGGAATCTCCACCACAACTGGGGAACTCAAATTCTTTGCATGCACTACCTATTTTTGGTTGATTGATCAATTAATTGGATGATCACTGAGTGAGACGACTGTCCCACTACACAACTGACCTCCAATTAGTTCTATCAACAATTAGAACTAGTTTAACTTAATACAAATTGAAATAATTGAACTGGATTGCTACAAATTAACAATCAGACATGCATAACTGAAATACAAGCCCTTTAACTCGAATTTACTGAGCCAATTGAGTGAAAAGAGCCATGTCACCTCAGTTAACTACCTCCAAGTTGTTTGATGATGTGGAAATTTGAATTTTCTCAATTTAACCAAGGCAAAGTCAAATTGAAACTTTCTTGCTACACTTATCAACAATTACAACAATATTTATCAAGTCAATACAACTCATCATTTCACTAGCAATGATTTGAACCAGGGTGGGGAAGATAACAACATTCTTCCCAACCACCCAAGATAACCCTAATTGACAAGTAAGTATGCTTAATTATATGTGAATCCTACCTATTTTGGTGCAAAGACTTGCTCAAGTTATGGTGGTTGGGCAATAAATGTTCATAATTATGTTTATTTACCATAGTATGAGGAATGTCTGAAGTTTCCTTATTCCTAGGAATTGAATTTGAAACCTCAACTATATAAGTTCATATGTATATGAAGCAATGTTTTCATAATTTTTAGGGTTAGTAAATTTAATTGATGTCCCACAATGAAGATAATCCCCTCTAATGTTTAATTCAAATTCTCTTACATTTGATGCAAGAAGTGCAATATCTTTACTATGGAGGAATGTTTAATGTTGTCAAAAGGTAAAATCCTTGATTGCTACCAATTATTGGCGTGTGTGGAATTCACTGATGGCATTGAAAATCGAGGGATGAATTAAGGGTTTCAAAGGGAAAAAGTACTAAATTTCATCTCCAGGTGGATAATGTCATCAGTGACTAAAAACATTGGATTTTTTTTTCCAGAGGGTAATCAACAATATTGGATAATTTTTTCCAAAAGGTAAACTATCAAATTTCATTGATGAAAATTAATGTCTTTAACGATTGGAAACATTGGACAAAGTTTTCCAAAAGGCAAAATATTAAATTTCACCTATGGCTTATGAGTCCATTGGCTATTTAGAAAAAAAGTTCAGGTTTGACCTCATAACTAGTCGATAAAAAGTTGGGGGTTGACCTCATTGGCAGTCAGTAAAAGGTTTGGGGTTATGCCTCATTAATAGTTAGCAAAATTCTTTGGGTTGACTTCATCATCGGTCGGTGAAAAGTTGAACTTTACCCCATCGAAGATCGTGGAAATATTTTGGGTTGTACTATGGACAACTCGTGAAATTATCCTATTGCAAATGAAGCCTTTGACACTTTGGAAATTTGCATGTGGAGTATGCTCATATGTGAGTTTTATTTGCACGTGGGTTCAATTATTATTTAGATAAGGTAAAATATAAATATTTATGTGGAGTTAATGTATTAAAGTTTTATTTAAAATCTCACTTATGTAAATGCACGTAAAGTAAATTAAATTGAGCCAACAAATGACATGGTGCGGTTGGAAGGCCTTGGTGCTTACTCAATAGTCCACTTGGTATGACATGTGGATTGCGGTACCACGTCATCTACCACTTGGAAATTGTTCAATAGTGCTAACATGGTGCTAAGGGTGAAAATCTTCAAATGATCATATCTCGATGATCTAGCCTCAAATTTTAATGAAGTTTATACCTTTGAAAATCTTTTCAACGAGAAGAAGGTGATAGTAATATCAAAATAAAGTTTCAAATTGAATTAGAAAAACAAAAAATTGATACCCCATTCCATCAACAAGATACATAAGGGGTTGGGCATGTTACATACTACATCTAATTCCACTTCTTCAATAAACTTAGCATTTACAACAAATTTGATATTGCACTATTCTATGACCTTCATTTTTTCATTCTTTTTCAACCACCCCATGGGTATGGGCTTGGATGATCATGAACTTCCAACCCATGCTTACTGACCATATTAGCTGCTATGAGATTCTGCCATGAACTAGAATCAAATAGAGCATCTACCTTGGTCTTCTTGACCTAGATCTTGATATGGAAGAAAATTGGCATCTCCTTCTCTTCCTAGTGATGAAGACTACTTAGGTTCACCTTATTTTGAACCACTTAGACCTCTTCTATGGCTTGTATTTTCCAAATATTGTGCTTGCACATAAGACTCATTAATTCTATTGGGCTTGACGAGCATCACTTGCTTCTAGAAATGATTGTGTAGCCCTCCCCCCCCCAAAAAAAAAAATACTTGAGGAGTACATCTCAGTTCTTAGGAGAGATACAAAGTACAATAGTCATCTTCATGAATTTGGTGTTGTACTCTTGCACACTTTGCCTAAAGTAATGCTTACATATCCATTGGTCCTCTACATAGCTAATAGGTTAGAAATGAGACTTAATGAGGGTTTTGAAACCCTCCCATTTATTTATTGGAAGATCACCCTCCAACATAAGTGTCTCTATATGACTTTCCCACTAGACTAATGCATGGCCCTCTAATTTCAATTTAGAAAATGAAATCTCCTGCTCTTCCTTTGTATGGCGGAAAATTGAAATAGATCTCTCGCTATTGCAATCAATGATTCAACTTTATTGCATTGATGTCACCTTGGTGTGCTAGATTCACTTTTGCTTCCATTTTAAATAATGATTGTGATGGGGTAATGGCACTAGAACTCAGTTTCTATTTCTCAAGATATTTCTTTGAATCCTTTTTCAAGTCTTTATTTTCTCTTTATTTCCCCTTTGTGTTGATCTCTAAAATAGAGTTTGAAATTTCCCCAAATTGTCCAAGCTTGCTTGTTAGAGCCACCACGAAGACAACCATTTGTGAACAATGTCAACAACTTGCTCTTCTAGCCTCACAAATATCTCTTCTGGTAGATCTCAAGGGTAGTTGCGAACATACTCATCTGCCATAGCTAGGGTTTTATGATTTTTTTAAGCCAACTTTTGGACCTTGCAATTTCCCACAAATATTCCCAAAGAAAACTACTCTGATACCAATATGATCTGTATACCGTTGTGCATATTCCATTGGAAGAATCCATCTCGATATCTCTTATAATGTTATGAAATCCTAGACTATGCAAATTTAATTTTTCCTTAGACCCCAAATTAATTAATTACTAGCTTTGCTAGAATTTTATGAAATAACAGAAATAAAAAATGTGAAAAGAATAGGTACAAGTATAGAACATTCGCACAAATGAACACAAGATTTATCCTAGGACACCTAATATGAGAGAAGAGCTATCTAGAAGGTGAGGCATACACTATTCTTTCTTTGGTTCAATTATAAAATGCATATACAAAGGAATGGGAACTCACTATGGAGTTATATTTTGACATTGTGGGCTAAATGGGTGTGTTATGAAACCAACTCACAAAAAGATAGAAAAGATAGATCAATGAATTCAAAATTAGCCTCTTCGAGGGGGCAACCTCCTTTACATTATACAAATGAATAATTCTTCGATGATACAAATGACAAGACCTCCTTTTTATATATAGGAGTCTAAGCGGTCCCAATAAAATTAGAGCCTACATAACAATAATATTGTAGGGGCACAACAATAACAATAGTTGGCTTCTATGGGGTACAATAATAACAACATGGGGACTATATGGGCACAATAATACAATAACGGGGTTGCACTAATAACAATAAGGGCTTACACTAGTAGTATAGGGACCTAACATGCCCCTCTCCTTCAAAAAGTGTTGTCCTCAACGCTTGAGTAGTTTTGGATGCTTCTATATAAAATTCTCATCCTCCCATGTGGAATCTTCAGCGATGGGTAAGTTTTTCCACTTGATGAGATACTCTAAAATTGATCAATTTTGTAGCTGTCGATTTCTTGTTTCTGTGACTGCTTCGGGTTCCAATATGATTTTTCCTTCTTCGTCAAGTTCTGGCAATATTGTTTGAACTAGGATCTTCTGCAACTTTTGAATGAGTTCCCACACTTCTTCATCATTGTTCCATTCATCCTTTGCTTCATTTATCCAATCTAGTTGGATAATAGAAATGGCACAAAACAATGCTTCCACATCCTCATCCTTTCTTGAGAGTGCATCTGCAATAACATTTTGCTCCAATTTTTTGTAGATGATTTCAAAGTCATAACCCAACATCTTTGTGATCCATTTTTGTTGTTCTTTTGAAGATAATCTTTGTTCTAAAAAGTATTTAAGACCATTGTGATATGTTTTTACCTTTAAGTGTCTTCCCATTAGGTAAGATCTAATGTTTGGAGAAACACTTCCTGGAATCAAATGAATAACGTGATCATGATCGCAAATAGGTGGGAGGCCTTTGGGAGTCTCAAATACCTTGGAATGATTGTCCAAGACTTTTTGGAGATCTGGAGAAATAGATGATTTTGATGTGGGAACCTCTAGTGAACATAATTGTGCAATTATTCCTCATTGTTCTTTCTTTAGAAGCTTTGTCATTCCATTAGAGTTTATTATCTTTCCTGGTTTCCATGCGATACCCCTTAATTCAACTTCCTTTCCTTCTGAAAAAAATTTCATGAAAAGTTCTTGAAAATTAAAAGCTATTGTACCCAAGGATTGTAGCCATTGGACTCCTAGTACAACATCAACACCACCCATTGGAATGGAAAGCATTGGGCTATTCAATACATATTCTCCCATGGATAGTTTGATATTATGGCACTTTCCAGCGCAATTTATGGTTCCTCCACTTGCAACCATCACTTGAAACTCTGGTGCTAGATATAGGAAGCAATTCAATTCCTTGGCTATCTTACAATGAATAAAATTATTGGTATTGGCCAAATCAATCAACACTATTACCTTTTTCTTCTTGATATGTCCTTCTATCTTGATAGTTTGAGGAGTGGTAATTCTGGCCAATGCATTACAAGATTTGGTTGGATTCATTTCTTCTTTCTCTAGTGTTTGTTCCTGGTGTATATCCTCTTCTTCTAATGTTTCTTGTTCCTTTTCTTCCTCCTCTTCACAATCTATGTAGAATAATTTGTTCTCAGCACACTTATGACCTTTAGTGTATTTTCTATAACAACTGGAACAAAGCCCTTTTTCTCTTTTTTCTTCCAATTGTTGTGGTGTCAACCTTGTAGGTTGTGGAAGGTTAAGGGCAACAACACTTTCATCTTTATAATTGTGAGTGGTAGGATTTCTTGTTGCCATAATTTTGCTTTCAATTTTTCTTTCCAGCCTGAATTCCTTCTCCAATGAATCAAGTTCCCAAAGACGAACCTCATGTTGAATGTTATCCTTTAAGTTCGCTATGAAGACATCAATCCTCTGCTTATATGGAATATCATTTACCCTTCTATTCAATTTTTTGCAGTCCTTAATGTTCTCTGTCATTGAACCCTTTGTTTGAGATTTATCAATTGGCTAAAGAAGGTGTTGCTCTTTGTATCCTCATAATGTGCTATCATTTCCTCCGTGAAAATTGACCAAGTGACAAGTGGTTTACGAGAACAAAGCCCTTTATACCATAAAAATGATTCGGTTCTAAATATAAAGATGAAATATGTACCTTTTGTAATAGTTGTACACCATGTAGATCAAATATTGCACCATATATAGTATCCAATTTACCAGATCCTTGCCATGAAACTTCCTCATATCGTTTTTTCTTAATTTTAGGAGCTCGATCTTGAAACCACTGTAACTCTATAATTTCGGATCTCCAATTTCTGAAATTGCGTCTTATGGTAGCTCTCTGAGTCCTCTTTCTAACCCCACCAGTCTGATCAATATTGGATTCTTCAAGAAAGAGTTATGCCAAATATCCTATGATGACCTGATTATAGACTAGTTCAGTAGAACAAACTTGTACAAAGTGCCACGTGTCACTGTTTCGACCTTTGGACCTAAAAACAATACATAGAAAAGTACAGTATGTCCTATTTCTATAACTTCTTACGAAATTTCAATCTGATGCTCAGAGAGGAAGTTATGACGATTTTCCGAAGGTCACTTGTTTGGAATGTAATTCAGGAGTCTGCAAAAATGCTAAATGTCTTGGACTGTATCTCTGAAAATATAGCGAAACAAGATCTGAAATGTGGGTCCAAGCTTCACCAAGAAGGCAGATCAAATGGGTTTTAATTTTAGAGTTTGAACCTTCGTAGAAAAAAATTATAGAAAAAATTCCACGATGACCTGTTTGAGATGGAATTCTAGAGCTTGCAAAAACCCTAACTTCCTCAAATCATATCTCCGAAAATATAGTGAGACAAGATCTGGAATTCGGATCCAAGGATCAACGAGATTTTGGTTCAAATGGGTTTTTTTTAGCTTTTGAAACATCACAAAAAAAAAAAAAAAAGTTATATCGAAAATTCCACGATGGCCAGTTTTGGAGCAACAAAACCCTAGAATCCAGAGCTCTGATACCAAATGTTATGAAACCAAATCACAAAAAGATAGAAAATATAGATCAAAGACTTCAAAATCAACATCTTCGAGGGGGCAACCTCCTTTACATTACACAAATGAATAATTCTTCGATGATACAAATGACAAGACCTCCTTTCTGACACTTAAGGATTGTTTGTGGAGGAGAGCGCGAGACGCTGCAGTGGCTAGGGTTTCCGCCAATCGACGCCGCAAAGCTTCCACCATCCAAGACTCGCAGGCTTAAGACTAGCTTGGCAGAGGTGCGGGTGCGGAATACGGTTCTGGTCTTTAATTTTCATTCTGCGAGGGGGCAAGGTGGCTGCCCTTGCTGCCTCTGCCCTCGTTTCTTGCCTTTGCTCTATTGTGGTACTTTTCCTTTGCAGCGGCAGTTGGGTTTTGTTTTGGTTGCTCACGGGCTATCAAGTTGGAGCGTTGAGGGAATAGGGATGTGGAGATTATGACTCTGCATTGTTTCGTGCCGCATCAATGGCCAGTTTCGCTGGTTTTTTTTGCTGGCTGCTGTGGATGTTTGGGGCAGTTGTTCTTCCTCTGGTTGTCTGCTTCTGGAGGTGAGTTTTTGAGGGGGTGGGGAAGGAGTGGCTACCCTGGCTTCTCTCTTCCTCATTTCGTGCCTCTCCTTCTTGTTTGGACAGCCTGTTCTAGGGCCTACTGTTCTCTTTACCTCCACAGGAGCCTTTTTCTGCTAGCGGTTGCATTGGTGCCGGATCTTCTTCTGGGTGCTGCACCTCTGTTTTTTTTTTGCTTTGTTATGTAATGGGTTTGGGTATCCTCTTCAGGTCTGTTTTTCAGGGGCACAATATTGGCCTATTGGGGTAATTTTTTGGGCACTGTTGATGCAGATTTGTTTGGGTTTACATAACCTTTTTATGCTGCACTGTCTGAGGCCTTTTCTGGATACTTCTTTGGGAGTATTGTTTTGTAAGTGGCTCTATCCACATACTGCATATGCTACAAGCATCTACAATATGTAATCTTCTGTTAATGAAAATTACGAATTTTCTCCACGGGAAAAAAGGCAAGACCTCCTTTCTATATATAGGAGTCTAAGTGGTCCCAATACAATCAGAGCCTACATAACGATAATATTGTAGGGCCACAACAATAACAATAGTGGGCTTATATGGGGTGCAATAATAACAACATGGGGACTATATGGGCACAATAATACAATAAGGGGTATGCACTAATAACAATAAGGTTTTACACTAGTAATATAGGGACCTAACAGGGTGCCATGAAATCCTTCTACTCCTCTATTATGCTGATAAAATATAACTCCCAAATGTTTTTCTCAACTATGGAATAAGATACAAAGATAATGAATGGAACCTCGTTTCCTCCTAGCAACCTAGTATTTAACATACCTTGATAGCCATCTAGAGGTAGAGTTTTGACTTCCACAACCCTCAATTGTGATAAGATTTTGGACCTTTTAGAATATTCTTGAAAATCCACACATGGCTAGCCCCACATGTGTGAGTAGTGGGGGTTGTTGTGGCATCCAATTGCACCATGGTGGTCAATGACATTAATCAATTATCTAGAGGCATAACTTTCACATGCGAACTTTAAAGAGACAATTCTTGCATCATTTGAAAACTCTTGGTGTGTGAATACTATTAAGTTGCACGAGGGATCTTTCTAACCAACAAATGTCATTTAAGGCCTCAAAATGAATCTAAAAGGTTTCATATGATTTCTAACCTGGATTTTCCAAACTTGAACCTATTACTAAAATGGCCCTATAGACTAATTTTCCTAATTTTTCCAACTTAGAAAGTACTGACATAGATGACAAATTGTATGATGATCTAGCTTGGATCATTATTATTGGGTGGATTTGCAATACTATGTTCAAAAATTCTAATTTTTGATTGAGGGATTCAACAATGATAATGTAAAGTAGGGGAGGAAGTGGACATCCTTGTTAAAAACCTCTACTAGCTTTGAAAAATAAGAGGCTCTTCCAATGACCAAAAGAAAAATCCAAGGATTGCTAAATCAAGAATATATCCAATGAATGAAGACAAGATAGAAGGAAAACTTATGGATAACATCAAATAGAAATGAATGTTTGACTCAATCAAAGGCATTAGTTGTATCAATCATAAATATCATACCTTTGTCCCCTATGGTTTGGTTTGAATGGATCACCTCTTGAACCCTGATAATATTATCTAGAAGGAAAACTTATGGAGAACATCTAAGATAAATGAATTTATGACTCAATCAAAGGCATTATCCATTTAGATATTAATGATCATACCTCTATCCCCTTTGGTCTAGCTTGAATAGATCACCTCCTAAACCATGATAATATTATCTAGAAGGCACATTTATGGAGAAAATAAAAGATAAATGAATTTCTAACTCAATCAAAGGCATTAGATATACTAATCTTAATGATCACACCTTTGTTCCCTTGGTATAGCTTGAATAGATCACCTCTTGAAACATGGTAATATTATCCATCATCTATCTCTTTTCCATAAAACTACCTTGATTTAGAGATAATTCTAGGGAGAATCATTTTCATCCCGTTGGCAATGATTTTGTTCATTATCTTGTAAGATACATTACATGAAAGAGGAAGAATTGTTATCCTATGGAATGAGAGATTAGAAGGTTTCTTTCATAATACCTCCCATTCTAAGATATTTATGAACATGTGGGAGCATCTTGATTAAACCAAATTTGATGGTATGCCAACGTTCCCAATAGAAATGAATAGAGAAGCAATGAGGACTAGGTGTTTTGTCTAGAGAAAGATCCAAGATTACTTTCAATATTTCCTCATTAATTTCTTGGGTCAAAATCTCATTCCCATCTTGAGAAATTTTTGTTAGAATATTTTACAAAAGTTTTGCTATCTCTTATAGCTCAAATCCTTCCTTTTTAGAATATAACTTAGAAAAATGGGTGAATGTTGCTACCTTGATCTCATCAAAAGAGCATAGTTTTTCACCACTAACAAACCTGATTTATTTAGCATTATTTTTCCCAAAGTATAGCATCTATTTACTTATGAAAATATAATGTATTTATATCCCCTATAGCCAACCAAAGGCTCTAGAATTTTAAATGCCAATGGACCTCCTCTATTTGAAGGGATTTTTTATAGAAGTGAAAAGCCTCTTTTTCTATATTTAAAAGACCCTGAGCAAATTGTTCTCATTCTAGGAAAACTTGAATCAAATCCATATTTTCTTTTCTCTTTGAGAAGATTATTATCTAAAGAGGGGAAGTAATTCTTAGCCCATTCCTTAAGAGCTTGCTTTGTATCTTGGAGTTTTTTTCCCCATATATGAAGTAGCCTATGATCCATTTACTCCAATCCCTGACAATGACATCTAGTGTATATCTTTCCTATAACCAAAGGAGATTGTATTTGAAGGGACTAGGACAATAATATATAAGATCCTCTATGAGAAGAGAGATAGGCCTATGATCAAAAGTTTACCATGGAATGATTTTGGAGGTGATTGAAACATATATTTCATGGAAGGTGCTTTGAACAAGATGTTTGGTCAATTTAGTGTGTCCTAAATTGCTACATTAATTATCAATCCGGGAGTCGTAAACTAATGAAGTGTGGCGCACTATATGTGCAAGACAGCCTCTTTCTTATATTTTTGTCATTTTTCAATTTTATTTTGTTTTGGGGGTTTTTATCTTCTTTTATCTCCTAATGTGAATGGAAATCCTATTCTTGAGTCTTTAGAAGGCAAGCATGGATATGGATTTTAGGCAATTATGTCCTCTATAATGGTTTCCAGCACTTAACACTTCAGAAGACCTTAGGATATACTAGTGATGACAGTAATACTTGAACAAGAATGGAAAATGTGCTGCTATTTAAAACAAGTAAATAATGAACTACTGATCATGAAACTATTATCTCTGTTGTTGTCTAAATACAGAAAAATGATTTAAGCTACTACACTCAAAGAAATAAAAAATTTCAAAGAAAGTAAAACTAAAATCAAATTACATCATTCATAGTCTGATCTCTCGCCAGTTAGTCTAGATATGGCTTTCGGAGATAATCGTCAATAACATGAGCAATCTAATATCTAATTGCAGAAAAGTAAAACTAAAATCAAATCACAACATTCATAATCCGATTCCTCACCAGTTTGTCTAGCTATGGCTTTCGGAGATAATCGTCAATGACATGAGCAATCTGATATCTAATTGCAGAAAAGTAAAACTAAAATCAAATCACAACATTCATAATTTGATTCCTCGCAAGTTAGTCTAGCTATGACTTTCGGAGGTAATCATCAATGATATGAGTAAGTTGATTTCTAAACTAACTAACAAAGCAAATGAACAAGACTGAAATCAACAAAATAGAACTGGAATTAAAAAAAAAAAACCAAGAGAAGCAAAGTCAGCAGAGAATTAATCCCATGTCATTAGTCATTGCGAAAATTATATGCAGATGCCTGGGCTGCCTATTCTATACTGAAACATACATACACTGATCAGCGTCATACAAAGCTTGTAAAATCATGAACATAAGTGAAATGTTAATACCATAACAATTGAAATATACACAGGAAAATATATGCAATGGAAATAAGGAAACAATGCATAAAAATTTACAGCAACAAGGAAAATGAAACCTCAGCGTACAGGGGCCCTCTACACGACCTCGATCAACATGCTATCAATCCAAAATTATGTTCATGCAATCATGTAGAAACAGAGTCTTCTCATATATTTCAAAACACAGTTACAGCAATAAGACTAGTGTCACGACACAGTGAACTTTGAATAACAAAATTACATTCAAAAATACTAACTCTATGCGTATCGAAACGTGTTATTTATAACAAAGGTTACATAACTGTTTTCTTGTAAAACTACATGAACAGGAGACACGTAAAAGACAACGTCCATGGATTTAGCATAATGGTTGCCGAGACTATTAAATCTATCAACTGTGGTTGTTGGATTCGCATCGTGGGGCAGTCTACAAGTGGCAACATGATCCCATAGATTTAGGAATGGCCACGCATCCTTCAGAATCCTTCACGTGTTTGAAAACAGAGTTCGACTGCCGTAGGACTCTTACGTTGGACCACCATTTGACCACCATTGACCACAGCTTCCCTTGATGAATCTGACTGAACCAATAGGACCTGATCCATGTCCAGGTCATTTCTAACTTGCCCATGTGGCTTGTTTTGCCTGATGACACCTGCAAACTATAGTTTAACAAAAATAGCTGCAGAAAGTTGAATCACCTGCGGAAAGTGACTAGATTCCGCAACTAATGAGCAAAATCTAGTTCAAACAGCAAACACAAAAACATAGTTAGAAAACCACTTAAATGCTCTTTTAGAATCAATATGCAATGATTTCTGACAGCTTATGGAGTACTGGTGAGGGAAAAAGTCTGGGAAAATGTGTAGGAGAGGTGTAATTTCAAAGCTCAACATACCCCCACTGTGAAGGTGTTGCATGTCCCCATGCAACCAAAACTTTGATCATCCTCCTTTCAGTTCATGTGTTCTGAGACCTCTGCCAATACATCCAACCTTCTTTTCTTCTTTCTTGGGACCACTACCATCCTCGGCTTCCTCATTAGACACCTGAACTTGAGGTTGATGAGAGCCCTGTTCAACCTTCTGTTCTTTTTCTTTAATTTTCTATTTTTCTTCTGCCATAGCCCAAGATGCAACATGGTGTTGTCATGAATAATCTTATCTAACTTGCCTTGTTCCTTCAATGTTTCGTTTTCTCTTTTGATATGTCTATATAAGACCTCCAACTCAAAAACTTCCTGTTTTAGTGATTGAATTTGAGCTTCTTGAGCTGTATTAGGTTGGGCAGATGAAGTGCCTGGATCTGCAGCCATTTTCTCCAAGGACTCTATATAATCATACATTTCTTGTTGGTTCGGGTCTATCTCAGGTGTGGTCTTTCTTGGGCTGACCCCAAAATCCTGTTGAGAAGGACTGATTTCAAAATCTGGCTGAGAAGGACTCATGTCAAAATCTGGCTGAGAAATAGGAGTATGGTGGGGGCCACGACCAGGAGGGATTGTTGAAGGTTGTTCCGGTGTTTCCCCTCCTAAATCAATAAAGTGGGGCCCCTTAATTTGTATTTTCCTCAATTTCCCTTTAAGTCTGGAACTTCTCCTCAAATTTTGTGGGCTAGAACTCTGTTTTTCTTTGCCTTTCTTCTTTGTTGCAGCTGACTGTTCTTGAAGGTAAACTAGTCTTTCAGATAGTATTTGGTGGTCCTCTTCTAAGGAAGGTTCTTGGGTTTGATGTACAACCTCAATATTTCTTTTCCCTTTTGATTTTCTTGGCTTCTTACCCTCAGTTCTTTCCTTCCTACCTTCAGACAGTTTTTCTTCCCTACTAGTTTCTTTGACTATGTTAGTAGGAGTATCCTGAATTCTATCACTTGTTTTCTTTCTTCTAATTCTCCTTGATGTGCTGCTTTCAGGGGTTTCTTGTGGATCTTTAAAGAAATTTCTAACTAAAAACTGCTCCCAGGTGTCCTTCTTTTCCTTTAATTGTCTTTCAATCAAGATTTTCACAAGGCCATGGTGATACAAGTGGGGTTCTACGTCCCCCAGATTCTTTTGGACGGTGGTGGACATTTTCTTTAGGCTATTTAACAAGAAGTAGGGCAAATTAATAGTTTGGTTTTCTATAAAATTCATCAGCAACCGGGTGTGTTACATGTACATTGACCCGAATCGTCCCTCACAGGTAATGAATTTCTGGATTATTAATAGTAAACTAGCCCATTTTTCATGTAAAGCAAAGACAGGGATTCCTTGATTAAAGATGGTTACATCCATACCTGGATTTCGTAGGATAACCCTCCATGCTCTCTCGTCAAAGCTTTTATTTTTGAACCACCGTTCTCCCTCCTGTGGAAGTTCAGTTACAGCTGTTATGGATGCCTCTGCGATTGAGAACTTAAGGTCTCCAACCTCCGCTTCTATGCCGTCAAAGGACCTCGCAAAAGTCTTCGTAACTTCCTTGTTGTAGCCTCTGAATTTCTGAATAAATTGTAACCACCAAGCCTTCCTTAGCATGCTTTTCACTTGCGGATACCCTTCCATAAATTTGGGCCCTTTCTGTTCTGCTCTCAACAGAGGACCCATTCTTTCCTCATGTCTTAAACACGTCTGCATGGGTATTGGATAAATGGAGGTGAGACGACTAGGTTAGCGGGAAATGGACAAGGTTTATGGAGAAAAACCAGTGACTGTAAATGGAAAACAGAGAACAGGTAGTGGGAGTGAGTTTATGCAGCGGAGCAGAGGCTTATGTGAACAGGGTAGGAATGCAAACGTGACTTCAATAGAATAGTAGGGGAGTAAAATGAGCCCGACAGAGTTTTAAACTGGATGTCTACGAAGTAGACGCAAACATGCTCAAGAAATGGCTGCGGAATTTGTGTGGCGGAGAAGAGCCGTGATCAAATCAACCACGTCCCCATAATTACAGGTGGAGTGTCAAAGTACAGCCAAACACGATTTAAATCTGGAGGCTTGATCATGAGGCCATTTGAAAAATAAATACAAGGTTCGTGGAGGAATCATAGGTCGTGGAATGGTTATGCGCTATCAATGCCAATCATTGCATATAATGGAGCCGTGGTTTCAAAACTATATAAAATGTGCTCTAGATGCTATTTGAAATAAATCTTACTCATACCTTGGAATTTTTGCCACTTTTCATCCACTAACCTTTAATCAGATGCTTCTTGTTGATGCTTTTAAGTGCCTCATGTCTTCAAAATATGTGCTTGTTCATACCTGCATTTGATTTTCATGATCATTTAACTAACATCTGACTGTCAATGTTGAAAAACAGAGTGATGGCTGCGGAAACTGGGCTCAGCTGCGGAAACTGACACAGTAATCATATGAGTGAATGGAGATGGATAAATGATGACTGAATGAATGAAAATGGTAATAAAAGGAATTTTGTTGGCGGAATGAGATGATGAAATGAAAATGAAATGAAGTGAAGTGAAATGAGGTGGAATGAAGTGAAGTGAGATGTCATGAAACTATGAATACAATGAGAGGAGATTTTTTTTTTGGGAAAATATAAGGCGTCAGGAGTTCCTGATTTTCACCCTGTATTTTCTGTATAAGACTGCCAATCAGTGATTTGTTTTCAGGCTTATACACTTTCTTTTCTTTTCTTTTTCTTTTTTTTTTTAAGAGGAAAAAAAAAAAAACAAAAAAAACAAAGGCTAGGCTGGTGGAGAAGAAGGGTTCTTCTTCACCAGCCTTATTGTAGAACTATCTTGAAAGATTTTGAAAAATTCCTCTTTTGAGAGTGGCTTATGATAGATCTTTAATCTGTGGCCATTCACAATAAGAGGAGTTTGATTTTCATCAATGGTTTTGAATCTTACCGCTCCATTGCTAAAGATTTTGTCAATCTCATATGGCCCAAGCCAATGAGTCTGAAATTTTCCTTTAAAATATTTAAACTTGGAATCAAATAGCAATGCCCAATCTCCTTCTTGAAACTTTTTCTCCTTGATGTATTTTTCATGCCACTTAGCTCTTTGATATTGAACTAGATCAGTTCTTAGGATTGCCTCTTCTCTGATCTCATCTAGCTCATTCAACTGCTCCATTCTATGCCTTTGGGCTTCTGATAGATCAATTCCCAATTGAACTGCCATCTTGAAAGTTTGACTTGGAACTCAATGGGGAGTAGGACTTCTTTCCTATAAACAAGTTCATAGGGAGAATGTCCTGTTGTATTTCTCCATGTAGTTTTGTAGGCCCACAAGGCTTCAGGAAGCCTTTCTGCCCAATCTCTTCTGTGTAGATGAACATTTTTGGTGATGATGCCTTCAATAACTTTGTTTGTAGACTCCACTTGACCATTTGCTTGCGGATGGTAAGGAGTAGATTTTCTGTGCTTGATTTTGTATTCTTCGATAAGCTTTTCCACCAGGTTGGATGTGAATTGACTTCCTTGATCTGTCACAATTTCTCTTGGAACACCAAAGCCAGTAAAAATTTCCTCATAAAGAAAACTAACAACTGAATTTTCAGTAGCAGAAAATAATGCTTTGGCTTCTACCCATTTAGTGACATAATCGGTACATACCAATATATACTTTCTTTGTTTAAATGGTGGGTTAATAGGTCCAATGAAATCTAAAGCCCATTTTTCAAAGGGTTCGATGAGTACCTGTGGCTGCAATGGCATTTCTTTTTAAAGGGTAGGTTTCCCTACTCTTTGGCAGCTATCACACCTTTTGACATATTGTTTTGCATCTTTGAAGAGGGATGGCCAATGATATCCTAAAGAGAGGATTTTATAGGCTATCCTTTTGTCAGCAAAGTGTCTTCCGCATGGTTCATCATGACATGCTTTGAGAATACCAAGCATTTCATCTTCCCTAACACATCTTCTGATCACAAGATCTAGCCCTGTTTTAAACAATTCGTTAGAAATCCATGAATATTTTGAACTCTCATGAATAATCTTCCTTCTTTCACCAGGAAATAAATGTCGAGGTAGTTTCCCAATAACCAAATAGTTAGCTATATTTGCATACCAAGGGGTCTCAGTAGTTACTGCAAATAAATATTCATCAGGAAACTTATCCTCTACATGAGAATATTCTTTAGTATTTTGGATCCTAGACAAGAAATCAGCTACTGTATTTTGTTTCCTTAGTCTATCTAACACAGTAATATTGAATTCTTGTAAAAGTAGGAGCCACCTTGTAACTCTGCCATTAGTAACAGGTTTGTTTATTAGATATCTAATTGCAGAATGATCAGTATGAATAAAAGTTTCATAGCCTGTTATATAATGTCTAAACTTATTGATTGCATGAACAACAGCTAAAAACTCTTTTTCAGTTACAGTATAGTTCAACTCAGTGGGAGTCAAATTTTTACTGGTATAGTAAATGGCATAAGGAACTAAATCTTTTTGACCCAACACAGCTCCTAAAGCTGTATCTGAAGCATCTGTAGAAATATGGAAAGGGAGTTTCCAATTTGGTCCTCTCAAGATAGGCGCTTCAGATATTCTTGTTTTCAAAGTTTCAAACGCTGATTGACAATCAGGATCCCATTTGAATTCACAGTCTTTTGTAAGCAGTTTGAAGAGCGGAGATGCTATTTTAGTGAAGTTTTCTATAAATCTTCTATAATATCCAGTAAATCCTAGAAAACTTCTAACATCTTTTTGACAATTTGGAATAGGCAATTTGGAGATGACTTCAACTTTTGATCTATCAACTTTAATCCCATCCCCTGAAATATGATGTCCTAAAACAATACCTTCAGTAAACATCATAAAGCATTTTTCATGGCTTAATGAAAGGTTTGTCTCTTTACATCTTATAAGGACTTTTTCCAAATTTTCTAATGCCTCTTCAAACGAATCACCATAAACTGTAAAATCATCCATATAAACCTCTACACAATCATGGATTAGATCAGAAAAAATTCCTAGCACTGCTCTTTGGAATGTCGTCGATGCATTACATAATCCAAAAGGAAGCACTCGATAAGCAAAAGTTCCCCATGGACAGGTAAAAGTGGTCTTATCCTAATCCTTAGGTGCTACCTGAATTTGATTATAACCACTAAAACCATCCAGAAATGAAAAGTACTTTTTGCCTGCTAATGTATCTAATACTTGATCAATAAAGGGCAAAGGAAAGTGATCCTTCAAGGTTGCTTTGTTCAATTCCCTGTAATCAATGCATACCCTCCATTTACCATTATTTTTGGGTACTATAACCAAAGGAGAAACCCATCGGTTATCCGAAATTGGATAAATGAAGTTTATATTGAGTAGTTTTTGGAGCTCTTCTTTCACTATTTCCCTAAGATTTGGATTCATCCTTCTCTGAGGTTGTCTGATTGGTCTATTGTTTTCCTCAATATAGATATAATGGATGCAAGTCTTAGAATCAATACCTTTCATATCAGTATACTCCCATGCAAATGCAGTAGAATGTTTTTGCAAGATTTTGGTTAGCTCTTCCTGTTGTGATTTTTCCAAATTTTTGTTGATATTCAATGTATTACCTGAAAAAATCTCAATGGTAAAACTACCAAACTCTTCCATAGAGTAAAGAGACATTTGTCTTGATGCTAAATACTCAATGTCAGAATCTAACTGAAATTGTGTGTGGTCATATTCTGAAGATGTTCCAAAATTTTCTAATGTGTTCAAAATTTGACTATCTTCACTAATTTCAGAAATGGTAAAGACAGGTTGTATACTGTCCTCATCATCGACCCATTCATTGTCTCCTACTTCTGCAACTGATTTTGCTGGAGGATACAAATTAATTTTCTTTGTCGAACTACCATCAGAAATGTACATATCCCCAGATCTACAACTAATGAAAGCATCAGTTGTGGCTAGCCAAGGTCTTCCTAAGATGAGTGGATGCCCTCCTAAATTACTCTTGGGAGTCAAAATCATGAAATCTACTGGATATTACCAAGAATCTAAGGAGACTGAAATGTCTTCTAATACACCATCTGGTTTGATTATCGATCTATCTGCAAGTTGCAGTAAGGTAGGTGTAAAAAGAAGATTAGGAAGTTTAAGTTGTTCCATAGTCTGTCTACTCATAATGTTGATAGCAGCCCCTAAGTCAATCAAAGTATTTGGAATTTCTATCCCATTTATATGTGTCTTGACAATTGGACTACCTGGATCTACATATTTCTGCATGGTAATTTTTCCCATCATGATATCTGCAATTTTTCCTACCAAGTGGATTCTTCTTGTATCTCTTGGTTTCCTTCCTGGTCTTTTAAGACTCAACTCCTTTATTGTTTTTGCTAGAATAGGAATCTCTCTAATGGCTTGTAGCAAGGGAATCTTGATACATACATTCTTTAATTCATCTAGGAAATCATAGTCAGGCAACAAGATTTGTTTTTCCACCCCTTTGTCAATTTGTAATCTTTCAGGGAAAGGAGGTGTGGATGAAGATGCAAGTTGCTCAACTACAAGAGTTGTGGGGGTTGACTCTTTTTCTTTTTCTTTTTGAATGTTTGGGTTTTGAAGAGATGCTTCCTCAGTGTAGAAATTTTGAATAATTTAACACATATTCAATGGAGATTATCCTGATCATGTACTATTGCGGAAAACATACACAATACATAAGCTCCTCTACATTGATCATCAATATAGCAGCATCAATAACAATAAAACATCAAGAGCATTCACACATTAACACAGTATGTATCCCGGGGAAAGCATCTCGCTAAAAACCCCAACTATTTGTATATTAATGATTGAGTCATGTAACATTACACAGCATAATACTTCTCACAAGTATCTCCACCTCTGTTACACACAATACAGCTCAGATCTGATCTCCAAATCTCTTCCACTGCTTGCCTGCCTCCACTGCTCAATACCTGCTCAAGAACTGATGAGAATGGCTTACCAAACTCGTTTTTCACCTGCAAAATAGTCACTCACTCTTTGTTGGACGTGAGCACAAGCTATAATGTGGGCAAATATGTGAGAAAACTCATTGGCATACTCAATCCCTTTATTGTGCAAGATCTGGTGCACAACTATAGTCACAACTGATAGCAATCTGATTCTCTACCACCTGTCCCTGTTGAACTGAACATGCACTGACATGCAACTGAGTTAACTGATGTATTCATTAGTTGTATTATGAGTTAATAACTTGTGAATTAATTAATAACTAATTCACCCAACTCATCTCTAGTCTATTTGCCAGTTAGACTAAATACAACCAGTTTAATAAAGCTAAACTGAACACAACTCCATCAACTCCACAATCAACTCCACCAAACTCAACTGATTGAGTTCTAACTGAAGTCATGCATGCAACAACTCAACTGACTCATAAGAAAAGCGTATTTCCTTCTGACAGCTGCATGTGCCACCTCTGTAGCTAAAACTGAAGTGCTCCAAGAGAATAAGATTAAGTTTATAGTCCAAATATTATTGTGAGATAATAATATTTGACTTTTCTATTTTTGACAGCCAGTCTAAAAATAGACTTTGATCACTCACACTGTGATCACTCACACTTTCATCAAAAATAGAAGTCCATCTATTTTTTCCCAACTTGATCAATCATCCATAAACAGCAACCTGCAATCCATAGACATGATCCATATGTCTAAAAATAGACATAGTCTAAAAAATAGACTTGCGCCAAAAATAGCCTGCGGGCCCACTTAGTGAAGGCGACTCTTTTCACTAAGCTCCATCATCTTGTTGCAATCTCAACACTCCCTCTCGACAAGATATGGATTATCAGCAACCCCTATCCTGCCTCGGTGGTACTCGAATTTGCTCCTGGTGAGAGCCTTCGTCAGAATATCAGCATCCTGATCCTCCGTTGGAATGTACAAAAGTAACATGATCCTCCGCTGCACACAATCTCTGATATGATGGTACCTGATGTCAATATGTTTAGATCTATCATGAAATACAGGATTAGCCGAGAGTTTAATGCAACTCTGGTTATCACAGTAAATCACAGTAGGATCCAAATGAGAACCGAACAAACCAACTAGGATCTTCCTCATCCATATAGCCTCGCATGTAGCCAAACTTGCTGCCATATACTCGGCCTCCGCTGAACTGAGTGCCACGGATCTCTGTTTCCTGCTGTACCAAGAAACTGTTGTCGATCCAATACTGAAGACCCCTCCTGATGTGCTCTTTTTGTCTGTTGGGCTCCCTGCCCAATCTGCATCCGTGAAGCCACATAGCTTCACCTCATTCTCGTGTCTGTACCACAAACCATATCCCAATGTGCCTCTCAAGTAGCGCAATACATGCTTGCTCGCCTTCCAGAAGAGCTTGGTAGGCTTAACCATAGCTTGTGAAAGCTGGTTAACTGCATAGCATATATCAGGTCATGTATTGACCAAATACATCAGCGACCCCACCAACTGTCGATAAACAGTGGCATCCTCTTCTTCTCCCGAAGTGGCATCCTCCTTCCTCCAACCTCCAGGAAGAGGAGTATCAACAGGCTTGCAGCCATGCATGTTGAACTTCTCCAGTATCTCCCGAGCATACTTGCCCTGAGAAACAAACAGTCCACCACTGCGCTGCCATATTTCCAATCCCAGGAAATAGTGAAGGAGGCCCAAGTCCTTCATCTCAAACTCTGTAGCAAGATCCTTCTTGCATGACAGTATCAACAGCTCATCACCCGTTAGAATCAAATCATCAACATACAGTACAATGATAAGCAAATTACCCTCCACCACAATCTGGTATAGGTTCGGATCCGCCTTGCTCTTGGAGAATCCAAGTCCTGTGAAATAGCTGTCTATCCGTGTGTACCAAGCACGTGGTGCTTGCTTCAACCCATACAACGCTCTCTTGAGCCTGCACACATGCGACTCGCTGCTGAAGACTTCAAAGCCTTCGGGTTGCTCAATGTACACCTCCTCCTCAATGACTCCATTGAGGAATGCAGTCTTCACATCCATCTGATGAATGTGCCATCCCATCTGCGCTGAGAGAGCAAGAATCGTCCGTATGGAAGAATACCTTGCGACAGGTGCAAAGGTCTCCTCATAATCGATCCCCTCAATCTGTGAAAAGCCTCGGGAAACAAATCTTGCCTTGTACTTCTCCACACTCCCGTCAGCTGCCTGCTTAACTTTGTAGATCCATCTCGAACCCACCACTGATTTCCCTTCCGGTCTAGGAACAATCTCCCATGCACTGTTTCTGACAATAGAATCATACTCTTCCACCATGGCGTCTACCCATGCGGGATCCTCCACAGCTTCCTCGAAAGAGGATGGCTCAGTCACAACACACTTGCTCATAAGAGCCATGTATCCAATGTACCGATCAGGTGACTGTCTCTGCCTGCGTTGGGCTGTAGGTGGTCCTACAACTTTCTCTGCATCTTGAGCCAGTCGCTCAGCTTCTGTCAAGCACTTTCGCCCTCTAATGGTTGGCGCTGCATGAGTGGTCTCTTCCACTCCATGAACCTCGTCCTGTGGCTGATCCACGTCCTGAAGCTCATCCTTAGGAACTAATAGCTCCTCATCTGCATGCAAGTGTAGCTCCCTCTCAAGCGAACACTTCATGGCTTTCTCCTCCTGAAATTTTATATCCCATCGCACAACAGTTTTACCACTGTCTGGCAAATACACACGATAGTTGTGGGGCGTATCAGTGTACCCCACAAATATCCCAACCTCTGCAGTCGGCTCCAACTTTTTCCTGGCATCCTTCATCACATGCATGTAAACGTTAGCACGAAAAATCCTCAAATGAGAAAGATCAGGCTTCTTACCAGAATAAGCCTCCTCGGGTGTACTCATGCCAAGTATCCTATGAGGACAACGGTTCTGCACATAAACTGCTGTATTGCATGCTTCCGCCCACAAGTGAAGGGGTAGGCCCTGATCATGCAACATTGCCCGTGCAGCACCCACAATCGTTATGTTCTTCCGCTCAGCTACCCCATTCTGCTGTGGGTTATGGGGAGCTATGAGCTCTCTACGAATCCCTTCTGTCTTGCAGAAATCCTTGAACTCGTCCAAGATGTATTCACCACCATTATCACTCCTAAGAGCCTTCACCTTCTTCCCCGACTCCTTCTCGACCAGTGCTTTGAATTCACAAAACTTTGAATATGTCTCGCTCTTCTTCTGCATGAAGAAGATCCAACACTTACGAGAGAAATCATCAACAAAAATCACATAATACCTGTGTTTTGCTGTCGAAGCAACTGAGAAAGGTCCACACACGTCTGTGTGAATTCTCTCAAGGATCGTCATGGCGCGACTATCCTTCTCGTGAAAGGTGGCTTTCACAAACTTCCCCAAAGTACACCCCTTGCACTGATCTGACTGCGCAAGTGTGCCTTTAGGAAGCCCTGTAGTGATCTGCTGTAGTATCTTCAAGGCTCCATGGTGAAGGTGACCCAATCTTCTGTGCCACAACTCGCCATCATCCCAGCTCACCAATCCTTCTGCCTTGCCTGCCATTGTTGTGCATCCATCTACATGCAACTGATAAAGGTTCCTCACTCGAACCCCTATCTTCCGGGTCTCACCAGTTGTCTTGCTGCGCAGGAAGGCCTTTCCCTCGCTGAAAACAACATCATACCCCTTGTCTTCTAACATCGCCACTGAGATGATATTCTTCTTCAATCCTAGAACATGCATGACTTCCTTCAATACAAAGGGTTTACCAGACTACCACTCAAAGGAAATGGTACCGATACCGGTCGCACTGTATCTACCATCATCGCCCATCTCGATGTGCACTCCAAGATCTTTGTCCTCCAGATTAGAGAACAAATCTTTATCTCCTGTCATGTGAAAAGACGCACCACTGTCCAAGAACCACACTGATCCCATCACACTTGAAACCAAGCATGCGATCAATGAAAAATCAAGCTCAAACTGAGAAGCTAAGGCCTCTCCCCCTGCAGATCCAGCAGCTTGCTTGTTCTTCTTCTTCTGTAGACAATTTGTGGCATAGTGTCCGTGCTGGTGATAGTGAAAACACTTCACCTTGGACATATCCTGCTTCTTGCCTTTCGCATCAGACTGAGAAGCTTTATTGCTCTTCCCTTTCTTTGCTTTGGCAGCCAAAGCACAATTCTCTTCATCAGATACCTTTGATGAAGATCCATTCTCACCTTTATTGTTACTGAGTTTATCCTTGAGTGCCAGGTCGCTCTTGCTTTGGAATAAAATTTGCAATCCGTTGAAAGACATTTCAACAACACTGCTGCAAATTCGATTTTCCACCAGCTCCAAACTCAACCGCCTCTGATCTAGAATTCGTGAGAACCCAATATTTCTCGTACAGAGATTGACTGTATGGGCATTCACCGGATATCTCACCTTCCAAAGGAAGGATGAATCCAGAGGCTACCTAGCCCGATTACAGACTCTGCCTGAAGAAATAGAATGTAAACACTTCCTGAATAGTAGATCTGATGATCAATCCTCGCTTGATATCCTGTAAAAATCTCTTCTACAAATCAAGCAGCGCCGATACCATGTAGAAATTTTGAATAATTTAACACGTATTCAATGGAGATTATCCTGATCATGTACTATTGCGGAAAACATACACAATACATAAGCTCCTCTACATTGATCATCAATATAGCAGCATCAATAACAATAAAACATCAAGAGCATTCACACATTAACACAGTATGTATCCCGGGGAAAGCATCTCGCTAAAAACCCCAACTATCTGTATATTAATGATTGAGTCATGTAACATTACACAACATAATACTTCTCACAAGTATCTCCACCTCTGTTACACACAATACAGCTCAGATCTGATCTCCAAATCTCTTCCACTGCTTGCCTGCCTCCACTGCTCAATACCTGCTCAAGAACTGATGAAAATGGCTTACCAAACTCGTTTTTCACCTGCAAAATAGTCACTCACTCTTTGTTGGACGTGAGCACAAGCTATAATGTGGGCAAATACGTGAGCAAACTCATTGGCATACTCAATCCCTTTATTGTGCAAGATCTGGTGCACAACTATAGTCACAACTGATAGCAATCTGATTCTCTACCACCTGTCCCTGTTGAACTGAACATGCACTGACATGCAACTGAGTTAACTGATGTATTCATTAGTTGTATTATGATTTAATAACTTGTGAATTAATTAATAACTAATTCACCCAACTCATCTCTAGTCTATTTTCCAGTTAGACTAAATACAACCAGTTTAACAAAGCTAAATTGAACACAACTCCATCAACTCCACAATCAACTCCACCAAACTCAACTGACTGAGTTCTAACTGAATTCATGCATGCAACAACTCAACTGACTCATAAGAAAAGTGTATTTCCTTCTGACAGCTGCATGTGCCACCTCTGTAGCTCAAACTGAAGTGCTCCAAGAGAATAAGATTAAGTTTATAGTCCAAATATTATTGTGAGATAATAATATTTGACTTTTCTATTTTTGACAGCCAGTCTAAAAATAGACTTTGATCACTCACACTGTGATCACTCACACTTTCATCAAAAATAGAAGTCCATCTATTTTTTCCCAACTTGATCAATCATCCATAAACAACAACCTGCAATCCATAGACATGATCCATATGTCTAAAAATAGACATAGTCTAAAAAATAGACTTGCGCCAAAAATAGCCTGCGGGCCCACTTAGTGAAGGCGACTCTTTTCACTAAGCTCCATCATCTTGTTGCAATCTCAACACTCAGAACCTTTATTGGCTTTAAGAGAATCCTCCTCAGAGGTATCTTGCTTTTGAACATCTATAGAAGGTTTTTCTAAAACTCTACTAGACCTGAGTTGTACATCGTTGAGAGGAACAATTATACAGGTAGGAAATTGTTGTCCTTCTACCATGTAAGCATTCTGAGGAATTTTTTTATTGGGATTTGGCAATGGCTGGGCTGGTAGTTGATTTGTCTTTTGTTGAAATGGAAGCAAGAGTTGAGAATTTGGATTTTGCTGAGAAGGTTGTTATTACAGAAATGGTAATGAAAGTTGTGGGTTTTGATTTGGAATTTGTGGATTTTGTTGATTTTGAAAAGATGGAGGATATTGATAAAATTGAGCAAATCTCCCATAAGGATTTTGCATCCCTTGTACCCATGATTGGTATGGATTTTGAGATTGGGGCCAAGGTTGTTGCCAAGAATTCCAGTTTGGTCGGAGCTGAAAGTTCATAGGATTGTTAAATCCTTGATTTTGTGGCCCCTGCCATGGTCTTCTTGAAACAAAACAAAGGGATTCTACTGAATTTGGATCTTCCTGAAAGACAGCTTTGAGCCCAGGAATTGAAGGACAATCCTTGGTCTCATGGCTTTCTGAGCAAATCACACATGTCTCTACAACTTTTGCATCTAAGGGACATTCCCTTAAAGTATGTTTCTTTCTACATTTTGGACAAAATATTGCTAAGGCTTCGGCTTCTGCTTTCTGCTTGTTTTGTATTTTAAGGGTGTCTAGTTGTTCACTAAGGCTCCCTAGAATATCAGTTTTGAACTCATCAAGCATATTGCCAATCTATGCCCTACTTACTGATCCAGTTGCAGATTTGTTTGCTCTAATAAGAGAAGGATCTCTAGGCCCTTTTCCAGTTTTAGCTTTTCCCCTTGAGAGATGGACACATAGTTCTGCTATGTCATGGAGTGGAAGTTGAGAAATATCTCCCTTCCCCATCATGTTTAAAATATCTATCCATTCATCTCTAATGGCTTTCAATAGAAGGGCTTTCAAGGTTTCCTCATCTAAATTACTCATTTTTGCTTTTTTTATAAGTTGTATTGAAATCTTTCAAGTAAATCCTCCAAGTTTTCATCTTCTTTTTGCATCATCTTGAATACCTCATCCTTATGATTGGTGGGCATGCAATAATCCAGGTATCTATCCAAAAATGTTTGTTTCATATCATTCCAAGTCCTAATAGATTGGGTGACTAATCCCATGAACCATTTGAGTTTTTGTGAGTCTTCCATATAATCATAGGTTTGGCACAAGACTTCAAACTCAAATAGAAATGTTTCAGGATCCTCACTTTGCAACCCATAAAAGTTTGGGAGGACAGATGGTGAAATGTTTTTCATTTTTGTATGGGTCTCCTCATCGGCTATAGGGAATCCAAATGAGTTATCTCCATCCCTATTTCCCCCATTGTTACCTCTACCCCCTCCATTGTTTCCTCCTCCTCTACCTCTACCTCTACTCCCTCCTCCAAATCCATTCACTACTTCCTATGTCATGATAGTTTCCTCAGAGTTCTCAGAGTCCTCTGGTTCTTCTATTAATGGCGAATGAGGAAGAATTTCTCCCTCCTCTTCTTCGGGTGATTCTACTTCTTTGATTACAATGTGTTCCCCTGTAGAAGTGAAGAAAGGTTATTCTCCTAGGTCAGATTTGATGGATAGTGTGGGAGAGTCTCCTAATTCAGCTGTTGCCCCTTAAATTCCAGGAATCCTAAGGTTGGGAGTGTGAGTCGGAGATGATGGAGGTGTATCTTGTCTATGCCTTGAAGTAGCTGGAGTTGTGAAAATCGAACTTTTGGCCCTAGCTATAAACCTTCCCCTAGAATCTCTTGCTCTATGCATGTCATTTTTTATTTTTTATTTTTCAAGTCGGGCTAATAATTCTCTTTCTGATCTTCCAGGTCACACTAGGTGCAAGAAGAGAGAATAATCAAGAAATTATTAAACTAACAACTCTCTTTTCTGATCCTCCAGATCACACTAGGTGCAAGAGGAGAGCATACTTCAAGAAGTTATCAATTTTTCCCTTCTCTCTTTTTTTTAAGAGACTGGCTACCTAGTTACACTTCCCCAGCAACGACGCCAAAATATTTGGTCAATTTAGTGTGTCCTAAATTGCTATATTAATTTTCAATCCAGAAGTTGTAAACTGATGAAGTGTGGCGCACTATATGTGCAAGACAACCTCTTTCTTATATTTTTGTCGTTTTTCAATTTTTATTTTGTTTTGGGGGTTTTTATCTTCGTTTATCTCCTAATGTGAATGGAAATCCTATTCCTGAGTCTTTAGAAGGCAAGCATGGATATGGATTTTAGGCAATTATGTCCTCTATAATGGTTTCCAGCACTTAACACTTCAGAAGACCTTAGGATATACTAGTGATGACAGTAATACTTGAACAAGAATGGAAAATGTGCTGCTATTTAAAACAAGTAAATAATGAACTACTGATCATGAAACTATTATCTCTGCTGCTGTCTAAATACAGAAAAATGATTTAAGCTACTGCACTCTGTTAGCCTCCTATACCAATAGGTTTCATGTTTCATGATTGGCATGGGAAGTTCCAAATATGTTCAGCTTTGATGCTACAAAGGCTCCATATTTTTGTGCACAAACACAGTTCTAAATGATTTTGGTACTGTTCCTCTTATTAAATGGGTGATCCAACAGTTCAATCTGGATCATGCCAGGTTTAAATTGATGTTGTAGAATAGAGAAAGAAAATTTGTCCAAACAGTTTAAGCTTGGCAGATTAGTAGTTAGGTAGAGAATAAAGGCGCCCAACTGTTTAATATGGGCCCTTGGAAGTAATAAGGGTAGTTTTGGATAGAAAATCATTTGAAAAGAAAAAGAAAAGAGTAAGTGGGGGTTTGCAAGTCTAAATGCACCCTCCCTGAAGTAACAAAAAATGCTAGGAATGTTAAGATGGGTAGGTAGCCAGGGGTTGTAGAAGCCTGATTCTCTCCAGTTTTAGCCTTGATGAAGAAGGCTCATGTCAGCTAAAGCAGAGGTATCTATGCAGCATTTTGATGGTAAACTATGGAAACATGTCTAATTTCCCTATTTCCCCCCAGTAAATCTCTTTCTAACATCCCTCCAATGGACCATTAAGATCTCCCCAACGAGTCCTAGCATCACCTTATCTTTTGTGAAATATTAAGCCAAAGTGTTGGTTTCCACCACACAAGAAAGCCACATCTTTTGTACAAAATCATTTCTCACTCTCATCTGCTTCTAAGTCTAAGTTTACTCCTTAAACTTAGCTCTCTGTTCCTCTTTCACATCTCAGATTCATATTGACTTCTAACCTTATTATATAGCTTCCTCGGTTTTACCCTCCCCCTATTATTATAGCATTCTATGCAAAAACCCCCAAAAAACATATATAATGTATGTACATACCCCCCCCCCCCTGGGCATTATAGCCATATATTCTCAAGTTCAGACAATGTTGGTAAAAGCAGGGACTCATGTATATAGTTTTCCAGATTATATTTGGGATTTAAATTGACATCTGGTCAATTTAATAACCCTCATCCGCTATACAGTTTACAAGGTCACCTCCCCTTTCCGCACTCATTTGTATTATATGTCCGCATACCCACTTTTTATCGTTTACCAAAGGTTTTCTCCGCCGTGCCTTACCAAAATAATAATTTTATAATCGGCGGGTCCCGGTGTTATCGTGCTGGCAGTTTGTCTTTCCGTCTGTCGTCGGATTTGGGCCCTCCCATCCGACGACTCTCGGGGATTTCGGAACCCCTCCACCATCCGACCTTTAGCCTCCGAAATGGTCAGTGGTTTTACGCCGTACCAGGGACGCACGTCCATTTTCTATTGCGTCGGGCGACCACTGACAATTACCATCCCCGTACAATAAGCGGTCTGATAAAACCGCTTACCACTGTTTATTCTCGCGCCTGCGTCATCGCTCACGTCAGCATCTGCGTCAACTGCCATTTAACCGCTAATCCAGCATGGCCGCCGTGTCACCCTTCCAAGTCAGCCCACTCATACATCGCCACGTCATCATGTTGTACCCGGGCCCGACCAGTGACGTCATTCGCAAAGGGGCGCCAAAATCCCATTTTTTACATATTTTCGCGCAAAATCATTATTTTCTCGCATTTCTATTAGTCAATTGTGGAATTTCCTTGCATGCTGCACTACGTCGTCTGCATGTCCGGTTGCAAATTCAATCCCCTGAGCTACTGTCAACACAAATTCATCAACTCTCAAGCGTCCTCGGCCTTGCCATTACCAGGTACTTACTGTTTTTCCTCTGCGTTCCCTGGTTTTCCTAATTGTCTGCATTAAAAGCATATCGGCCTGCTAAATTTCCGAGTTTGAGACTCTGTAACTACCAATTCCACCTGAAACTCGTTTAAAAAGGGGGTCCCCGGTTCAAATTCACTCAATTCCCACAACTTCTCCTGCATTTGCAACTAAAAAACCATTAGCAGACAAATTCTACTGTAAAGGCAGCGCGCAGTCCCAACATTGGCTCCTTTCACTTTCTCAGCAGCAGTTTCCCTCTGTTCACCTAATTCACCCCTTTTTCCTTTCTGCAAATCACTCCACCCCTCATAAACCACTGTTCAGTGCTGCTCTTTGCTGAAACCCAAGCATAACTCAATTCTAAGTCATAATCAAACAATGGAGACTTCTGTAGCTTTAAACATTGCCCCCCTAAATGCCCCACATAAGAGTTTGGAGTGGTTATCCCTTGCTGATAGGGATTACCAGATGGTGGAAGTAATTGAATTATCAAGCAGATATCATGTTCCAGTTATTACTGAGATAAGATCAAGACATAGAAATGGTATTGATATCTTGGGAATCTGGGAGTCCCACTTACCAGTCTATTATCTCCCTCAGGTGAATGTTTTCCCTGATTTGATTCACCAATGCTGTGCAAATTATGATCCCAATCAAAGGGTTGTTCTGAGTCCTTCAGGCTCTGTATTATTCCATATCACTCCTGAAGCCATCAACCAAATGCTACAATTTCATTCAGCAAAGCCACTAACTCCTCTTTCTATGCAACTTCTGCTGGAGCAAGGTGCCAAGCTGTCTAGCTCACAAATTACAAGAATTGCTCAGTTGTTCATGCGGCCAGATTCCCAACCTCAGCGGCCTCCTCCTTTCCTGCATGTATGGTTCAATGACATAGGCAAAGTCCTAGTGAACATGATGTCCTACATCTTGGGGTACAACACTAGTGAATATGTGGATGAAACAATCTTGGTCATGCTATCTATGTTTGCCCCAGGAAGGCCTCCTGCTGTCCAGTATGACTATGCTACATTTATAGCTGACAAGATTCATGAACAGTTCATGAATTTGGAGAGAGAGAGGGTATTCAAATACACCTCCTATATATATCATTTGCTATTGTACAATCAGCCTGATAGCTTTCCTGTTTTCCTCAAGAAGTTAGATGCAAAGGGAAATAGAAGATCTGTAATATTCTGGTCATCAATCATTCACCATATCTTTCACTCTCCATACACCTACTGTGAGTTTATTGATCTGTTCATCCACCCAGCCCTGTCCTTGCTGATGAGTTCTCCTCCTCCTAGACTCACAGATGAAATGCAGAAGATTCTCCAGCTCTCAAAGAACTATAGCATTGGAGATTGGTATTTTTACCAAGATCACACAGTAATCAGGGTATATGGTTGTGAACTAGCCCCATACAGACTACCAAAGTATGTCCCCATGAGGCTTTTCGCCTTGGAATACTTTCGGCAATTTGGCAATGCAGACATGGTTCACTTCCATAGCAAAAATAAGAAAGCACAACTCAAAATCAAGCACCAACTAGGTCCATTAATTTTTAATAAGAGGGAGGAACCTTGGGAAGAGGCAGATAAAATCCTAAAAAGTTTCTAGCTGAAAACAAGTTTCTACTGGGCACCATATGACCCCAACCACTTCATAAGCCTTAGGAGAATCAAATACAGGCTTACTAGCTATGACCACTTTAACATTCCACAAATTGAAAAATATGCTAACCAACAAGAGTGGGTAGAAGGTACATTAGTTGAAGATTATTCTGAAGAGGAATTAACACAAAAAGCAATTAAAGGGATTGAAAAAGCAGTTGACCTAGAGCATGTTGGACAGGTATTTTCCTCAGCCCCTGGGCATCTTGGAGAAAGCGCCTCTTCTTCCACCGTTCCCCAGCAATCTGCCCAAGCAGTTGTCCAAGCAACAGCCACAACTAAAGGGAAAGAAATGCAGCAAGAAGAGCATCTCCCCAATGTGGAGCAACAAGAAGAAATGGTTGATCAACCTGCTTCTATAGATCAGCAAGCTCAAGGGCAAGCCCCTCCAATGCAGGAAACAACAGTTGAAATCCCAATATTGCAAACACCAGCCAATGAAGAAAGGATTAAGAAAAGGGATAGGCAAGAGGAAACTCCTCTAACAGCCTCAACAGATCAACCAGGGGAAAAGCGACAGAGGCTAAATCCTTTCTCTGAGGAGGAAATGCCTGAAAGACCAACTGAGACTATGCTTCCTCCTAGCATTGAAACATCGGCCAGCTCCTTGCAGCAGGAGCAAGAAATGCAACAAGGGGCAGAAGTAAGTTCTTCAAGGCAGCGGACCAAGTCAGACTCTAGTATCAAGAAGCAGTTCACAGACATCAAGGCAAGAAATGAGCCACTTAGATACCAGCTCTACAATCAACTCTTAAATATGGCACCAACCAATCAGCAGAGGCTAATGACAACCTATGATATTCAAGAAGGAAAAATGACTCTTAGTCATTTTAGGCCTACTATGCAGCAACCTCAATCAGCTGCTGACTATATTAGAACCAATTTGGAGGTTTTTGCTAAAGACATCCACCCCATGGATCAGATTGAGTTGCATAAGCAAACTGGGGAGATGGTGTACTCTACCTTGGTTGACAAAACTTTATTGGCACATAGGTTACAAAATTCTCTACATAATACTGTTGCTAAGTTAGAGTTGGAAAAGGCATCATCTCAGGCCAAGGACAACAAAATTAAGTCCTTGGAAGAAATCATTATAGAGTTGGGACACGATCCCAATGATCCTAAAGGTGTGCAGGCCTTAATGAAGAAAAAGGATGAGGATATAGCAGCCCTGAGAAAGCAAATCAAACTACCAGCTACCCATCACCCTCAAACTGAAGGTGTTGCACAACAAAAGAAGGATCAGGATGTGGTTGCTCTACTCTTGACCTTACATAAGAGATTAGTGGAAACATAGGGTGCCTTGGAGGTAGCATTAAAAGCAAAACAAGGAGAGTTGCCACCTCAGCTAGCACAGACATCTACAGCCATTGAAGATGTGCCTCTTGTAACTACTTCAGCAGGTCCTCCCACTAGACAAACATCAGAGGCAGGCCCTTCAGGCTCAGCACCATCTCCAGAAGTGACAGCACAGACAACAACATCAGAGCAGACACCTAGCCTTAGTATGCAAAATATGATGAAAGAACTAGAAGCTCTTGAAGCACAGATGGCAGAACTAAAGGAGGCTAAAGAAAAATTGGCTATGCTTGAAGAAAAATATGACAAATCAAAGCAGAATGTAGCTGAGAAGACAAGAGAGGTAAGGGCTCTTGAAAGAAGGATAAAAGAATTAGAAAAGGAGCTTACTCTTGACAAAACTTTAATTGAAGTCAAGAAAATATTATGGGCCAAAATTGGTCAATCCATCACAGACCAATGGCAATCCATTGAGACCATCCATGAGCAAACAAATCTCATAAACAAGGCGCAATTTGAAAATCAAAAAGCCAAAACATCTTTAGGGAATATGCCTGAGCTAGCCAACAGAATGATCCAAGTCCTCAACAATCGCACTGGCCCTCAACTGGCAGAAATGGGTATCAGGAACAGGACAGATACCATCTTGCTAATAAAGAGGGTGCTAACCCTGAGGAATTATGTACAAGCATTAGACAGAAAGTGCCAAGAGATGCAAGCAGAGGTAAATGAATTTATTGCAAAAATCACAGCATTTCATAGCAGAGGGCTTCCCAGCTTGGTAACTAGTGCAAGAAGATTATTATCACATGAACATTATGCCAAGAGGGTCAAAAATTATGCCACCAATCAAATCACAGCATCCTCAAGCACCTCTGAGGAAGCAGGGCCCCCATCTGGACAGAGTCTTTATGATAAGTTGGAGAATCTATTTTTTATTGAGCATGAAATCAGACATCTTTTTGAAGTGCCACCAAATTATTATAAATACACTGAGGCTGATGAGACTTTAATTAAATTACAGAGACACCAACTGCCTACAGAAGAGTGGTGGAAAGGCATGATAGAAACATTACTCTGATAAATCAAGTTTGTTGATCAAAATCCTTGGATCAGTCACAAATCAACATTCTCAAAATGACTCATATGTTTAGTCTACCTGGAGTGGCAATGGAAAAGAGCGACTGAATGACAAGGATGGTGACTAGGCACAAATAGATGAGTACAAATAATGTGGCTAAAGTAGCAGCGTCTTGGAAAAGCAGCGAAAAATTCCCGCAATGAATGCGCATCAGTCGGCCAGCCCAATTGGTTCCAAAGTCAAAGATCTCTGACAAAAATAAACAGCTGTTTATTAATCTTTTCAATAGCAATAACTTTTGTATCTACTATTCGTAAAGAGTTGGTAAGGAAAGTTATGAGTTAATGACTCATATTTCAGATATTTTGTATCCTCCTTTGTATATATATCCCCTTGCATAAGGCATTTGGGGTTGTTGATTTTTCTTCTGAAGAGCTACGCTGTAAGTTTCAGACTTTGAATACAAGAAGCTGATGGAGTTCCTGAGTTCTGCGTTGTTTTGATGTGTTGTGATGAGATTGCTTGCTGCTGCAGAATTCCTGCGTTATTTCATGATACAATAAGTTTTCTGAACCGTGTTTTTATGTTTTCTTCGCTCACAAAATCCGCATATGCTGTATGTTTCATGGTCTTAGCATTAGAGAAGAAGAATAGTTTAGGATTTGTTTGTTAAACACCCTAAGCTCAATCTCTACTGCTAATTATGTTTTCTTCAGAATTAGTTATGAATGTGAAACTCTTAATTGCTCACATTTACACTGAATCTTTCATGGTAAGTACTGTTTAGGAACTCTGAGTGGCTCCTGAATAATATTTTACTTTTCCATCTCACCAGCATAGTGAAAAAATCTTAACTGCTTTTCACTGACTGATTGCATCACATTCTTCTCAAATTCGAAGGTTTGTTTCATGAATGCCTATCTGGCTCTGCAGTATCATCATTCTCACCAAATACCTTAAGCAACACATGACCACTGACTCCAATGCCCAATGGACTAAAACTCTCTGAACATTGCATGCCCCTCTATTAGAAGATATCACCCAACCAAACTTTAAACAAACTCAGTACATCAAAGCTAGCCTAAAATCCCATAAAACAAAGCTAAATCCTAAAGAGAGAGCCCTCTCTGATTACAGGTGGGCTAGAACCTGTAGTCCAAAGATTGGTTTGTGGTTACCTCGGCCGTATTCCCTTAGGAGTCAAAGGGAACAACCTGAGTGATAACACACTCAAAGAAATCAAAAATTGCAAAGAAAGTAAAACTAAAATCAAATTACATCATTCATAGTCCGATCTCTCGCCAGTTAGTCTAGCTATGGCTTTCGGAGATAATCGTCAATAACATGAGCAATCTGATATCTAATTGTAGAAAAGTAAAACTAAAATCAAATCACAACATTCATAATCTGATTCCTCGCCAGTTAGTCTAGCTATGGCTTTCGGAGATAATCGTCAATGACATGAGCAATCTAATATCTAATTGCAAAAAAGTAAAACTAAAACCAAATCACAACATTCATAATCCGATTCCTTGCCAGTTAGTCTAACTATGGCTTTCGGAGGTAATCGTCAATGATATGAGTAAGTTGATTTCTAAACTAACTAACAAAGCAAATGAACAAGACTGAAATCAACAAAACAGAACTGGAATTAAAAAAAAAAAAAAAACCAAGAAAAGCAAAGTCAGCAGAGAAATAATCCCACGTCATTAGTCATTGCGAAAAATATATGCAGATGCCCGGGCTGCCTATTCTATACTGAAACATACATACACTGATCAGCGTCATACAAAGCTTATAAAATCATGAACAAAAGTGAAATGTTAATACCATAACAATTGAAATATACACAGGTGAATATATGCAATGGAAATAAGGAAACAATGCATAAAACTTTACAACAACAAGGAAAACGAAACCTCAGCGTATAGGGGCCCTCTACACAGCCTCGGTCAACAGGCTATCAATCCAAAATTATGTTCACGCAATCATGTAGAACAGAGTCTTCTCATATATTTCAAAACACAGTTACAGCAATAAGACTAGTGTCATGGCACAACGAACTTTGAACAACAAAATTACATTCAAAAAGACTAACTCTATGCGTATAGAAACACGTTATTTATAACAAAGTTTACATAACTATTTTCTTGTAAAACTACGTGAACAGTAGACACGTAAAAGACAACGTCCATGGATTTAGCATAATGTTTGCCGAGACTATTAAATCTATCAATTGTGGCTGTTGGATTCGCATCGTGGGGCAGTCTATAGGTGGCAACATGACCCCATAGATTTAGGAATGGCCATGCATCCTTCAGAATCCTTCACGTGTTTGAAAACAGAGTCCGGCTGCCGTAGGAATCTTACGTTGGACCACCGTTGACCACAGCTTCCCTTGATGAATCCGGCTGAACCAATAGGACCTGATCCATGTCCAGGTCATTTCTAACTTGCCCATGTCGCTTGTTTTGCCTGATGACACCTGCAACCTATAGTTTAACAAAAACAACTGTGGAAAGTTGAATCAGCTACTGAAAGTGACTGGATTCCGCAGCTAATGAGCAAAATCTAGTTCAAACAGCAAACACAAAAACATAGTTAGAAAACCACTTAAATGCTCTTTTAGAATCAATATGCAATGATTTCTAACAGCTTATGGAGTACTGGTGAGGGAAAAAGTCTAGGGAAATGTGTAGGAGAGGTGTAATTTCAAAGCTCAACACAAGAATGTGATTAAACCATGCTGCAATTTGGCCTAGACCAAATACTTTATTTTTCCATGCATATTTTCCCTGGCTTGGTTTAATATTTATAAGATACCAAAGTGAGACCAGATCTTCTATCCTTTTCCAAAATGGGTCTCTTATTATACTCCCACCTTTCTTTTCACTTTGATTGATGGTGGTGTTGAAGTTGACCACATAATACTTCTCTACCAATAATCAATATCGCTTAAGGTGGAAAGAGACTCTCAACACTATTTTTCCCCGTAAATCAAAGGTATATAGACATTCACAATGTTGAAATCGTACCAAATTGTAGATGGGCGAGGTTTTTAAGAAGCCGATGTCGAAAATGATAACTAAAATTTAGACAAAAAGAGAGTTATTATAGATTGTGCAAATGTCTCCAGAGGCACCTCTCACACTTACTACTTTTCCTTCATTATAATTTTTTATTTTTATTGCAAATACCTATGGACTCCTTATCCATTAGCTTTGTTTCCTAGAGCAGGAAAACCACAAGCTTATTAATTTTAATTAGATCCTTCATTGATTTTTCCTTGCTCCTATTGCCTATGCTCCTACTATTATAGGAAATAATATTAATCATTTACTTGCTAGCTTGTTGGACCCACCATTGGTAGGTGGGATCCCGTTTGATTCCCTGTACTTATAATTCCCGTTCCATACAAATGATTAAGAGTGCTTTGCTTACCTAGTTCCTTATCTTTGTCTACTCACTCTTCTTACTTTTCTTGGGAGGGTTTTCACCCTTTTAGTTTGTGAGATTTTCCTATGACCATTTTCCTCTTTCATTTCCCTCATTTCAATATATTCTTTCGAATATCGATAGGCTTGATGTTGGGGAGTAGTTCCAAAGGAGTAAAGATCCTATTATGGAGAGTGTGCTAGCTCTTCCTCATCCTAAAAAAATGATACTATTGCTTATTGGAAAGGGGTTCAATTCACGATTTTCTTTTATAATTGTCTCTTCAAAAATATTTCATTAATGAAAGAGGGAGAAGCTAACATTTGAATGCTGGGGACATTTCCCCTTGAGATGGAAATCCATGCATGTTTTTTTTATGATTAGAGTCCTTACCTTAAGGTTCCATTTGTTGGGTTGTTGTTATTGCTTTAGGTTGGATCTATAGATGGATTGGTCTCTCGTGGTCGACCTAAATATTTTCCATATATAGAAGATTTGAAGGTACTACTAATAGGGTCCTTTGTTTCAATTGAGAGGAAGAATTAGCTTGACGATTATTAGCCTTTTTATTATTAATTCGCTTCCATTTGTTGGAATTGAAACTAGGTTCGGTCTTCATAATTGTCATTGTATCATTGTGTATCTCATGTAAAAACAAATGAAGAAATCATTATTATTATTATTTTGATTTCCAAGCATGTTCTTCATGCTTTGTTTTGGTCAAAAGAAAATGTAAAAGGGAATGTTCTTCATGACCCTTGTAAAAGAAGAAAAGTTGTATTTTTAAAGTGCCATTAGTCTCTCCAATTTGTCAAGTTGGCCCTCCTAACCATCAAGTTGGCTATGCTTTGAGAGGCACCTTTTCAGACAGGGAAACAAGTATATATTGGAACATATCTTCCATAATTTGGAAACCAATTTAGTAGCATTTGAGGAGATACAAGTTCGAGCATGTTTCGAGGCTAATTTCTCTATGGAATCTAAGCAAAGTTATGAGGCTAAACATCTCTACTTCGCGAAGGTTTGAGACTGTGACTAGTGAAAATGTGAGGCACAAACTCTCTATAATGCCAGCTACATATCTCTGTGATGTGAACTATACATCTTATGTGATGCAAGCTACATGAATACACATATCTCTGTGATGTGAGCTACATGAAGACACATGTTTCTATGATGTGAATCTCCGTGATGCGAGCTACATGAATACGCATATATCTAAAATACATGCTACCAATCTCTATGATGCAAGCTACAATCTCTGTGTAAAATTGTACTGCATGAAGGTCATCATTTTGTGTTATATGAGCTACCCATCTCTATGAAGCAAGGCATCAAAAGGACATGAAAGGAGCAGATTGGTTAACTATCATGTGGACAAAACATGGAAAAGTTTGGAGGGATGACTTAACACTTGGAGCACTGGTTAGTTTGACTTGGATTTCTCATGTTGACAAAAGATCTATAAGGAAATGATTGATGGGTTTTCCCTTTGTGGGTTTTGCCCTGGCCTCTGGCCTAACTTTTGGTGTCTATTGTCTTTTTGAGCACTATGATCTCTATAATTAAATGTGTTATTGCTTGATGACATAATAGAAGAAAGAAAAATGCTAAATAAAACATATGTAAATATTCACAAGTAATTATCATGTCTAGAAATTCTCTCTTGCATTAGAATTTCAACACCATTGGTCATCCTTTTCTTGGGTTTCTTGTTTTTCTAAGGTGTTCTTGGTGCATTTTTCACAAAATGACCATATTCATGACATGACCTACATTTAAGCTGAATTTGATCATAATCCATTAATTGAATGTGCCTCTAGCTATCTAATGTGAGTTGGATTGCCTCAGGAAAACCCTTCTCTAAATCTACCTCTAAACAATCATGTGCATAGAAAGCATCTGTTTCTTAGGCTTAACACAATCAATGTATTTACCAAGGGTGTTTCCTGTAGATCTCAAGATGGTCTCATTTTGATATTGATGTGAGAGATGCATAAGGTGCATCCAAGCTAGGTTATTAATGAAATACCATTTTCAAGATTGTAACCAGACATTCACATGTTAAGATGGATTCCATTGGTGCCATAAAAGTAAGGTCCCATATGGATCAAGATAAGATCCATATCCTCTTTTATCTCAAAAAGAAGGCTTGAACCCTTGAACACAAAAGGAAATGGGTTAACTAGCCCTTGATCAAGACTTGCTAGGTCTTTTTGAATCTAGATTTCCATGGCCCTAAAAGAGGGCCATAATTATTTAAACTAATAGACTAATCCTTGTTCAACCAATTTCATAGCCATATGACAAAAAGTGGGAGGTAGCTAAACCTTTGGAATCTCCTGAAGCTTTTTAACAAAGCAAGAGGGTGGCATCTTTGAAGATTTTCCTAGAGAAATAATCAATGAACATAATGCTTCAATGGAAGAGATTGGAGGTGGAGTGATGCCACCTCCAATGGCTACAAACTTGGTTGAAATCAGATCACTTAGGAAGATAGGGTTTCGCCAAAGCTCCTAATGCTTCTTCCTTTACACTTAACATATTTTACTTAATGTTTATTAGTCAATTTCTTTTTAAAGGTTGTTTGCATATTATTGGTTTTTTTTTTTTTTTCATAATTGTAAGATTACAAGGATTATGTAAACACTTTCAATAATATAAATTAGCGATAAATATAAATATTGATAAACAAACTAAAAACTATGCAAAATTTAAATAACATATAGACATTGTTGTTAAGCTTTTTATGATATGCAACAATAATAATAACCCATCGTAAAATTGAAATCCTCATTTAGGAGTCCTTTATGAACGATACCAAAAATGGTTTTGTGCAATTTTCTAGGAACACAACTTTCATATACATGTTATTTTGTCTTGCACTTTATGGGTCCAAGTAAGATCACAAAACATAATTTTAGGAATATTCATGTGGAATGAATAGACACACTAATCAAGGCTTACACTAATTGACACTTACATTAGTTCTTAAAGGGACCAAATTTAACCAAAGGTAAAGTATGGTAATAAGAAGTAAATTCCGTTAAAATGGCTTCATCACTAACTATATATAAATTTCAAGAGTTCACATTAACTAAGTCAAGCATTGAACTTTCTAGTAATGTCACATAACACATCCACGGCAAGAATGCAAATTGCATTGACATTCTCATTGGAATGATATACAAAAATGAAAGAAAATGCATGTGTCTCACTACAAAAAGTAGAAGAAACATGCCTATGTTCTATGCCACTTAAAAAACTATAACCTTGACCCCCTCTATCTTTTTATATTCTTACAATGGGGCAAGTTTATAGCTTCTTGTATGCTATAGACACTTTTTTTTCCAAGGAAAACTTAGCAAAGAGGCCCTAGGCACTTCTCCACATTTCATAGACAATACACAATATGCTTGACTTGGTAGGGACATTAAGTAAGGCACACAACAAAGGTAACCAACCCAAGGGATTGACCCCAAGGCCTCTTGCATGAAACTCAAATCACTCAACCACTTGAGCTAACAAACTAGGCTAAATATTCATATGCATTCATGGTAGTTGTAGGGGATTTTGTGTTTCATTTTTCTTCTTCTTTCAATGGATCATTTTTGAGGAATGATGAATAATAAACATATTCACATTGCAACCAATCGACACCAACCCTTTGTAGTTGCCCCCATCGACATGTTATGAATATGCTTCTACATAGAAAATGTTTGATTCATATTTATCATCAAATGAAGTTCGTCTAAAGACAAATGTACAGATTCTTTAATCTTATCGAGCTTTCTAACTAATTAAATTGAGGCATATAATTATTTTTCAAAAATATTTATTTTAAAAATAACATAAAATAATATCCATAAACAATATATTGTATGGAATTTGGACACAAACCTACTTTATATATGTATATGTGTATGTATGTTGTTTATATATAGGCGTAGTCTAAGTTATAAACAAAATGACATTTTTATCGGAATCTGGTGATTATACATTTCGAGTAGGATTGTGATTTTTTGTTATTTAAAATGCATAAATGGATTCAACATCTTGAAAAACCTTTTGCAACACTCAAATTCAAGTATTTAAAAATCAATCAAATTCTATAGACTAAACAACTTAAATCAAGTTATTAAAAATTTATGTCAGATGTTGGTTAAATTTAACAAAAAAATGTCTTGAAAATTGCCATTTTATCTATTCGTTAGACTACGCGTGTGTGCCCACACACACACATACACATATATATATTTAACCATGATGAATTGATAACTTGTTGGAGTAATCTAAGCAAGGTTCAAGATCAAACCTTTTCACTGCCATTATAACACTAAGAGTATATCTAATAATAATCTAATTTTAAGGTCATGGCCAAGACAAAAATCAATTTGGTGTATGTGATCTCTGGTTTGTAATATAAGGGACTCACCTTTATGCAACTGTCTAACTGCTAAAGTCTTGACCCGTCATAGTAACGCTAGAAGGATAGGCGTCCCGTTGGAGTCTGGGATCTCGACTCCAGTTCCAGTGGTCTCCGAACGTCTCAGTCCTAGGTTGAACTATTAGTTCATGATGCATGTGGCTTGCGGGCTATCACATATATCTAGGGAGGTTGCTAGTTCCCTATCAAAATTTATCGTTGAAAATATAAGTGACCCACCTTTATGCAACCATGTAACTACTAAAATCTATAAAAATATACATACTCTACCAACCTCTAAATTTAAACTTAAAATCTCTCGACATAAAACACATATTCTCGACCATTAAATTTAGTAAATAGAAAGAAATTATTTTAACATCCACGAGGCTAAAGATAGCCTATGGGACAGATTGTTTCTTCATTTGCTTGATGTATTCAACCTTTTTCTATGAAGCTTCACAATAAATGCTCCCAGCTTCTCGACAAACCCTTCACTAAATAGATTATCCCAAGAGCTAGCTGCCAGCATATCTGCATAACTTTCCCTGTTGCCTTTAAAGGCCCCACATTCTAAAATGAAATGCTTTTCTGTTTCCACTTTTCTAGAAGAACAAAAAAAGGCCACACTTCTTTTGGCCTTTTCCAGTGCCATGTTTCAAAACAGAGTTGATGAGAATTAGTCCTTAACTGAGCAATACGAATTTTGGCTCTCCAAGAGATATTGACCTCTATGTATGCTTTTGGTTGATGACTATGAATGAGATTAAACACTTCAATATAATACTTTTTCTTTCTTCCTAGCTCTTTATCCCAAGTGCATTTGTGGAACTTATCCATAACAAAAACTTTTATCTTTTCGGTGTTTATAAAACCCTATTCAAGCACATACCCGATTTACTAAACCATTTGTTATTTTACTTGCATATCTTTAAGATTAAACCATATCTTTAAATTTTTATAATTCTATGTAATGTTTGAAATTTCTATTTACTTCTCTTCATTGGCTCCTTTTCAATACCACTTAGCATAATTTTTGTTTTTTTTTCATTGGCATTTGGTGAATGCCACGTGGCACTATTTTTTTAGCTTTTCGTCATTGACATTTTTGTGAATGCACGGTGGTCCTTCATATGTCGTCCTCCCCTATTCCAAGGATATGCTAATGTATCTCTACAGCTAAGTTTGGGAACTCGCAAATAGAAAGGACAATTTCAAGATGGGTATTGACTGCGGGATTGAAAAGGTGGCTCACCTAGGCATAGAGCCTTGGATCAGTGAGAAACGTCTTATACTCAAAACGCATGTGGCCCTGTCAGCAAGCATCCGTGCAAAAACTGAACTGCATAGATTCCCTCGTTCGTTATCCATTGTCCCTATCATCTATCTACATATAGCTAGTTATTCTTGAAAATGAAAAAGATGGCGATGAATTTTGTGACGAAACGCAGCTTATTATCTCCTGCCGTTCGCCTCCCAGTACCAGCAGCACAAACGAGCATGGCTCTGCTCTGCAATCGTCAGCTTCATCTGCACCCTCTTCAGGTAACCTTCTCATGTTATTGTTTATTTTTTTCTACCTTTCAGAAGCCATATGTAATTTATCGGTTTCGCAATTTGATTGTCATTTCTGTTTCACATTGGAATTAAAGAAATTAAACTCCGGCTTTACACCCTTTTGGAACGCCTTTGCCAAACGGAACTAAGCAAAACAGAACATTTTATGAGTTGGGTGCCATTTGAGCTGCTAGATATGACAAACAAATTACAGAGCTTCGTGCACGAGCCTGTTAATAATTTCTTTCGCTTTAATGTTTTTCATGATCCAATTTGGATAACAATATGTATAGGGTTGCAAAAACAGAAAGGCAACATCACGAGGTCATAAAGAAACACAAATAACTGCCCTCTCAAGACTCAGACAGCCAAAAACTGATCAAAAAAATCTTTGAATGTGCAACAAATCCATCATGATCTAGTAGTAATGACAAAATCATGGGCACAATTCTGGCTAACATAAACCCATGAGATTCACTTAATTTCTGCCGCAAGGGTTGCGCTGGCAATAAGCATAATCATCATTAAATTCAGCACAAACTGCCACAACTGCAGGGTCCGGCTCATCATCTTTAGGTTTGGGCCAATCGTTCATCTGTGGAGGTTCGTTCAAAACTAGCGGTCCGCATTCATTGGTCTCCTCCGCGGGTGGTTTGGCCACCTCTAAAATGGCCAACGGGAAACATGGCACTTAATCATCATTGACAGTCAAGCAGTGCCATAAAACTGACCAGGCCATCTCTGTCTCTGCTCCTCCTGCTCACCCACTTGCCCGCCTGCACTATGGTGGGGCTTGCATTGGCTTGAACCCTGACAGGATATCTAGGAGGGTACCTTCGACCGGGATCTGGAATAATCGAGCAGGATATGCCTCATAATGTAGGGCCCTGTAGGGATTTCTTCAAGCATAAGGTTAATTAAAAAGTTGTGCTTAATCGCGCATACTGAAAGAGTTCTTATCTTTTATTTTAGTGACAATCTTATCTGATGGTTACTATTCAGAGATAAAATGTTTTTGTTGGTCAAAATGATACATGCATGCATTGTGGCCACAGTGTATCGGTGATCTGCCAGGTTAATTAAGATTAGGCGATTTTGGCAGAATAACAGACTTACGAACAAAAAAGTCCTCAAGCTAAAACACAATCAATTCATTTATCTATAAAAACTTAGAAGACCTGGAACAAAATATGCTCAAGAAAAATTGAGAGAAGTCTTTCATAGATTTCCTCTCTTGATTCAATGCCTCCCTTACATTCACCGTACTTGTCTGGAAGAATTCATTTCAGTTCCTTAGAGAATTTTCTTACTTTTTTTCTAGTGTTTCAAACTTTTTATTAATATATCACAAACTGTACATGACATTTAATACAAAAGTGGGCTGCATAGGCAGGCCATCACAAACACTCTCTAGAGGAAAATAATACCTTAATAACTATTTATCTGCCAACATTAAAATATCAATTAACAAAGCACCTGCCAACAGTGGCTTGTCTGGTTGGTGGATGTGGGTAGCTAATATGGTCCCTACTAGGGCTAAAGTCCTATCAATGACATTCTCATGCTTGTGCTTCTGCTTGTGGATGTACGCCAATGCACACAACAGTAGTTGGGGCCAGGTGCAAGTCCTATGTCACTTTGTTGGAACAGATACCCCCCACTTACAGCTTCAAGGGCTTCTAATCAAAAGGTCATTGAATTGGTGTGAGTTTTTTCTCTATCATGCCAAATATGGGCTTGCTAGCATTATTGTGACAAGATGAAGCTAGTTTAAGTAAACCTAAATCACCACATATTGCAATACCAGAAAGAGCATATGTACCAATATTTAATACTGCCATCCTGACGGGTGCACCAATAAATACTGAAATGTACTCAATCAAAAGCACTATTAAGCTATCATCTTGTCATCATTTTGTGGCTCTTGCCAACTTTATCGGCACCTCAGGCTCAGGCACATTAACCTTCGACCCATCATTTTCTTGCTTCAAAGGTGGGAATTTCCTTACTAAAAGATCAAGCATTTCTTTAATTATCTCTAATACAGGGAAGGCTATTTCTATCAGTTATTATTGCCTCTTAAACGTTAATGACTCTCCTTTTCTGTAATCTCTAGCCAGTTAAATTATTTCTATGTTTGGGGGTCTATCTCACAGGCATGCTCTGCACCATCTACAAAATTGTTTTGTCTTTCCTTTCTCCATTACCATTATTCTGAGGAGTATAAGAGTAAGTTTATTATCTGTGGATGCCGTGGAATTTACAGTACTTCTAAAACTGTTTGGATTTGTACTCGCTTCCCTTGTCTATTGCCAGTTCTAAAAACTTTGATCTGGTTGCCACTTTGCCTTTCAGCCATACTTGAATTCTTTGAATGTTTGAAGAGTCTTTGATTTGATCTTGAGAAAGTATACACACTTTTCTAGAAAAAATATCAGTTAATATCATTAAATACTTTGCAGATCCCCATAATTGTTGGAATTACGGGTATAATATTCACATCGGTTAATAAACCCCTTGAGATCAAACCCATCTATCTCAACACCTCTTAAATCTGAGTCTGACCTGGGCAAAGGGAATCTCAAAATCCTTCAAAATGAAAAGACTCATTGTAGAAATTTCTGCAAAATGGCTTATAATGCAAAACAAAATTTTCACGTCTTTGACTAGAGGATTCCTGGATCTTAACCCTGTGAATTTCAGCTTAGGTGTGTTATGAAATAGAGTATAAAAAAGCAGTGAAAAGATACAATATTTCACTCTCTAACAGCGCAATCTTCTAGACAATCCAAGGAGAAAAATACTGAATTGTCTAGATAAATTTTCCGCTCTTAAGGGCAGCATATCACACATTGTTAAATTTGGACAACTAGGTCCAAACTCCATGTTCTGATGCTCAGATTAAGAGGCTAATATTTTTGTTGGATTCCCCTTTCTGAGAGGTGTAAAATCCATATAAAAATAGTCTTAATCTGATGAGCAGAACTTATATTTTGAATTTATTATTCTTAATAAATTATATGTGCAAGGTCAGCCAGTTTTGTAATGTAGGCTCACATGCCCAACAGATGTGTCACACACCCTCATTGATGGATATATATACAGGAAAAGTTGGAGAGAATTTGAACATAACTTACATCTTCCTCTCTCATCCTAAAAAGTACGAGCTACCTGGAGGACGAATTTCAGCCACACGTGGGAAGGACGAAGAGGATTTTTTCTGCTGCTAGGGTTTCTGCTGCTAGGGTTTCGGAGAAGTTTGACCAGCGTTGACTTTGGTCAACGCTTGGTCCAAACAAGCTGAAAACTTGTGGGAGGTTCGATTTTTGAAGGCCGTACTACCTGGCACAAAAATCGAGGTCAAAGGGTTGACCGTTTTGCTGCTGCGTTGACTTTTAGCTTGCTGCCCCTGCGTTGACTTTTCAGGACAGCGTTGACTTTGTAGAACTGACTTGGGTTGACTCATCTACTGGTTGGAGGGTTGTTGTGACACATGCTGGGCTGGCTGACCAAAGGAGACTTTGCTGGTTGAAGCATCCTGTTGACCGCCGAAACGAACACATACATTTTTCTTGTTTCTGATTTGTCTTCTGTAAGATCTGCTTATATGTTCTATCTGCATTTTGCTTATCTACTTGTATGATTGCTGTGAGAAAAGTGAAATTGCTCTTAGCATAGAACATCTACAAAACTTTACATGGCATCAGAGCTGAGGTGAAGACAAACTCTATCTATAGCAATCATCATCGAAGGAAATGGATTCCTCTAAGCTTGAATTCAGGGAGAATGACAAGCTGACTGGAAGTGATGACTTCCATGCCTGGAAGATGTTATTAGATCTCAAATTAGAAGATCATGATCTCCTAGATCATGTGACAGGGAAGATTCAAGAACCTCCATCAAATGCCTCTGCTGCTGTTAAACACAAGTATAAGAAGGGAGAAATCAGAGCAAAGCTGCTGATCAGGGAATCCATAAATAAGAGTCTGGTTGCCTACATATCTGAACTAGGCACATCCAAGGAGATGTATGACAAACTGATACTTATGTTCCGAGTAAACAATGTGAACCAAGTGCTATTCCTCAAGAACAAGTTGAAGAATATGAAGAAGGGCCGAGACGAGTCTATTCAAACTTTCTTTATGAAGTTGACCGAAACCAGGAACAATCTGCTAGCTATTGGGGAGACAATAGCTGATCGCGAGATGGTTCTCACCGCACTTGGAGGACTTCCATATGAATGGCAAGTATTCACAACTACCATTCTCAACAATAATACCATCCCTAACTTTGATGAGCTTCTGTCTAGATGTATGCAAGAAGAAACAAGGATGAAGGAATTTGATAATGAAAGAAATGCTGCCTATGTTGCTCATTCCCGAAAGAAGAACTCTGGTGGTTCCAAGGACAAAGGAAGGACTAAGACTCAAAAGAAGAAGGGTAAATGTTTCACCTGCCATAGGACTGGACACTATGCTAGAGAATGCCCCTTCCAGAAGAATTCTCCCGATAGTGACGACAACAACAACAACCGAAGGAATGGGAATCGAAGAAATGACAAATCCAAAGGAAAAAGGAAGGCTCACTTTGAAGGAAACAATCCACCTTCTAAAAGGACCAGAAATACCAGGTATGAGGAGTCTAATGTTGTTGATAAAAGAAATGAGTATATTCTAATATCTGCTCTCTCAGCTGCATCTCCGCCCGACACTATGGATGTCTGGCTAATCGATAGTGGTGCCTCAAGACACATCACCGGATTCAAGGAAGCACTTTCTGACATGGTTGAAAGGGATACTGATCTAGAAATTATCCTTGGGGATAATGCCACTTATCCTGTGAAAGGGACCGGGACTGTGACCCTCCACTTGTCTCAAGGACAAGTCCTCCATCTACAAGATGTACTCTATGTACCCAAATTGAAGAAGAACCTTGTGTCTGTATCTGCCATGGAAGACAAAGGATTCAATGTAACTTTCTCTGATGGAAAGGTACTCATGTGGAAGAAGAGCTTCAAGGAAGCTATCTCAATTGGTTTTAGGGTCGGTACACTCTACCAGGTTGGAGGGAGTCCGTTGGGAGCTATGACTTGTGATACTATCCGTCAAACCGAACTATGGCACCGAAGATTTGGACACTTTCATTACAAGGCTCTTCCCGAAGCAAGGAAGGTGGTGACAGGGATGCCTGATTTTGGAAATAATCATAAAGGTGTATGTAAGGGCTGTGCTGAAGGAAAACATACAAGGGGACCTTTCCCCTCAAGTGTCACAAAGACATCTGAGATATTGCAACTGGTCCATTCTGATCTTTCTGGTATGTTGCCTGTAACATCCCTGGGGGGATGTTCTTACTATATGACATTTACTGATGACTTCTCTCGCAAAACCTGGATATACTTCTTGAAGAAGAAGGATGAGGCTTTCATGTGGTTCCGTACCTTCAAAGCCTTGGTGGAAAATATGATCGGAAAGAAGATCAAGATTTTGAGGACTGACAATGGCACTGAATATGAGTCAAATGAGTTCAAAGACTTTTGCAGAGAAGCTGGCATTAAGAGGGAGACTACCACTGCATATACTCCTGAGCAGAATGGTGTTGCTGAACGCAAGAATAGGACTATTGTGGAAGCTGCCCGTGCCATGCTATGTGACCAAGGTCTTCCAAAGTTTCTGTGGGGAGAAGCTGCAAATACTGCTGTGTATATTCAAAACCGATGCCCTCATTCTGCTTTGGACTCCAAAACTCCCGAAGAGGTTTTCTCTGGTAAGAAACCTGATGTCTCACATTTTAGAATTTTTGGATGTCCTGTCTATTTTCATGTGCCGAAAGAAAAGAGAAGTAAGCTGGATGCTACTGGGAAGAAAGGAATGTTTGTGGGCTACAGTGAGACTTCTAAGGCATATAGAGTCTATGTACCTGGTCAAAGGGAAGTAGAGATAAGCCATGATGTCACTTTTGACGAAGATGCTTCCCTGAAGAAAGCAGTAGATCTTCCTAGATCTGAAGAAAACCATGAAGAAAGACCTGGAAATCTGGAAGAACCCCAGGATGAGACTATGCCTGATGTTGAAGGGCCAATGGACCCTATTGATCCTTCCCCTTCTCTAGGAAAGAGGCCATCATGGCTCAGGGACACCCTCGAAGATGCTGAGGGTCATGCTGCCCCAAGGGGAACATTCCGAGAAAGCAAGAAGCCGTGTAGATACCAAGGGTATCTAGCTGCCATGAGTACTATTATACAATCTGAACCTGGATCTTTTGAGGAAGCCATCAAGCATCAAGTCTGGAAGGATGCTATGCATGAAGAATATGAGGCTATTATGAAGAATGATGTCTGGGATGTGGTCCCGAGACCGAAGGACAAATCTGTTGTCACCGCTAAATGGCTCTACAAGATTAAACATGGATCTGATGGGAGTGCTGAAAAGTTTAAGGCAAGATTTGTTGCCCGTGGCTTCTCTCAAAAGGAAGGAATTGACTATGACGATATATTTGCACCTGTGGCTCGATATACCACCATCCGATCCATCATAGCCCTTGCTGCTACGCAAGGATGGAGTCTTCATCAGATGGATGTCAAGACCGCTTTTCTGCATGGTGCAATAAAGGAAGAGGTGTATGTAGAACAACCTCTGGGATTTGAAGTTCAAGATCGAGACACTTATGTCTGCAGGTTGAAGAAAGCCCTCTATGGGTTAAAGCAAGCACCCAGAGCTTGGTATGAGAGGATGGATAGTTACTTGATGAAGCTGGGCTTCACTCGAAGCAATGCTGATCCAAACCTTTACTTTAAGGTTGTGGAAGGAAAGCCTCTCATTCTAGTGCTGTATGTGGACGACCTCTTCCTGACAGGTGATGACCCTCTCATTCATCAATGTAAGAGGGAGCTTGCTGCTGAGTTCGAGATGAAAGACCTAGGACTGATGCACTATTTCCTAGGCCTGGAGGTCTGGCAGAGACCTGGAGAGATTTTCCTTTCTCAAGGAAAGTATATTGTGAAGCTTCTGGAAAGATTTGGGATGGTGGACTGTAAGTCCGTGTCGACACCAATGGAACTCAACTTTAAGAAGTTGAGTGGCAGCGCTGCAGGGCCTATCTTGGCCAATCCTACTGAGTATCGTCAACTCATAGGAGCTTTGATGTTCTTAGTGAACACCCGTCCGGACATATGTTTTGCAGTGAATACTTTGAGTCAACAGATGGTTGAGCCTCATCATTTTCACTGGGTTGGTGCCAAGAATCTTTTGAGATATCTTCGGGGCACGATAAACCATGGGCTGAGATACACTGCCGGGAGTGTGATACTCCGGGGATATACTGATGCCGATTGGGCTGGCAGTGTGGTGGATCGTAAGAGCACATCTGGATGCTGTTTCAATCTTGGTTCTGCTTCGATCTCATGGATGAGCAGGAAGCAGAAGTCGGTGGCTTTGAGCACCGCGGAGGCCGAATACATTGCTGCTAGTATGGCCTGTTGTGAAGCAGTTTGGTTGAGGAAGCTCTTTAGTGAGCTGTTCCAACATGTGCTAGATACCACTATAATACTCTGTGATAATCAGAGTGGGATTCGTATGACTGAGAATCCTGTGTTCCACGACCGATCCAAGCATATTGATATCAAGTACCACTTTATCCGGGATATGGTACAGCGAGGCGCCGTAAGGCTCGATCATATAGGAACTGATGAGCAGGTCGCGGATATTCTCACTAAGCCCCTGGGGAAGGTCAAGTTCCTAACCTTCCGTGAGAGTCTTGGTGTCGTGGAAAGACCCTATGATGTGGGTCCTGTTGGACAATGAGCTCTGGGAGCTCTGGGGGTCTTTGGGGATAGCTTCTCGGAGCTATAAGCACTCATAATGCTTCTGCCCCACCCTTGTGATTATTGAGCTGGTTCGCCACTCATTTAATCTGTGCCCCGTATGCATCCTACCCATTGAGTTCAGGGCTCATGGGAAGTACCTCTCATTTGGCCAATGAGGTGTGGAAAAGCTAGAGACTATTAGCAAAGACTGATGGACGCATCAGAGATTGCCGTACTCTCTATCTAGGATGGCATGGTCCAACCACTTGATCTGGGATCAAGATTTGTGAGGTCTGGGACCTCTGGACTGATTATGTTAGTCGGGGAATGATGTCTTTGTGACTGATCCACTTCTGTTCTGAAATAAAGAAGCCAGCAAAGCAAGTTTCGGCGGGATGACTCACGATGTTAATTGCACTAATAGATGGAGTTCTCCCTAGTTGAGAGGGAGTGTTAAATTTGGACAACTAGGTCCAAACTCCATGTTCTGATGCTCAGATTAAGAGGCTAATATTTTTGTTGGATTCCTCTTTCTGAGAGGTGTAAAATCCATATAAAAATAGTCTTAATCCGATGAGCAGAACTTATATTTTGAATTTATTATTCTTAATAAATTATATGTGCAAGGTCAGCCAGTTTTGTAATGTAGGCTCACATGCCCAACAGATGTGTCACACACCCTCATTGATGGATATATATACAGGAAAAGTTGGAGAGAATTTGAACATAACTTACATCTTCCTCTCTCATCCTAAAAAGTACGAGCTACCTGGAGGACGAATTTCAGCCACACGTGGGAAGGACGAAGAGGATTTTTTCTGCTGCTAGGGTTTCTGCTGCTAGGGTTTCGGAGAAGTTTGACCAGCGTTGACTTTGGTCAACGCTTGGTCCAAACAAGCTGAAAACTTGTGGGAGGTTCGATTTTTGAAGGCCGTACTACCTGGCACAAAAATCGAGGTCAAAGGGTTGACCGTTTTGCTGCTGCGTTGACTTTTAGCTTGCTGCCCCTGCGTTGACTTTTCAGGACAACGTTGACTTTTGTAGAACTGACTTGGGTTGACTCATCTACTGGTTGGAGGGTTGTTGTGACACATGCTGGGCTGGCTGACCAAAGGAGACTTTGCTGGTTGAAGCATCCTGTTGACCGCCGAAACGAACACATACATTTTTCTTGTTTCTGATTTGTCTTCTGTAAGATCTGCTTATATGTTCTATCTGCATTTTGCTTATCTACTTGTATGATTGCTGTGAGAAAAGTGAAATTGCTCTTAGCATAGAACATCTACAAAACTTTACACACATAAACCAGATCTAAAAATTCACTTACAATAGATATAATGGCAGAAGAATAGCCCTTAGGTTCTTCAATGATGAGGTCAAATCACTCTACAAATTGTCCATTTACTTATATCAAATAATCAAGGCATATATAGCTGTAAATAACAATACCTGAAGAACATATATGGCTGAAAACCAAATATGAAAATTGCACAAGTTTTGGACATTTGAGCACTTCATTAATTTATTAATATGATTAAGATGAAGTTAATGTAGATACCATAGCCTCCTCTCAAGGCTAGTACAAACCATTAGCTCTCCAAAACCCTAGCTAGGTAAAAATGATTAAGATGAAGTTAATGTAGATCCCATAGCCTCCTCTCAAGGTTAGTACAAACCATTAGCTCTCCAAAACCCTAGCTAGGTAAAAATGAAAACCCCTAGATCAACCAAGGAGCTCCAACATACTACAATCACTTAAACAAGTCTTGCAAGGCAAGATGTCCTTTTCTCTTCTTCTTCACCAAAGGTAAATCCCTATTCCTAAACTTCCAAGGGATAAACCCTAACCCTAGACTAAAAGATGCTCCAAGATGCTCCAAGAAGACGACGAAACCTTAGTGACTCCAAGGGAGAGAGATCAAGTACAAAGGAAGCCCAAGAGAGAAAGAGAAGACGAGTGGGCACTCCTCAAGATCACATCTCTATATAATGAGTGAATGATATGAATGCAAAGGACTTTCACCTTCATATATATATATATATATATGCGGGATGTAAGGGAGGCCAACAAGACAATGTTGGCCTAAGCCCTTACAAGCAACCTACAATGAGCTCACGTAGGTCCACGCAAGTGAAGCGATTGCTCCAAGGGTACTCATGTCATGCTCTAAGGTGATGTCTTACATAATTTGAGCTCTAAGTTGGTGTAGTTACTCGATTTGTGTCCACACCTCACCATCCCAAGCCCACATGGATTTTGTTGCTCCTCCTAAGCCATATAGTCCAATAGTTGAACTGCCCCTAAAAGAACAGTATGGCATCCCATGTTTCCTTAGCCAATTCCAAGCCTCCATCTAGGAATCCAAACTACACCATGCCATATTGGACTGACTGGACGCCTTCCTTCAAGATGCACATAGCGCAACACTTCTGATCCATAGATGGTGGGCCTATGGCCTATCTATCTATCTATCTCACTAAAAAGTAGGAAATTACATCAACGTTTATCAAAAGTCATACTAGTGTCTCGTAGGGGAGGTCGGACCACAACCAAAACTGCACCCTTTGAAGGGATACTAGAGATAACTGAAAACTAAAAAGACTAAACACCAAACAAACCTATGCTGAGACATTGGCCTATCTAGCCAAATAGATAATCCACAACAAAATGAAAACCATAAACTTGATCCATAACATAGTCAGGCGAGCGGTTCAGACTGTAAGCCGACAACTGGAATTGGGTCAACTAGATCTGCAGAGGAACTAGCAACTGCTAGAGTGATCTTGAGGTGCTGTTCAACCTTGGCTAGTCTACGATCTATTTGTTCCAACCTGTAGTCGTAATGTTTCATATGGCCATGCATATGATCTAGGGTGTGTAGCAGGTCCCTTCTAGATTTCTGGTTGTCCAATAACATGTGTTCCAAGAGAATTTCATTTGCCAGTACAAATCTACTGTCTGCAGATACTGCTTGGCTTTGCGACGAGTATTTCCCGTATCCCGGATCCATGTTGTCCACTCTGCCAACACTGCAAAGTCTGAAAGGGACGTTCTTGTTAAAAATATAAGGGTACCAAGGAGGTGTTTCCTAGTGCATTAGCCTTTTTGCCTAGAAAGACACTTTAATTACCTTTTTGGCATGTGACTTTATGGGTTATATTAAAGTCATGAGGAAAAAGTCACTTTATGTGGTACATGTACTAGGTACTTTATATTAGTGTCACTTTATGTCTTAAAGTGACTTTATGAAAAAAAGTACTAAAGTACTTTCTAATATTAAAGTCACTTTATATTTTTAAAGTAGACTTTATGTGGAGAAAAAGTATAAGGTACAAAACTAAAGTTATAAAGTGACTCCTCATTAAAAGGGAGTCAAGTGAGGGAATTATATCCACCATTGATCTCATGGATTTAGACCCAATCTCAGCCCTTGATCAATAAGGTTAGGGCTCTCCTATTTAATGAGAAACAAAAAGGGTGAAAAGGCAGGAGATCTCTCATTATTCTTCATGTGCATTTGGAGAGGAGGAGAGAAAAGCTAAAGGTGGAGAATAGCTAAGGGAGAAGGGTTTCTACAGCTGAGAACACCATTGCTACAGCAGGATCGAGTTCCCTAGTGGCTAAGTTCAAGCTCAAGGAAGGCAGAACAAAATTCTAGGAGATAGCCAGAGCTATTCTGCACAAATTTGAAGGATAAAACAAAGGTTTGGTTGAAGAAATTTCGTGGCAGAGGTTGAGAGAAATGTTGCACACATTTCCAGGTAGCTAGTCTTACTTCTGTACACAGCTCAGGGTACCTGTAGCAACCAGTGCAAATCTCGGGATTATATTTGCTGACAGCAAGCATAAAAATCAATGAAATGATTGCAGACTTGTCAGTGCGAATTTTTTTAGGAGGTCTGTGCATTAAATAACTGGTTGATTGTCCCGAGTTTCAAGGTAGTCTGAGAAATTTTATTGGCACAGATTTTCAGGAAACAATGGATTGTTCAGTGCCTCGATTTCAGAGAAATTCTAGCTCTACAGTGACCCAGAATTCAGTCAGCAGAGTACAGTGGAGGCTCACTAATTGAAGAGAGAAAGCAAACTGACTGTGATACTCTTTCCAATGGAGATAAAGTGCAATTTTATCGTATTTATTGCTGTAAATATTTTCTTGAGAAGAAGCTAATAATATAATCCTCCTTAAACTGGTTTTCCCCTTGTGGGTTTTTCTAGGGTCATATTAAACCAAAAGTCACTGTGTAAATTCTATGTGTTCTTGTCATTGTTTACTTATCAGCTGAAACGATAATGAAAAATGTAGAGTAGCTTGTGTATGTTTCAAATTAATTTGAATTAAGTTTTATATCAGCTAACAGTTTGGGGTTGAGGGCATTAAACTTTATGCTAAAACCTTGAATTTGGGAGGGCTATAGAACTCAAAATTTCTACATGGTATCAAAGCCTATGAGACTACAATGACACCTTCAGCTGACAAGAAAACCACCAACAAGCACTTCTTCTACTAAAACTGTGAACAATGAACCTAAACTACCTTCAGACACCTAGAGTTTGGTTGTTGAAAGGAAGGCAGATTTGGGGATTTTCAGATCTGAGATTTTGTGTTGGCTGTGAGGGTCATGGCGATTGGTTTGAGGATGGAGGACAGATTGAGTGGGGATGATAACTTTGGCCCTTAGAAGGAGAGAATCCTGCGCAACCTTCCACTGATCCTGTTCAGTTGGTTGACTTTAACAAGCGGAATGTGAAGGCAAGGAGATTCATTCTTGATGCCATCAAAGACCACCTATTCCCTCATGTGATAGGAATGAAATTTACCTACGAGATGTGGGATTACCTAGTCACACTATACCAGAGTTCCAATGAGAATAGGAAGATGGTGTTGATGAGGAAGCTAAGAAGCACCAAAATGACCAAGACTGACAATGAGGCCTCATACCTCACCAAGATCAAACAGGTGAGAGATGAGTTTGCTGCGGTGGGAGAGGTTATCCCGAGGACCAGGTGGTCAGGATGACACTAGATGGTTTCACCAAGCAGTGGGATGGATTCATTGTGGCCAAAGAGCATTTTCCAGACTATAGAAGGATGTGGATTGATTTCATCCAGGAGGAGTGCCAAGAGTAGAAGTCAGCGTGGTGGACCAGATGAGGAGGAGAGTGTTGCCCTCACAGTGAAGGGCAAGAAGGCCAAAAGGGGTCTTTTAGTGGAGCCAAGGAGCAGAAGGGGAAGTAGAAGGCCAAGGAGAAGGACATGAGCAAAGTGAAATGCTTTGCTTGTGCAAAGTCGGGTCACTATGCTTTTCAGTGTCCCAACAAGAAGAACAAGAAGAAGGGCATAACAACTTTGGCAAAGGTGGATGAGTTCGCCTCCAGATTTGACACGGAGTTTGCCTTAGTGGCGAGCCTAACCACTAGTGTCATGTCTTCCGATGTGTGGTTTGTAGATAGTGGAGCTTCCCGCCATATGAATGGAGTGAGAGAGCACTTCACGAGTCTCATAGACGATGATATTGACTTGGAGGTTGTGCTTGGAGATAACTCCAAGGTTAGAGCAGTTGGAGTGGGGACAATATCCTTTCAGAGGGATTTATCACTTCCTTTGAAAGTGACAAATGTTCATTATGTTCTAGGGCTGAAGAAATTGATTTTAGTGTCTAGTATTAAGGATAGGGGGTATGTAGTGGTGTTCCAAGGAGAACCTGGACAGGTGCTTATATATCCCAGGGGATCCAATATCGAGCCTGCTAGAGTGATTGGAGTCTGCAGTGGGAATGTGAAGGCAAGGAGAGTCATTCTTGATGCCATCAAAGACCACCTATTCCCTCATGTGATAGGAATGAAATTTACCTACGAGATGTGGGATTACCTAGTCACACTTCACCAAAGTTCCAACGAGAATAGGAAGATGGTGTTGAGGCGGAAGCTAAGAAGCACCAAGATGACCAAGATTGACACTAAGGCCTCATACCTCACCAAGATCAAACAGGTGAGGGATGAGTTTGCTGCGGTGGGAGAGGTTATCTCGAGGACCAGTTGGTTAGGGTGGCACTAGAGGGTTTCGCCGAGCGGAATGTGAAGGCACTAGATGGTTTCAACAAGCGAAATGTGAAGGCACTAGATGGTTTCAATAAGCGGAATGTGAAGGCAAGGAGAGTCATTCTTGATGCCATCAAAGGCCACCTATTCCCTCATGTGATAGGAATGAAATTTACCTACGAGATATGGGATTACCTAGTCACACTACACCAGAGTTCCAATGAGAACAGGGAGATGGTGTTGAGGCGGAAGCTAAGAAGCACAAAATGACCAAGACTGACATTGAGGCCTCATACCTCACCAAGATCAAACAGGTGAGAGATGAGTTTGCTGCGGTGGGAGAGGTTATCCCGAGGACCAGTTGTTCAGGATGGCACTAGATGGTTTCACCAAGCAGTGGGATGGATTCATTGTGGCCAAAGAGCATTTTCTAGACTAGAGCAGCATGTGGGTTGATTTCATCCAGGAGGAGACCAGGAGGAGTGCCAAGAGTAGAAGTCAGCGTGGTGGGCCAGATGAGGAGGAGAGTGTTGCCCTCATAGTGAAGGGCAAGAAGAAGGCCAAAAGGGGTCTTTTAGTGGAGCCAAGCAGCAGAAGGGGAAGCAGAAGGCCAAGGAGAAGGACATGAGCAAAGTGAAATGCTTTTCTTGTGGGAAGTTGGGTCACTATGTTGTTCAGTGTCCCAACAAGAAGAACAAGAAGGGCATAACAACTTTGGCAAAGGTGGATGAGTTTGCCTCCAGATTTGACACAGAGTTTGCCTTAGTGGTGAGCCTTGCCACTAGTGTCACGTCTTCCGGTGTGTGGTTTGTAGATAGTGGAGCTTCCTGCCATATGACTAGAGTGAGAGAGCACTTCACGAGTCTCACAAAGGATGATATTGACTTGGAGGTTGTGCTTGGAGATAACTCCAAGGTTAGAGCAGTAGGAGTGGGGACAATATCCTTTCAGAGGGAGTCATCACCTCCTTTGAAAGTGACAAATGTTCTTTATGTTCTAGGGCTGAAGAACTTGATTTCAGTCTCTAGTATTAGGGACAGGGGGTATGTAGTGGTGTTCCAAGGAGAACCTGGACAAGTGCTTATATATCCCAAGGGATCCAATATCGAGTCTGCTAGAGTGATTGGAGTCTGCAGTGGGAGACTTTACAGGTTTATGTTTCAGCCTACTAGAGCCTTAGTGGCGCAGACCAACAATAGTGAGTTGTGCAAGATATGGCACAGGAGGATGGCCCACTTGCACCATGGAGCATTCAGGATGCTGAGGGAGATGGTTACAGGTTTACTTGAGTTCAACACTGAGCATCATGATGTGTGTAGGGGGTGTGCTTTGGGAAAGTACACCAAGACACCTTTCCCAAGCAGTGACAATAGAGTAGTAGGTATCTTAGACTTGGTACACTCTGATGTGTGTGGTCCTATGTCTCATGTATCATTGAGCGGACACGAGTACTATGTGACCTTCATTGATGACTACTCCAGGAAGACCTGTATTTTCTTTCTGAAGACCAAGGATCAGGTCTTCAAGAGGTTCCAAGAGTTTAAGGCTCTTGTGGAGAACCAAACGGGGAAGAAGATCAAGGTGTTGAGATCAAACAATGGGGGTGAGTATACCTCCAAGGAGATGAAGGAGTTCTGTAGGAGTGTTGGCATTAGGAGGGAGTACATAGTGCCTTATAACCCCTAGTAGAATGGGGTGGCAGAGAGGAAGAATAGGGCCATAGTGGGTGCAACTAGAGCTATGTTGCATGATCAGAGACTACCTTTATTTTTATGGGCCGAGGCGTGTAACACTGTAGTGTATCTATGGAACAAGAGCTTGAACAAAGTATTGTGGAGTAAGACTCCTAAGGAGGCTTTTTCTAGGAAGAAGCCTGAGAATGGGCACATTAGGATTTTTGGGTGCCTTACATATTCACACGTCCTTAAGGAGAAGAGGATGAAGCTGGAACCCATTGTGGTGAAGGGTATCTTTGTGGGTTACAATGAGACCAACAAGGCCTACTGTATATACGTTCCTACACTGAGGAAAGTTGTCTAGAGGCGGGTTGTGAGATTTGAGGAGGGGGCCTTGAGGAGGTCTCAGGAGGTTGTTTGGGTAGAGCAATGGACTCCTCAGCAGGGAGCCATACCACAAGTATCAGGATCTTCAGGTGGTACACTAGGGTCAAGAGGATCACCTACTTTTGGGGTGACAGGCTCACAGAGTCTAGTATCACTAGGCACATGATCTTAGAGTACATGTTTACCGCAAACCACAAGAGGGGCTTCCTCATTAGGAAGAGTGGAGAAATTTCACATACCAGTTGAGGGGGCTACTGCACCGAAGAGGAAGCCAAAATGGCTTCATGAGATACTGAAGGAAGCACATGATGCAGTGGGCAAATCCAAGTGGTAAGTGAGGGAGAGTGGACCACCAGAGAGGTTGGGTGGCTATTTGGGAGATGTTGTGGACACTGAGCTAGGTATCTACGAGGAGGCTGCTAGTCAGCGTATCTGGAGGGATGCCATGGTGGAGTATGCCTCCATCATGAAGAATGATGTGTGGGAGATAGTGTTGAGACCTAAGGGGAAGTCAATAGTGACTTCCAGGTGGCTCTACAAAATCAAACATGTTGCAAATGGCAGCTTGGAGAAGTTCAATGTTGGTTTTGTGGCGTAGGGTTTCTCACATGTAGAGGGAGTTGATTAAGAGAAGACCTTCGCACCAGTTTTTCGTTATACCTCTATTAGAGCCGTGATCTCCATAACAGTTGAGATGGATTGGAGGATTCACTAGATGGATGTGAAGATTGCCTTTCTCAATGGGGTCATACAAGAGGAGGTGTACATTGTGCAGCCACAGGGCTTTGAGGTGCATGGGAGAGAGTCTCATGTGTGTAGGCTTAAGAAAGCCGTATATGGACTAAAGCAAGCACTGAGAGCATGGTACAAGAGGATAGACGCCTACTTGCAGCAGATGGTTTTCCAAAAAAGTGATGCAGATTCGAACCTATACTTTATCATGGTCGGTGACTATCCACTCATTTTGGTTCCATATATGGGTGACTTGTTAATTATAGGTGAGGATAGACTCATCCAACATTGCAAGTGGGACCTTGCTTCAAAGTTTGATATGACAGATCTGGGATTGATGCATTACTTTTTTGGGGTGGCAGGAGGATGGGCATATCTTCATGGGCCAGGGCAGGTATGTAGGGGACATACTAATGAGATTTCGTATGGAGGGTTGCAGGCCTATGGCTACTCCTATGATCACCAATTGGAAGAAGCTGCATGCTTCAGATTCGGAGTTGGTGAACCCCACCTTGTATCATTAGTTGATTGTAACCCTCAATCTGGCAGTAATACCTCTCTTCGGAAATAGGTATTCGGAAAGCCTGCTCCACGAAATCCCTCTCCAACACAATCTGAAGCCCAACGACAACCCTGTTGGCCTCTGCGTCAGCCTACTGAGGCTCTGCGCAGCCTCTCTGGCTCTCTGCGTCACTCCTGTAGCCTCTGCGTGGATGAAGCAGGCCCCTTCTGGCACTGTGCAGCCTCTGCTGCCTCTGCGTGGCTTCCTCTAGCTCTGCGTCCGCCTCTCTCTGCTTCTGCATTGGTCTCTCGGCATTGTCCCTGCCTCTTTGCCTCGTACTCACTGCCCCTCGCTGTAATTGATCGCTGATTCTATCTCTCTTAGCAAACCCCGCTCTAGAGAATAGAATGACTGATCACTTTGGTGTGTTGTCCGAGTGACCCTCAAGCCTCCTCTTATACTTTTCTCGTTGACAAATCAATGGCCGAGTTTAAGTCCCTAATCGACGGCTAAGATCAGATCTGGCTTGATCCATGTCTTTTGGACCATTCTAACACAATTTTATATTAATTCACATTAATATTTTAATTTCCTTAAGTTTAGACTTATGGACTTCATTAAAAATATTAATTATTTTAATATCTCCCTAACTGTTTAGAATCTGCCCAAACCCTTTCTGGGTACTGGAGATCTCATGTGCCCTAACCTCTCCACCAAATTTCGTGGCTAGAGCACATCCGATGCTACCCCAAATCAACACTCCCTCTTAGCGAGGACTATGCTCTAGCAATACCCCTTACTGAGTATCACCCTGATTATCTGGCATCGGTCCTTGTGTTGATGCCAGGCCTGCTGCCCATCATCCTTTGCACTGCTGCATCCTGTACTGTTGCCCATATCTCTGGCACTACCATTGCTGCATCTGTACGATAGCTCCCTCTGCATCCGTGTTGCTGCCCATGGCCCTGCCACTGCCACTGCTGTGTCTGCACTGCATCTCCTCTCATCATGCTGCCCATAGCACTACCACTGCTAACTGCTGCACTGCAACTCAGTTACTGAGAAGTAAGTAACTGATCTCCCAACTCTAACCTCTCTGTCAGGCTAGAGTACTCCTAATGCTGAAGCTCCCTTTGCCACTGACAAGTGCTCCCTCTCTGACCTCTGCGCTGCTGCAACAACTCCCTGCATCTCGCACCATTGCACACCTCTCTGTGCCATCCTACACTGGTGCAACACTCCCGTGCCTCTCGCACTGTTGCAGCCTGCTAGCCTCGCGCTGTCCTGGGAATTCTGCACTGTAGCTCTCTCTGCCGCTTCATCCGCATCTGTCTCTACCCACATCTGCCAGTCCTGCTACTCCTCTTTGAGGCTCCCGTAGCAAGGTATAATCCAAGAGGTTGGGTACCTCAAGGATCTTGCCCTCATCGCCTGTAGTCTGTCTGACTACAGCTCAATGTCTCCCCACTTCCGCTCAAGTGGCGTGTGTGCACTCATGGCACAGTCATCGTCTGTCTCCACTTCCTGCTTTTTCCTTGCTGGTGCTGCCTTGGTCTCGAAGGCCTCTCCCTTGTTCTTCTTCCTTGGACACTGGGTCGCATAATGACCCAGCTCCCCACAGTGGAAGCATTTGACCTTGGAGAGGTCCTTCTTCTTCCGTTTCTCTTGCTTTCCCTCAGATGCTAGGGCAACATCCTCCTCCTCCTGCTTGACTCTGATCCCCTTGCCGCTGCTTCCCGTCTTGCTTAGCCTTTTGATCTCTTCTTGGCAAAGAGCCGCCCACATTTCCTCCCAATGTGGAAGGGTCGCTCTGCCTAGTATACTCTGGATAAATACCTCCCAGTATTCTGACACTGCGTTCAGGGCTGTTCTCACATTTAATTCTTGATCCGACGTGGCTCCTATGGAAGTCAGTTGATCTCGGATCTCATTCAGTCGACTGAGGAAGGTGTCAATTGGTTCTCCCTTCTTCATCTGGTATGACCGCAACTGATTTTCTAGTAACATCCTTCTTTGCACAGAAGTATGTTGGTACAATTTCTTTAGGGCCTCCCACATCTCATTTGCCGTTTCCTTCTCGGCAATGTGTGGTACTACATGGTCCTTGACCCCGTCAAGGATGATGCTCTTGGCCCTCGCCATTGCCTCCTCGTACTTGTCATTATCAGCTGGGTCAACTGGGATCGCTATCGTCCTCAAGGCGAAGTGCTTGACACGATTTCTGTCAAGTACGGATAAGATTCTGGCCTTCCAGACTACGAAGTTTGAGGCTCCATCCAGTCTGTCCTGGTCTCTTACTCCGTGTAGTGCCATGCTGCTCTTCTACTTCCCTCCTGGAAGTTCTCAATGTGGTCCCTCTGGGCCTTGATTTCCCTCCTGGAAATCCTTCTGCCGATGTTGAGATGCCCCCTACTCTGATCGTTTGTGCAACTGCACCATTGATCTGGATTTCTTGGCTAGAAACCCTTGGTAGCAACTCCCTCCTCCTTGGCCTTGCCCTGTTAGGTACTGTTCTGACTACAGTACCCCACCAGCTCCACTCTGCAACTTACCCACAACCTCCTAAACCCCAGCAACCTGAAGGTGAGAGCTCCTAGGCTCTGCGCAGTCCCGACACCGGCAAACTAGCTTTCTCAGCCAACTGCGTCAGCCCTCTTGGCCTTTGCGTGGCTTTGCGTGAGCCTGTCCTTGCCTCTTCCAGCCTTTGCACAGCTTCTTCTTGGCTCGAACTTGATGACGTAGGCACTGCGTCACCCCTTCCTTGCTGCTTTGCTGCTAGGAACAACTTTTGTCACTCGGGACAACTGTTTTCTGCTGCTGTTGCTTTGCTCTGCTGATGTCCTCAGTTCTCCTGTGATCTGCAACCACGCTCTGATACCATGTTGGAATTTCTAAGTCTGACACGTTAGAAACCCTCCATGCACTTTACTGATTTATTCCTACCTACTTGTTCTGTTAATTAACAAGTTATTTACCATGTAAATACTGAAAATAAATACAAGTGCATGCTCAACACATTACAGATCATCAACTGAAGGAAACAGAAACAAGCACACAAATGACACTGTTATTTTTGGACTAATGTCCCCGGAAAAACCCAATGCGGGAAAACCGGTGCAACTATTTGAGGGTTTTATTATTAAGCGACTCTTTTTTGAGTACACTAGGTGCCAAACTAGCTAACCTAATAGAGATAAAAAAATATGGCAGCAATACCTCTCTTCGGAAACAGGTATTCAGAAAGCCTGCTCCACGAAATCCCTCTCCAGCACAATCTGAAGCCCAGCGACAGTGCTGCTGGCCTCTGTGTCAGCCTACTGAGGCTCTGCGTAGCCTCTCTAGCTCTCTGCGTCACTCCTGCAGCCTCTGCGTGGATGACGCAGGCCCCTTCTGGCATTGTGCAGTCTCTGCTACCTTTGCGTGGCTTCCTCTGGCTTTGTGTCTACCTCTCTTTGTTTCTATGCTAGTCTCTCGGCACTGTCCCTGCCTCTCTGCCTCGTACTCACTGCTCGTCGCTACAACTGATCCCTGATTCTATCTCTCTTAGCAAACCTCGCTCTAGAGAATAGAATGATTGATCACTCTGGTGTGTTCTCCAAGTGACCCTCAAGCCTCCTCTTATACTTTTCTCATTGACAAATCAACGGCCGAGATTAAGTCCCTAATCGACAGCTAAGATTAGATCTGGATTGATCCATGTCTTTTGGACCATTCTAACACAGTTTTATATTAATTCACATTAATATTTTAATTTCCCTAAGTTTAGACTTAGGGACTCCATTAAAAATATTAATTATTTTAATATCTCCCTAACTGTTTAGAATCTGCCCAAACCCTTTTTGGGTATTGGAGATCTCACGTGCCCAAACATCTCCACCAAATTTCGTGGCTAGAGCACCTTCGATGCTACCTCAAATCAACATTCCACCCTGGTTACTAGACGATTGACCACATCTTCACGCTTCGAGCCATTATTAAGAAGGCTTGTCACCGCTCTTCGAAAGTCTACTGTTGCTTTGTAGAATTTTGGAAAGCATTTGATATTGTGCCTAGGGAGGCATTATTCTAGAGGCTTCGAGACATTGGCATATCTGAGACCCTTTTGGTAGCCATCATGAGGCTATAGGAGTCAATTTCAGGTCGCCTTCAGGTCGCCTTAGGATGGCACATGGTCTTTCTGACCTTATCTAGAGTATCATTGGAGTAAAACAAGGGTGCCCCCTCTAACTAACCCTCTTCAGGATTTACATTGATCAGCTGTAATCTTTTCCCCATGAGCATATCTAGGAAGGGGAATGGTTGCCCTCTACATCAGGTGTTGATCTCCTTGTTCCTTTTTGCAGATGACTTGGTCTTGTTGGCATCTACTCCCAAGGGATTGCAAAGACAGATCGATGACCTGGCCAACTGTTGTGACCTTTGATAGTTGATGGTCAACCTAGGTAAAACCAAGGTTATGATATTCAATGCTTTGAAGAAAACTCTAATTTCGGGGGAAGTGATAGAGGTCACCATATCTTACATCTATACGTGAGTACAGTTGACAGGACCTTCTTTTGGCATTCGACATGCCCTCTAGCCTCGAATTAGCAAAGGGTATGGTTTCTTAGCCCTTATCGAGAGACAATGCTTCTAGAGTCAGTTTCAGGACATCTCATCCAAACTCTACCTCATGGACATAATTATTAGACTCATGGTCCTATATGGCTCCGAGATCTAGGGGTTGAGCTTGGTAAAGAAAGATTGGCCTAGATGGAGAAGGTCCAGACCTTGCTTCTCAGGCACAAACTTACAATCCTGCAGCCCATTATTCAGGTTGAGTTTGGTGCCCACCCCTTTTGCCTCGATGTCATCTTTCGCTTGGTTTCTTTCCTCTACAAAGTCCAATATTTTAGAGATCTCGTTGTCAAGATAGACTGGTACCCATACCTTGCAATTTGTTCCTCGAAGGCTCTAGCTTTGGCTCACCCCTTAGGCTGGACACGAGGTTGGTTCTTAGATGTTTCTCGACTTCTCTAGACATTGGCCATCTCCCTAGAGCGTCTTCCCCCCTTTTGATTCTGCCTTGTTGTACTGAGCCATCTTGTGCCACCTATATAGGTACTGAATCAGTCCATCAAAGAGGATATCTACAAATTGTACATTTAGGTCACTTGGAATCCCCCTCGATGGGCCTGGGCTCGAAGATGTCTTTCTACCTTGAGCATTTTCCGGAGTTACAAGATGGCATCATTGTCTCTCCTCATACACGCGCAGACATTGAATGCACTCACTCAGGATCCCTTTAGGCCAACTTTGGGTTGGTTCTCATCAACTTCGAGCGGATACTGACCACCATATACCAAGATCTGATATGATTTGCCAGGTTTGTGACTTTGGGAGCTAGAGACAGAGCAACACCTCATTTTTAGATGACCCCTATACTACAATATCAGAGTGTGCTACCACTGCCTCTATAGAGAGTCAAGAGGATCCCTCTTAACGTTCTTCTCATATCCTAACCAGATATGCCTATCCCTCTTCATCAAGGAGATATTTAGACACAAATCTCAGATCCTACATACTCGTCTAACTCGGGGATGATTCCAACGATCACATCATGCTTTCAGATTGATTCGGTTGATTGAAGCAACAAGTGACGAGTTGAGCTCCAAAGTATTTTAGATAGTAGATTAGTGAGACCTCGTGCCCCCCCCTCTTTAGGAGGCCAATTGGTATCATTGAGATCATTGTGAATGTGCCAAATATCGCATCGGTTCACTCACATCCAGAGTGTCAGAGGGATTAGTTCTAGGTGGTTCGTGAGCAAGGTGCCCCCCGACAGACTCCTCCCTAGCCCTAGCATAGAAGCCAATGATTTATTCAGAGCTTCTTCCTTTGGCCTCAATTGCTAGGAGTATCCCTTGCGCCTCAGATGCTAGGAGTATCCCTTGCTTCTACATCCCCCAGGATTGTGCAACCAAACACCTCGTTGGATCTAGAGGACTCCAATAGCAAGCCAACGCCATTGTCACCCCTCCCACTACCAGTTATTAGACTTAGGCATTCTTGACATTATTGACCTCCAGCCCTAGACGTATTCACTTAGTCTTCTACATTATTGGGGGGATTTGATCTAGTTATATACATGTTTATGAGGCTGTCCTATTTTTGTATCCTTCTTTACTTCATTTAGCTTGGGAGGTATATCTGCCACCACAAAGGAAGTCAGGCCGTAGGCCTATAGGCGAAGATGAGGGCTATAGGGAGGTCTGGTCAATGTTGGCAGAGGGATGAAGGTGAGCAGGGCATGCTTAGCTTGGAATTTTCCATGAGTTGCAGTTGCACTACCACATTGTACTCGTACAAGATGTATCCATTAGTCCCATTGACCTACTTTTGTGGTCATTTGTTGGACATTAATAACGCTATTTTATCTTATCTTATCTCAAATGCACACTCCTCCTTCTTTTGGTCTCTGCCTTGCCTAGTGTTCCCATGTGTGCTTCAACTTCTTCCATCTTTTCCTATTTATGCTATGAAAGAGAACTAATCTCCTAAATCCTAACAACTAATTTCCCATATCTTAGCAACTAAGCTCTTTAAGCCTAGCAACCAACTTATCTCAATAATGAGGTGTACAACTAAGATTAGAACAAATCTAACTGACTAATATTCTAGAATATATTTAGATTTCTAAGACTAGGAGTAAGTGGTCACTAGGAGTTGTCTTGAACTACTTCTCTCACAAGTTCGCACTTAACTTGTGAAGAAGCTCTTGCTCGAGCTATATTTCTCAACAATGAGGTGTTTGAGAATTTCAGGGAATTCAAATCTCTAGCTGAGATTTAAAAAGGGAGACAAGGATGCTTCTTTTGATGCTCCTACAATACAAATTGGGGTCAATGAGAACCTTAGAAATGACTTGTCTTGCTCCAACCTCGTACTGCTTCTATATGATATGGTCATTTCTACCCTCCTGCGATGGATGAGTAGTTCAATGATGATGATGTGACTTATTGAGTGATCCATCTACTCCAACTACTCTTACTTTGGCCAAGTCAAGGCTTATGCCCAAGTGGACCATGTCCATACTTACATATGTTGATTTTATTGTAGGCCCATTAGATGACCATTGAGAGTCTCCTTTGCATTAGCCCTTATTTCCATGGTCAATGACATGTCCATTGAATTGCATCTGTGTCATCCTTTGTCACTTTGAAGCATAGTTGCTGCTATCGATGACTCTATAGGGTACCTAAGGGAGTGCTATGGTGTTTGATGAGGAAGATGATATGGCATGCCTTTTTTATGTGGTCTTTATCAACATTAAGGGTGCATTCTTGTGATGTAATACCTTCTTGTCATGGTCCCCTATTTAGATTAAGAGGTGATGTTAAAAACTGGTGTATTCTTCACATTAGGCCAAAACCAACATTATTTGTAATTTTATACTATATTTCAAGGTTTGTTGAACTCAATGAAGTCCCCAATAACCCCTCTTAGGGAAAGCACCTTACCTCATAAGCTGAGTATTAATATACATCTCTTATTCATATTTACACATATTGTGATTCGTAAACGAGGGACTTACAACCCACTCACTTCACCAGCATGGATCCTTTGGATTAGTCTCTTCTAAGCTTTTTTCTCAGGCTTGTACAAAGTGCTTTGTCTTTAGAAAGGCAACTAGGCCTCTATGCTCTGCTTTATACAAGGATATCAGTTCTCCTCTGTCTTTTTGATCATTGTAAGGTCTTTGTTGTCAACGACCCTTGCTCTAGATGATTGGCCAGTACCTTCTTTGTACCTGAACACTGGGATCCATATGACAATGCAATAAAAATAATAAGTGATACTTCTAGTGAGTAAAATAAAAACCACTATGCCAAGTCTCTAACTCTAAATATCATGCTTTTGTGTATGCCAATCAATTCTCTACGTTGAAGTTATGGGCAAAACTCTATCACTTGTATACTCTACCTTGTTAAATCCTGAACCTAGCACTTGCCGATTAGTTCTTAGTAGATTATTATAGATCTACTGAATAAAGCACAAATAGTTTTTTAACACAATTATTTAGCGGAAGAAAAAATGTTAACCAATTTCAATAACATGTGACACATCCAAATGTTGCGTAATCAACAGTGCTTGATTTACTTAATAATCTAGACCTACTTGGGCTCCCATCTTGGGATAATGGTCCAACTAAAGAAAGTACATTTACAACATCCCTTGGATTTGACCCAGCTAATTAGGCTCTAGATCCGTCCTTGAAGCTTGGTTGATCTGGATCTCCAATGTTGTATCCCTGCACCTTCTTTGGACCCAACACACTTGAGTATCTCACTCCTCACTTGAGAAAGTCCCTCTCTCAATGGCTTGTGCTGTTGTATGCTCTGTCCTTCTCCTCTAATTAGCCTTGCTTTTATAACTTTTCGTTGAGCTGAATCCATAACCCTAATCTTTAAAATGATGGATGGTCGAGATTAGATCTTGCCTCACTCACTAAAGTAATTCATTTTTTCTAAGTTTCTTTAGCTCACTAGCCAACATAACTAATTAAGTGCTTTTCCTAAGACTTAGTCTAAGTTACAATAACAACTTACTCAATACTTGAGCAAGTGTCCTAAGGAAACTGTAGGCGACTTCTTCACGGTTAGACACTTAGGCCTATGCATAAGTAACTACTTGAGCTGCAAACATCAATACTCCCTCTTAGCAAGGAAGATACTTTTGTCACCTGGAACTAGCTTTGATCCTGGAACTACATCTGTTGCCATGGCTGCTTCCTTTGAATTGGAAGCCTTTTGTGCCACTTGGTGTAATGTCCCTTTTCAATAAATTTTGTTAAGGGAAGAATTACAACTTTGCAATTTTGAAGTCAACACCATTTTTGGACACCAACTTAGGAAAAGTGGGTCAAGAATTTGAGTTGGTGTAATGTGGGGGCCACCCTCACATGAAATACACACCCCTTGAGGAAAAAAGTTGATTTGGATAAGGGAGGTCGAATATTTGGTGGAGGGGCCCACAAAGGGAAGGAAGTAAACAAATATGAGTAGGAGGAGGGCAACTATTGGGACCGTTTGATAACTTGACATTTACCATTGTTGCTCTAGCTGTTCAGCTGAGTCACAAGCGCTATTTAGCACCAACGTTTTCCAAGGAGAAAACTCATCCTTTCTTTGGTAGACCTTGAGTGCCACCCTAGGGAGGTATTTCTAAATTTTGTGGGGAGGGAAATCATGGGAGATTGTGGTGCCTTTCAGCCTTTTTTATCAACCAATTCGTACTCCAGGGAGGACGCAGGAGCAAAATCGTACCACTCAATAGAGTGAGTTTCCAAGGATATTTTGGTTGGAGAATTTTGGAGGAATCTCATTAGGGGTGGACCAACACTTGTGGGAATTTTTAGAGCTAGAGGTTGCTACTTTGAGAGGGTCGAATTTGTCATCTTTGGGCCTGCGCAGGGGGGGTCACTGGGCAGAAATTCGTGGAACTGGGATTTGCCCTCTTGAGCCGGGTTTTGGGGAAGAAACTCTCTCTCTCTCTTTTGGAGACCATTTTTGAAGCATTTCTACAACAGATTGAGGAGTGATAAGGGCCATCTATAACAATTTGGATTTTGGGGGACATAATTTCTGACAAGGGGGCGTAGCACAAAAATTGGGTAATTCTGGGAGGTCGGAATTAGCCCAATTCCTTTCTAGGTTTTGCCGGACTAGCCTCAAGGAGAACACACCTAATTTTGCAAAATTTTTGGAGGTGTTTTGACCCCTCAAACTCCAGTTTATCTACAACAACAGAGCAGGTAATTTTTGGGTGTAGCGTACAGCTTGTGGGAGCCATTTGCGTGGAAATTTCAGCTATCTTCACCTAAGTATTGCTTGGTTTCATAGCAAGCCCAAGTGCACACTTTCCACCACCTATTGTAATTGAATTCCAACACATTATCAATAAAATGGCTCAGATTTCTTGTTGCTGCATTGTGGGTTTTTAATTTGTGCATGCTTGTTTCATTCTACAAAATTTTGTGCTCGTTCATATGCTGTAGCCAGTGCAAGTTTTTGGTATTCTACTGAATATTTCCATTAGGAATATTACAATGGTATCAGAGCATGTTCTTGGCTAGTGTGGGGAACAAGAGCAGGTGATGCCACCTAGATACGAAGGAGTGGTTTTCCAGAGGGGCCATGGAAGAGGAAGAGGTAGAGGTCGTGGTAGAGAGGGAGCACGAGACCCACTTTCAGATACCGAGTTAGAGAACTTCAGAGAAGGCATAGAGAACCAGGAGAACTTAGAGGGTAACAAACAACCTAGGCAGGGAGGACAAAACCAGGTCATGGAGGAGCTACTGAGGACGAATCAATAGATGTTGAGGCAGGGCCAGTTGATGATGGACATGATTCAACAGATGATGGGCTTGCAGATGAATGGGAGGCCAGAGGCAGAATCCCATGGGGATGGAGGTTCCAGAGCAGGGGGAGGAAGCCGTATGTATCAACCCATTTACACTCCTCTGCGTGGCCAAACAGGCCGTCCTACTATTCCCCATTTTGTGGATGATCCAGAACCGGAGAGAGAACTTGACCCAGCTATAGATTTGGTTAACTTAGTTGCATCAGGCATTGATGAGTATGAGGGGTTAGACCCCAAGATTAGGAGAGTGATGTCCTTTGGGGAGTACATCCCCCTCAAAGAAAGAGGAGGGCTACACTCCCTAACTTTGATGGGTCGGCCAAGAGTTCGACCAGGGCATGGGTTTAGAAGCTAGACACCTACTTTCACCTGAACCCCATGCGGGATACTGATGCCATCCTGTTTGCTACGCTACATCTAGAGGGGGATGCACAAGAGTGGTGGTACCACGGGTTGATTACATTGGGGCACATTCACATCACCTATTACACCGAGTTCACCCAGAGACTGATTGAGAGGTTCGAGAGGAAGGACCTTGAGCTACATTTCAGGGAGTTGGCCCACTTGAGGCAGACAGGTAGCGCAAAGGTCTACATTTTAGAGTTCCAGAGGCTAGCCATGATGGTGTTTGATATCTCGGAGGCCCGACTGATTATGTTGTTTGCGGAGGGGTTTTATTGAGCCACTGCATGGATGGGTGAGGGCCTATAAGCCCACGTCCTTATTGGATGCTATTTCCAGGACCTGAGACATGATTGACGCAGTGCCCAAGACCAGGGTCTTCGTACCCACGAAGTCCACTGCTCCTTAGGGAAGCCGAGACATTCACCGACCTTAGAGAGAGACTGGACGCAACCAGTTGGATGATGAGGCTAGGAGGGACCTCAGGAGGAGGAAGTTGTGCTTCACATGCCAGGAGCCTTGGGCACCAGTGCACAAGTTTACCAAGGGCAAGGCCCATTACATTGAGGTATACTCAGATAGTGAGCTAGAGGAGGAGGTGGAGTTAGAGGCGGGCCACGCGGATGGAGGGCCACAGTTTGTAGGAGGAGCAGCAACACCCCCTTAGGGCAGGGGACTATTCGCTCCGTCTAGGGGCGTGCTAGCTTCACTTCGGGAAGTTCCAAAGTATTTGACCCTCTAGATTAGAGGCACAGTGCAGGAACATCGTGTCTCAGTGTTGCTGGATAATGGGGCTACCCACAATTTTAGTGATGCCCAGATGGTAGACCGGAGGGGCATACATATAGAGACATTTGAGGGGTTCTTAGTGTTGGTGCCTAGAGACCGGACGATGCAATGCACATAGTATGTTCCCAACTTGACTGTAACTATGGGGAACTACTCTGTTATTGACCATTTCTTTGTAGTAGATGTCTTGGACAACAACGTGGTGATGGGTGTCCAGTGGTTGTACTCATTGGGGCGGGTCACCATTGACTAGCAGAAGCTTGAGATGGAGTTTATGGGCCCAGATGGGAAGTTGGTAGTGCCAAGGGGTATGCACTCCTACCCCCCTTAGACACGACCTGTGCATCCAGACATTTTGGCCTTGCTGGAGAGGCATTAGGGGGTTTTCGGGGAGATTCCTCCAGGCAGATCATCAGACAGAGGGTTCGAGCACACTATTGAGCTGGAGGAAGGGGTGCATGAAGTTATTACCACCTCCTATAGGCACCCAAAAGCCTATCGAGACGAACTTAGAGGGTGATACATGAGTTGTTGAAGTTGGGGCATATCAGGCCTAGTTCGAGTACCTTTGCTTCTTCCATAGTGTTGGTGAAGAAGAAGGATGGGACCCTCCACATGTGCATAGACTACACAACTCTTAACATCAAGACGCTGAAGAATAGATACCCCATCTCGCACATTGATGAGCTGATGGACGAGTTTAGAGGAGCAAAATACTTCTCTAAGATAGATCTGTGCTCGGGATATCCCCAGATGCGGGTGAGGGAGCAGGACATCCCCAAGACTGCCTTTCGCTGTCATTATGGTCACTTCGAGTTTTGGTGATGCCTTTCGGGATAACCAACACACCAGCCACATTTCAGTCCTATATGAACCATGTGTTCCATGGGAAGTTGCGGCGTTTTGTCCTTGTCTTCTTTGATGACATTCTTATCTATAGCCAGAGTTGGGAGGAGCACCTCCAACACTTAGAGGAAGTATTGCGCATACTTTGAGGAGCAACAAATGTATGTGAAGATGTCCAAATGTGAGTTTGGACTGATTGAGATGTCGTACCTTAGGTACGTGATAGGGAAGGATGGAGTGAAGGTACACCAGGAAAAGATTAGGGCCATCTTGGATTGGCTTACGCCCAAGAATGTGACCGAGTTGAGGGGATTCTTGGGCATTTGCACGTACTATAGGAGATTTGTGAGGGGATTCTCACAATTGGAAGTTCCCCTCATGAAATTGACAAAAAAGGGGGCTTTTGAGTGGACGCAAGTAGCAAAGGAGGCATTTGAGCGCATGAATAAGGCGATGAGCAACTGCCCCGTCTTGGCTTTGCTGGATTTTACACGGCCATTTGTGTTGAAGTGTGATGCCTCTAGTGAAGGGGTTGGACCTGTATTGACACAGGGAGGTCACCCCACAACGTTTGAGAGCAAAAAGTTGCTTCCCTATGAGCAATTGTATTCTATAAATGACAAAGAGATGCTGACCGTGATGCATGCACTGGCCAAGTTCAGGCAATATTTGGTGGGCAACCGGTTCAAGGTGAAGATTGACCACAATAGTCTTCGGTTCTTCCTAGAGCAAAAAACATTGTAGGAGAGACAACATAAATGGGTGAGCAAAATCTAGGCATATGACTTTGCGATTGAGTATGTCAAGGGCAAACAAAATGTGGTAGTAGATGCACTTTCCCGGAGGCCCTCGACTTTATCATTGATGGACATCACCCAGGATTGGAAGGCTCAACTCTTGGTTGAGTATTCCAAGGATAGGCAGGCTTGTGAGATATCGAGATGGTACACTTGGGGATGACAGGTTCAGGGTGATGGATGACGTGATATATTACAAGGATAGGATCTACCTGGAACCAAGGTCTCAACTCAAAGAGAAGATTTTGCAGGCAGCCCATGACTCACCTTTAGCAGGACACCCCAGATTCTCAAGATTATCGTGCCATCAGGGAGCGTTTTTCATGGAGGGGTCTCAAGGGAGACATATTGAGGCACGTGCAAGAGTGTGTAGTTTGTCAAAGGAATAAGGGGGAGCTATCACACCCAACAAGACTACTTCAGTCATTCCCTATCCTAGAGAGGAAATGGGAGAGTGTGTCCATGGACTTTATTACGGGGCTTCTAGTTGCACAAGGCTAGGATTGCATTTTTGTTGTGATGGACAGATTAACCAAGTTTGCCCATTTCTTCGCCATCCCCTCGAGGTCTTCTGCTTCTCAGGTAGCAGAGTTGTTCTTTAGAGAGGTATTCTGACTACATGGTCTTCCAAAGACCATAGTCAGTGATCGAGATAATAGAAATTGTGGTTGGAGTAATGGGTGATTGTGAGGCCATCTACAACCCGTTGCAGTCCAAGTTGTTGGCCATTTGGAGAAAGGAGCAGACTGTTTCACTTGTTGCTCCTGAATTATCAAAAAGGTTGGTTGAGAAAAAAATGAGCCTATTCAAAGGGCAGTTGACCAAGGAGGAATTGAGGAGGATGTGGGTTTGTAGTGGAGACAAGGAGGCGAAGATTTAAACTGGTTGCAAAAATGAGCTAAGGAGGAAAGGTCTATGCTTTACCTATAAGGGACCTTGGGGGCCTAACCACCCATGCTTGAGTGACATAGAGGAAATGATGGAGATAGAGTTGGAGGAGATTCCTTCTGACCATTTTGATGAGGATTCTTCTTCTATAGTTCAGTCCTTTGACTTTCATGGGGATACCTTTGCAGAGCGTGAGCAATCTTCGATTGTGTATCCATATTTGATGGCGGGAAATGATGAGCAACAGATTGATTCCAGAGCAATGAAGGCCAAGAAGAAGACACTTAGGAGGTTTTGAGGAATGAGCCACTTTTGATGGTCCAACATGGAGAGAACTTAGAGGTGCAAGGGAAATTCTAAGATGATATGCACAATGTGCATGATGAGTCATCTGTGAAGTAACTTCTAGTGGCCAAAGAAAATATGGTGGACGATTTACCATTTTCATGGATTAAAAGTGACTTTAATTAATTACTTCATTATATAAAAATGGAGAAAATGATTAATTGAAGGAAAAAGGTCAAAATTGACTTAAGTATAATAAAATAAAATTAAAAAGTCACTTAGATGAAGTCAAGGGGGAGCTTCTAGAATAATACTAAAATAATCAAAATAGAATACTTCTAGAAGATTGGAGATATATCTATCATGCTTTTAAAAGGAGGAGATCATTTGGTACATCACGGATTTGTGTATTTGTCTTCGATGAGGGTTGGATAACCGAGTTCTTTTCTTTAGTAGCCCCAGGACCAAAACCCTTGGGTGACTTGGTGAGATTTGACGAAAACCCATCTCATCCTTGGGTGAATTCATTTAGAATTCACAGATGTATCGAGCGATTGATAGCCTCGAAATTTGTGCTCAGACAACCCGAAGATTTGTGCTTTGACAACCTTGAATCTTGTGCTCTGACAACCTTGATTTCTGTGCACTGACAACCTAATAAATGCATAGACTTTCCTCAGGATTCATGCCAAAATAGTCTCGATTTCATGCTTGAAGTAGTAGTTAAGTAATGCCTGTCAGAGCCCTCAAAAATCATGCTGCCTCTCTCATTTTTGTGCTTGAACTCTACCTTCGAATTCGTGTTACTTGGCTATTGTACTTTGGTTCCCTTGCTATTGTACCTTCTCTTGTCCTGTTGTACCTTGGCCTTGTTGCTCTCCTCTCCTCTCCTCCAAAGCTCATGAAGAATGCATGCAAAAAATGCCTATTCATCCCTTGCTTTTTCTTTTTGTTCTATTGTAATGAAGAGAGACCTAACCCTAAGATTCAATGGCTGAGATTAGATCTTAGCCATTGATATCAAGTGTGGGGATTTGACCTCATTGACCAATAAGTCACTTTATCCCTTAAGTCCCCTTTTCATTAATTAACTCAAAAGTCACTTTGTGACTTTATGTCTCATAAAGTCACTTTAACTTTATTTCTCATAAAGTTAAGTCAAGGGGGTCATGTTGGATACATGCTAGACACCAAGCCTTAGGAACACTTGTCCTAGGTACACCTTTTCTAACGATCATTGCTCAAATAGGTTGGCCGTTTATCCTATATAGGTTGCCCTCTCTAACTCCATTGATATGGCAATTGTTTGGGCTAGATCCCCATGGGTTTGATCAGTGCCTGTATATCCTGGAACGCTACGACAAACCCCTTCTTCCTTATCATAGAGACTAAAAGAAATTCCACTTGAATTCCGGAACCCATGGCACATCCTTCACTTCCAACTTGTCTCCTAAATTAAGCTAGAATATCATTATTCCAACTCTCTTTACTGCATGCTTGGTTTAAACACCAAACTCCAAGTGCTACTCTGTCAGGCTATCAAAAAACTTTCATGTTGTTGTCATATGTCGTGTGGGTCCACTATTTAGTAGTCATGCACCAGTTGGTATGGTGCTCAAGGAAAAGTAGGAAACTAGTGATAATTTTGTCTCAAACAATGTGGCAAACTCTTCCACTCGAGCTTTTTCCAATGCAACTATAGATAATTGTGTACCCTTTCTTCCCTTTTTCCTTTGTGGACACTGTGAAGCGTAGTATCCTGTCTTATGACATGCAAAACTCTTGACCATAGTCAAGTCCTTATTCAGTTGTGAGGCAAACCCCTCGCTCTTGCTAAAACCCTTTCCTTTGCTCTTCACTGTCTTATGGAAAAGAGCTAGGTCCTCATTGCGTTCTTGATTACTAGCCTTGGCCTTTGATGGATCCCACATCTCCTCCTAGATGTAGTCATCCCATATCCTTTGAAATGAGGGCTAGTTCTCTCGAGTGCATATTTCTTGGTCAAATAGATACCATGTCTCTTGGAAGCCATTCAACGCCACGTTCCCTATCTCTGTGTCATCCACCATTTCTCCCACTACTGCAAACTAATAACAGATATAAGTGATCTTCATCAACGTAATTCTTCACTATGTCAGATACAGTCATCTACGTAGACCAAAGCTTGTCCCTCAACACCATTTTCTTGCTAACAATTTTGCTTTGGTATAAACCCACCAAAGCATCAAACATCTCCTTAGCTGACTTCTTTTTATACAAGTGAGGGACCAGTTGGTCCTTCACTGCATCCAAGAGTAAACTTTGTACCTTTATCTCCCTTTTAGCTAGGTTGGCCTTCTCCTTGCCATTTGTTGGCTTTGAGATCACCTTCTCTATAATTTCCCAGAGATCATTTTCTTTGAGAGCCAGGGTGAACCTAGCCTTCCAAGATAGGATATTCAAGGCTCCATCTAGCATGTGTTCGAATTGAAGACTCACTGTAGTCATCATACAAAATCTTGTCTAAGACATGTGCTTAGTTTGTTGAACACATTTTACTAAAGAAATTTGGTTGGTCTTCAAGGCACCCAAATTTGCTACCAATCCCTCAAATGGTACGGTCTTCCTCCCTCACTCTGAGGGTTGACCTCTGCTAATATTGTTGGTTGCACTATACAAATTATGGTTTACATCAATTTGTAGACCCCACTCACATCCTTGGCTTGTCAGACCTCCGACTGCCTCTCTTGTGCAGTCTGCCCTTGCTTGGTTGCTGTCTTCATTGGAAGGCCTTTGTTGGTTTCCCTTCAACACCGACTATGGTGGTTTGTTAATTCGAGCTCTAGCCTCTGCATCAACCAGTGCTATTCACGCTAGCTCCCCTTGCAGATTGTGCTTAACTGCAACTATAGCTTAGCTTGCCTATCTGCTTGAGCCCAACTACTTGTCAGTTGTGGCTAGAGCGTGCTCACACACTCTACTCAACTCAACGTTTGACCATTGGACCTTCTCCTTGCCCCATCCTGGATAGCCGCATCTTGTCTGGATTCACTACCTAGACTATTGTCAGTGGATACCCTACAATCTATTTCGATTGTTGTGCTGCCCGTCAACCCTACAAAAAACCTTGGAAACAGTGGCCCGTCACAACCTTGCAGCACCTATTGTAGTCTGTCGATTACCACTCGTGACTTCCTTTTCGCAGCTTTTTCTTAGCTCGCTACTCCCTTGAACCCTAAGTTGCATGATATTGGGAAACAGGTATAGGTACGAAACGTGACCACCCCAAATTTTGGAAATAGGGAAACACGATATATATGTATTTGTGTGTGTGTGTGTTAGGACATTTAAGAAATTTTATGTGCAATCATAAATCATACATGATACATTTTTACATTATGATTACATTGTCCAATGTCATTGCATAAACTATAAGTCTATCAATTATACATGATGATGAAACATACTAACATCACATTTACTCATGAATGATCACATTATGAAAGTAGTAATATCCAAAAACAGTCTTGATAAACAAGGTTTGTTATAGATATATATTTGTTATGAACATAAATTATGTACAAATAGATAAAAGTAGATAATAAATAATAATCATAATAATGTAAATATGATAATAAATAATAAGTAAATTAACTAATGGTTAGTTAGTTAATAATGAAAAGACATATCTTAGAGACATGTCTGTTTTTGAAAGAGTACTTACCTGGGTATACATACAAGACCCTCATTCTCAATTGTAATCATCTTACATCAATTATTTAATACAATATACATTTACAATTACTATCTTACGATGGATGTCTATGTCTACTAAGTATTTTAAAGTTTCCACTGCATATTCGACTAGTGGTCATTACATTGGTATTAGAGCTGTTTGATTCCCTGGATGCTCAACTGTTGAAGAGAACCAGTATGATCTGGACTTTGGCCATTAATTCTTTGTCAATGTTGTTGTCGTCACAATTGAAGTGTTTCACTACACAAAGTTGGAGTTTCTTTGTTTCTCCAGTTTCGTCATTCAGGGCTTTGGCCATTAAAAAAAAAAGGAAGAAAAAAATAAGATAGTCAAAGAAAAAAAGAAAAAAGAAAAAAGAAAATAAAAGAAGTACATATAAAGAAATAAATAAATAAATAAATATAGTCCGATGTAAATTTTGAAGGAGAACATTCATATATATAAAAATGTTCTACATTATTGATAAAAAGTGCATGATAAAGTTAAGAGGGAATCTTTCCAAATATATTTAAAACTATACGTAAGAGAAGGAAGAGTAGATAATATTATCTTGATTCTTCATTAAGTGGTTTACAAGCCCGTGGTTTTAGCAACCCATGGTATTTTCAAGGTAAAATAAAAACAAAAGGAATACAAAAACTCTTTATGTGAATGATAAGTTTTACCTTTTACATAGAGAAAATTAACCGAGTCAAAGGCACATAAGTGGACATATATTTTATATTATACCCCAAAGAGGTGAATAGCCATGTTTCACTAGGGTTGTAACTTTTCAAAAAGAAAAAGAAAAGATTATAAATAAAAGATATGTAAAGAGAAGTTTTATATTATAAAGGGGTATTTTAAAGAAAATTTCAAGTCATAAAATTATTGAAAATCCATATATTAAAGTATATAAAGGGTTAAATCTAGAACTATAAAGAGACATAAGGATAACAAGTTATAACAAAGGAAGAGTACTTTTTAAAAGCATTATAATAAATATAAGGTGCAGTTTATTTAAATAGTGGAGCTATATTAACTTATTTTAAAGTGGGAAAAAATATATAATTGAGGAAAATAAAAGTTAAAGGAATTTATAAAGGTGTTCAAGTTTATCAAATAAAAGGGCACTTATTTTAAAGAAGTCCATTTTTGAAGAAAAAAACGAATGGAGCCTAATTCTAAAATGATGAAGGAAGGACGATTTTCCTATAAAGGTGTTTTAATCACACATCACAAGTTAATTACATTAAGAGGGACTATCCAAGGGAAAAAAGTTAATATCGCTATTAGTACAAGCAACAACGAAAATTACATAAATATTAATCTGGCGAATCGACTGTTAATTTCAGATGCCAATGTAGGGGAAACAACAGATCTTTTTGGAAAAAAAAATATGAAATTAATGATTTACAAATAACAATAGATCATTATGAGTGCATATCCCAATTTTGTGTTGTAAAAATGTATGACATGGAGGTTGACATAATTCTTGGTCAACCTTGGTTTAGAGAATTGGGTGTGTTCATGTTAAACATAGAGAAAAAATGTTGATGTTTTCTTATAAGGGAAGGATGATCACATTTCGAGACATGAAAATGAAGTCAAAATCGATAATGTTCTCGTCAGAAGACTTTAAAGATGTTATGAAATTAATAAAAAGAGCTTGAGGAGGCCATATCCAATAAAAACGACGAAAATTTTCATTTAAAAAATCATATCAAGAAACTACTTGCACAAGTCAAAAGTGTAAAATTAAGAAGCAAAAGTTAAAACAAGAAAAAAGAAAGTTTTGATGAGAAGCTCAATGAAAGTTTATCAGAGAAGGAAGAGGAAAATTTACACTTAAAGAACCTTAATAAAAAATTATTAGAACAAATAAAAAAATTAAAAGATCAATCAACGATTCAGTAAAAATACTGTTATGTCTAAAAAACATAACCAAAATCTTTTTAACCAGATTAAAAAACTTAAGGCTGATAAGAAATCATTGAAGAATAGATACGAAGAACTTATAGCAAAGGAAACATCAAAATCTCCAGATGTAGCAGCCCAAGCTGAAGAAACAAACATCAATCCCACTAATCTCACAGTTCGGGCAAATCCAAATCTTACTAAAGTAAAGACGTACTCAGAGGTTGCATTTTAAACAACGGACACCCCAAATGAGGATTCAATAGTCAAGTCAACAACAACAATGCCTGATGGAAATAATGAATCTGCCATAAAAATGTTTAAGGAGGTTCAAACAAGAAGAATTCCTTATCTACATCCAAATCACAAGAGTAGACACCTTAATCAATCTAGAAATCTATATCACACAAAACATAAACAAACTTATGTTCTGAAGAATATTGAAGTGAGCTCAATCTGGTCATACGATAACTATTCAGCACACATCTCCAAGGATCAAACGATTCCCCAGAAGATTAATCTAGGATGGGCCGATCTGTTTTCAGTGCGTCAATTCTGTCTATCATTCAGAACATCATATCATCTTGTATCAACAAAGATAAAAGCTCAGAAATAAGAAGCTATTCTGAACGACAGAAGAGGTTTGATCCTTCATCAGTAAACTTTGAGGACAAAGCTTTTTGAAGGAGAAAGCAATGTTATGAACATAATATATGTAAACATAAATAAAAATAGATAATAAATAATAATCATAATAGTATAAATATAATAATAAATAATAAGTAAATTAACTAATGGTTAGTTAGTTAATAATGAAAAGGCATGTTTTAGAGACATGCCTGTTCGTGAAAAGGTACTTACCTAGCTATGCATACAAGACCCTCATTCTCAATTGTAATCATCCTACATCAATTCTTTAATACAATATACATTTACAATTACTATCCTACGATGGATGTCTTTGTCTACGAAGTATTTTAATATTTCCTCTGCGTAAATGACTAGTGGTTGTTACAATATCCAAAATCAGCGTTTATATATAAGGCTGCAAGTACAATGTTACATCAACAAGTATCAAACTATGGACAATGAACACATATATAAATAAAACATAAGCTCAATCTAGTAAACAATAAAGACTAATAGTCTTCAATCTTCATCCTCATCATCAAAATCCTCATCAAAAATAGAAGAAGAAGCATGCTCAACAGTGGATGGTGGAGCGAAAGAAGATGTTGGGCCAATTCCAAATAAAAAAGTCAAAATGGAAAAAGGAAAAAAAAGGAAGAAAAAAATGCCTTTTTTTTGTTGGAAACGCTGTTGTACGAGCTTGAAACACATTTTAGGCTGTACTGGTCACGTTTTAGCCTTGTGAATCTCGCTTGTATAGCCTGAAACGTGTTTTAGGTCCTTACCAAACGTATTTTAGCATTTCGTTTTCGTTTCGCGCTGAAACACCCTCCAGTCCAGTGTTTCCTAAAACATAGCTTGAACCTTGCCTAGTCCTGATAGCTCCGCTTGAGCTCAATTTCCTACTATGACTGTGTCCGTCTCCTTTGAGCTCTTGATCCAACATTCCACGTCCCATGCATCCTTGCCGCTTGCTCTATAACCAGTGTCTGCTTGCAGCGACTATGCCAAACTTGTTCACCTATGTGATGGTTTCTCCTTGTGTTCTGCCACTGGGTCTGACAACCCTCACAAATGTCGGCCAACACTATTGTACCTTTACGATCACTCAACCACCCCCTTTTTTAATTTCCTTCTTTACTTAGTCGCTGTATGGTGTACGACCTTCGACCTTTTGGTTCTCAGCCTAGAAAATTTTAAATCTGTAACTCGTATGATCACAACTAAACTTGACCTTGACGATGCCTATACAAGCTTTGTACCTTGAGGTCAACTTCTTAGAATTGTTTCTCTGGTGCCATGTTAAATCTTGAACCAAGCACCTAGCAATTAGTTCCTAGCATATTATTACAGATATACTAAATAAAAGGAGAACTAGGTTCATAACACAATTATTCAATGAAAGCAAAAACATTAACCAATCTCAATCACATGTGACACATACACATTATGCCTAATCAATAGTTCTTCATTAATTTAATAATTTGAACCTACTTGTGCTCTTGTCCAGGGATAATGGCCCAACTAAGGAAAGTACATTTAGAACGCACCCTGGATCTGATCCAACAAATTAGTTCCTAGATTTGTCCTTGATCTACTTGGCTGATGTGGATTTCTAATGCTGTATCCCTGCACCTTCCTCAGATTTAGCACACCTGAGTATCTCACTCCTCACTTGAGAAAATCCCTCTCTCAATGGATTTTGCCATTGTATGTTGTGTTCTCCTCTCCTTAGCCTTGCGTTTATAACTTTTTGTTGAGCTGAATCCCTAACCCTAATATCCAAAGTGACGAATGGTCGAGATGAGATCTTGCCTCAATGGAGATCAACAGTTGTGATTAAAACATGATCACTAAAGTAAATACTTGACTTTTCTTAAGTTTCTTTAGCTCAATAGCCAACATAATTAATAACGTGTTTTTTCTGAGGTAGACTAAGGCTAAGTTACAATAGCAACTTACTCAATGCTTGTGCAAGTGTTCTAAGGAGACTTTGGGCGACTTTTGGATGCCTAGGCACTTAGGCTTATGCAGAAGTACCTCCCCGAGCTACAAACATCAACATACTTAACACTTCAGAGTCACATCAATCAAATGAGGGACCAACTATACCTATTGTTAAACATGAAGCAGACATACACCAAGTAGTTGTGCTTCTTGGCTCAAGGCTTGTTCTTTGTGAAGTAAATGCTCAGTTAGAGCAAGTTAATATTTTGCTCACAACAACCTGCCAATGAGTCCAATGACTTGCCAAACAAATCCTTCAATTTTTATTCACTTGGAAACTTATTTTCTCTCAGTAAGATTGTCAACAGCCTTCTTTGCTTAGACCATTCCTTCCATTGAAATTGGATACTAGGGAAATGGAGTCAACTTATCTCCTTGTGAAGTTGACGAAGTGGGGGATATCGACCAAGTGAGAGAGCGATTGACCAGGTAAATATAAAATTTGATAAGGGATGGAGTTGACCAATGGATTAACCAAGTCAACCTAGCTACGATAGAGGTCGACTAAACATCCAATTCAACTAGTAAGGGGATGAGTCAACTATCAATCAATTAGTTGAAAAGTTTGATGGATGTCGACCAAGACTGTGATGCAAGTTGACTAGGTAAGTATATTTCGACCAAGCTAAAGCAAATCAACTAACTGAAGAGTAAGTCAATTTAGGGGAGATGCAGTTGACTAGTGGATAAGAAAATCGGCCAGGGAATCAACTAAATTGAACAAGCTAGTATGGATCGACCAAGATGAAAATTTCTGCACCCAGAAGAGATGCGTATGGCCACATACATGTGAGAAAACAATAGACACTCCAACAAATAAAATTGACCCAGTAGACACAAATTTGACTAAGAGTTAACAAAATCAACTAGCAATGTCTTGAATTACCCTGCAATTATTTGAAACACTTAGGTGGAAGGAAATTGACCAAAGAAGAGAAATTCAGCTAGAGAGGGAAGAATTCAACACAAAGCAAGGAGTGACTCACTCCCAGTGTGTATGGACCCCATGGCCATCACATAACTGTGTGGGTGAAATTCAACTTGACCAGTAAAGAAGAATTCACCCCCAAGCAATAACATTATAGTCCAAATGACTTCTGGTCGAACTCTTCTTGTTAGTTGAATGCTCTTTCGTGTGCTGGGCATGGAGTGCAAATGTTAATGGATGCCAGTGGTCAGAAGAAATCCCACATGTTAGTAAAAATTCAACGGTGGGCATCATAGCAGCTGTTGGCTTCCACAGAAAATGAATAGGAAATGATTTCTGAGCCTTGCTAACTGAAAGATAGTAGATAGTTCTTCATTTCCATTTAGGATTCATCTACAGGCAGCATTAAAGCTCAAAGGAATTCATATTGTTATCTAAAGAGTGCAGCAAACAACAAAATTATCTACACCATGACCATAGTGAATCCGTACATAGTTTTCTCTTCACGGACACAGAAATATCCAAGAATTCATACCGCCATTTAAACAAACCATAAGACATATTTATATTGAAAATCCAAAGGGGAAAACCAGCTTCGAATGGAACTTAGTATTTCATTCAGCTATCTCTGGCTACATTGTTGTTCCCTCTCCTTGGCAAAAAGAAGACCCATTGAGAGTGAAATGCATGAGAGAAATATGGAGAGATGGGGGGTCGACAGCCATGGCCCTTCACTTAATATTTCTCAGCCTTCTATCCTATTCATTTCTTCCTTTTCGTCTAATTTTTTTGTCACACATTTTATTCAATGCTACATTTACTTGTATTTTATATAGTTGGCTAACCTTCATTAATTGCCAAATTGCATTATAATTTATAAGTACTAACTCTTACATCCATTCATCGGTTCAGATCCATTTTGGATCATATTGTTATCATTCATTTATTCTTATACAAGTGATTTAACTTAAGGGCACCATTAAGCACTGCACTCTTTGTTTCTTGGTTTGATCTGTCTTGTGCTTGGTTTATTTCTCTCTCTAGCACACTTGTGCTAGGGTTTATTTCTGAACCTCTCTTAGCTGCTCTAATGCCGTTTAAACTTTATCTCTTTCTTCATTGCAGAATTTGGGCTGTTTTTGGTTCTGTTTGATTCTATTGCTAACACTTGTGAATCTATACAAGTCTTCTTGGTAATTCCTGGTTCAAATCCAGTCATAACAAGTTGTAATTATCTCTTATTATCTACCCTTAAAAAATGAAAGCCTGTCATTTCTGTAGACTGAAAAAGCATTTTCAATGATAGCGAGAAATAGGCATACATACGCTCTTGCATAAAAAAAATAAAAAGTCTCTTTAAGCAACTGAAGAGCTACAGAGTACAGAATACATGATACTTGCGTGCAATCTAGTTAGCTACAGAGTACAGAATACATGATACTTGCGTGCAATCTAGTTATTTTAAGAGAGTACAAAATATTACTTCTAATTCTCTTGAGCAATCTCAAATAGAATGTTTCCATTATGTTTATCCATGTTGGTAGAAAGTGCCATAACCTAGTATGATTTGGAAAACTTAAAAGAAAAGGTTTATCATAAGCCAGTTGTAGTTTGTCCATAATATCTTTGCCATCCCAAGATATGATATATTATATAAGTTGTTTTATGATGGGAAGTTTTGTGCTGGGAATGGCCAGGTGAATAGAAATTCGGGCACTTCGATTTTGGATGCAAGGTCACGTCCCATTCGTCATGAAATGTTTATACTAAAAGTGTCACCAACTGCAAAGTTTTTGCGTTTGGTTACTAAATGTTCTCAAGCTAATGGTATGTACTGTGTAAATTATTTTCTTTTGATCCATCTACTATTTCGGTTTGTTTGCATTCTATCTTTCTTTTTCTCATTTTGAACTTTCTTCTCTATTATCACTAGTTACAACTAAATATTATTGGTGTCGCATATAGTATAAAGCACGAGGTTCTAGTACTCGTCTATTGGATTATAAACAGTTTGATGTTCCTCTATGTTAACAGTGTTTATATGAATCAAAGCATATTGGGAAATCTACTCATTATAATCCACACAGAGTATGGCAATGCATATATAGGCAGAGTCAGAATAAATTGCATGTACAATTAAATGAATGAGCCAAAAACATCGAAAAATAATATACTGGTTTTTTCTTTTGTTGAGAAATACTGATTCTAGAAAGCTACAGCTGTTCCTGGGCTAAGCTGCTGTGCTATGGGGGTCATATTTCTGCTGTGAAAATAACCAGGACATTCTGTTTACTTTTATTCCATAGACATGTCCAGAGATTATTATGTTCAAAAACACCTTACAGAAAACAGGGAGGAGTTATGAATGCCAATACTCATGTCGAAATGCATTTTGTCAATTATGTCCTTTTCTTATTCTGACAAAATGCAATGTTTTAAATCATCTTGTTAACAGCAAGGAAACAGAAAGTTACTTTGAGCATTTGAATTTTCCAAAACAAAATCTGCTTCTGCTTCATGGGGGGTATCACACGAGACTCTGTAATGAACTAAAGCTGCTCCAGTGCAATGTTATTATCAGCATTTGGATGTTAAAAGTTATATTGGCCTGCATAATGTCATTGATTAGTCTCCACTCCTGCAACCCCACCATATTTTGAGATGAGAGAAAACATTAAACAATCATGATTACACCTAGAGGGAGTGCGTGGATAAGCAAATGATTGTTTAGTATGCTGGAAACCTTGGATATAAACCTTTGGCATGCCCAACATCAAACCTTAAAGTAGTTGCAGCTAACTTGGTTGGTGCCATTTGATGTTTATTCGTGGACATCCATGGGGAACAGGGGCCGCTAACTGATGATTCCTCCAACTTATGGCATACTTAGCAGCCCCTATTCCCCATGGGTGTCAATGAAGAAAGCATCATCATAAAAAGACAGACTCCATCCAATAGCTGAGGGTTTATCTCTATCCAACAAAAGGCTACCTTGTTCTTGCAGGAGATAGGAATCATAAATATCATTTTCCATTTAATAGGAGACAAATAGTTCGCCATCAAACAGGTGAATTGAAGGCATTTCTAGCACATTCATCAAATCATTGCTTCTAAGGTCAATGCTAAGTCTTATGTATGATCTACCATCATCATAATCTTAAAAAATGTACATCTCAATTCAAAATAAATAGAATCAAATTCCTTATTTCAAGAGGAGTGTTTTTGAAATTTTGATGTTCTATGCTGTTACAATCACTTAAATCCAAAACTTCTTTATGCTTCAAAATAAGTTAAGTAATTGTAAATAGAACATAAACCATATAAACCATATGCACAATGAAAGACAACCAAAAACTCAACGAGACACAGAGAAATTAGGTTAATGACCAAGGCAAAACCCACAAGGGGAAAACCCAACCATATTCTTTTTCTATTTGAAATCAATTGTTTAGTAGAGATACAAAGTACAATGAGTGAATGAAGAAGTTCACCCAAATCTGAAGAAGATCTCTGATAGCAGTAGCTAATGCAAACACTGAATCACTTTGGCTCTCCAAGATCTTCCTTTACTCTTCAAGACTCCCTTTCTCTCTCTCTCAATCTTCCTCTCGACTCTCCAACTCTCTCTTTCTCAAGTTCAAACTCTCTTTCACAAGCACAAGTAAGTGCCTCAAGTGAGGATGAGAGACACAAATATATAGGAAGAGCAAGGAGGTCGAATTCATGAGGGAGTAACTCCTATGCCTTGAGGAGGAGTTACATATGCCAAAATAGGAGTGTAACTTATGCCATAAAGGAGAGGAGTGTAACTTATGCATTTAGGAGAGAAGTGTAACTTATGCATTAAAGAGGTGTAAGAGGAATCTTTTTATGACGAGTCATTAAAGTGTGTAAGAGAGTGTAAGAGGTGCGTAAGAGCATTAAAGAGAGAGAGGAATGAATCCATTAAGAGAGAGAGAGTAACATATGCATTAATTGAGGGGAGTTACATATGACATGATTGAGTCTCATGATTGAGAGACTTGAATTTCTTTTTAATAATAATATAATAATATCATAAAGAGGATAATAATAATAATAATAATAATATTGATGATTAAGTTAAAAATTAAACAATTGAGATTGATTAAGGACAAGTTAAGTGATTTTCCATCATGTATATATGATTACGAATTGATGGAAGGTGATTTACTATTTTTGGAAAGTCATGGTTGCAAAGATAGACACAACTTTCTATTTTTAGAAAATCACTTTAGAAAGGTCAAAAATGAAATTCTATTCAAGGAAATTCATCCCATAGTTGTCAATTTTCAACACTCCCTCTCAGCTAGGGAGGAATTTCTTTCTGATACAAGGATCTCTGTTATCTTTGCTTTGGAACAATGATGTTACAATCTAATGAAGAAGAATCATCATAGGGGAGATACATCCATCACCCTATACACACTTGGGGGGATCCACTTGTCAACACATGACAAGGATCTCGCACATCCAAGGCTCATCACTGCTTGGGGGGATCCACTTGTCAACACATGACAAGGATCTCGCTCATCCAAGGCTCATCACAACTTGGGGGGATCCACTTGTCAACACATGACAAGGATCTCGCACATCCAAGGCTCATCACTGCTTGGGGGGATCCACTTGTCAACACATGACAAGGATCTTGCTCATCCAAGGCTCATCACTGCTTGGGGGGATCCACTTGTCAACACATGACAAGGATCTCGCTCATCCAAGGCTTATCATCCATGACCACCCTCTCTAGGAAGGGTCACATCTGTTAGTCCAAGCTGCTCTCTGAAAACCAAGAACTTTCCTTTCAACAAAGGCTTGGTAAGAATGTCGGCAATTTGGTCATCAATCACTATATATAGTGATATTTGATCTCAATGTTTTTGGACTTGTCATGGAACATGAGATTTTCAGCAAGTCGAATCCCACTCTTATTGTCACAATAAATTATTGTAGTATCCAATACTTGCTCAAACAACTCTCCAAAGAGCTTCCTTAGCCATACTGCCTCACAGCTAGCCATGCTAGCAACAATGTATTTTGCTTCAGCCGTGCTAAGGGCAATGAGCTCCTACTATCAGTAGAGTTACCAGCCCAATCAACATCAGAGTATCCATGTAGCCTTACATCTTCAACAATATATCTCAATCCAAGATTGATGGTCCCATGCAGGTACCTCAACACATGCTTTGCAGAAACCCAATGTGCATGAGCAGGCTTAATCATGTATTGACTCAGAGTATTGACTGCAAAGCATATATCTGGTCTAGTGTTCACTAAGAACATCAGTGCCCCAATCAGTTGATGGTACTCAGAAGGATTAGCCAAATCAGGTCTTGCAGCTTTACCACAAAGCTTCTTGAAATTCATTTCCATTGGAGTATTCATGGACTTACACTCAATCATGCCAAACCTTTCTAGTAGTTTGACAACATATTTTCCTTGAGAAAGGAAAATCTCACCAGATTTCTGCCATACCTCCAGGCCTAGAAAGTAGTGCATCAAACCAAGATATTTCATTTCAAATTCAAAAGCTAACTCCCTCTTACATTGGAGAATAAGAGGTTCACTATTGATTAGAAATAAATCATCAACATACAATACCAAATTCAAAGACATACCCTGGATTGTCTTAAAATAAAGATTTGGATCTACATTGCTTCTGGTAAAACCAAGCTTCATCAATAAACTATTTATGCGAGCATACCAAGCTCTTGGAGCTTGTTTCAAACCATAGAGGGCTTTCTTTAGTCTACACACATGAGTTTTTGGATCATGTACTTCAAAGCCTTGTGGTTGCTCCACAAATACTTCTTCTTTAAGGAAGAAGTTTGACTTCTTTTTGGCTACCTTTCGGATTCTACTAGGCACGTGGCCTAGTTCAAGGTTCTTCATCCTCCTGTAATGGATCCTAAAACTTTTCAGCTTCCTGCAATTTGTTGTCTAAGGCTGCTTTGTCCTAGTGAAACAAACTGAGGCCTTTCGACCTATTTTCAATACAGATTAAGGGCTTTGACCCTCCACAAATGCAATCATGAACTCAAATAGACCTTAAATTTGATCACGAGCTTTTCTTCCAACGAAATGAGTCTTGGCTCCATGAAATTTTGGCTTTCCTGATATGATATGAGATTCGGCCTTGAACCAGGGCTTCAACCTCTTTCAGATGTAACACAAACTTGTTTTACATGGGCCATAAGTCACACAGATAGGGCACGAGCAACAAGGCAGATCTAGGCTTCATATAGAATGATCTTCGCCCTTTTTACAAACACAATAGACCTAGGGTTTCTAGGGTTGATGTCATAATAAGCCCTAGAGGATATCTTGAAAAGATTGGCTTCTCTTAACGCTACTTTTCATCCAAGCTTTGATACCATGTTGATTTTTCATAGGTCTTCTATCTGATAATTACTTTTAATGATTTTCACTTTAGATTATTTCAGATTCATTTTAATCATTAAGCAATTACATTGAAGATCTTCAACAATAAACATTAGGATCATAAAGAGATGGCCAAATCAAGACCACAAGCATTTAATGTAGGAAAACCCACATGGGGAAAATCCCATCAACCTTTTCCTTAGAGAAATTATTCAGTTCAACAAGAGACACACCTAGATCTTCTAGTCATGAACAAAGAATGCTTGGTCAAACCGGGTCCACTGCCTCCTAGTCAAGTCATAAATTTGTCCACTGAATTTGATTTGATTAGGTCTGCTAGGGCTAAACTCTGGCTTGCTTTTGCTCCCAATAAACTCGGTCTTGCAGCGCTAGTTTACCTCATAAACCCAACCTTACTGTGTCTCAGAATTTCGATTTGTCACAGATAATAATTTCGGTCTACCTTAGAATCATCTTGCTTGCCTCAGATTTAACTTCTTCTCTTCCTCAAATTCGATTTCTTCTTGGCCTCATTCGTCTTCTTGTTTTGCCTCAAAAAGTACGAGTTACTTGCTTGGAAAGGAGGTCAACTTCCTCATATATATATATAGTAGACTGGCTGGCTGAATGGGTGCCTTTATGACTGGGTCAACTTGACTAGGAGGAAGGCCAACTTGTTTTCTTTGGAGCCAAAAATTTAATTTTCAAAAATGAATTTTCTCTTTTGAAAAGGGACATGAAGAACATGCTTTTATCTTTATTGTTACAAGTACATCAAAGCCAAAAATAAGAATCACTATTTTTCTTAGCTTGCTTCCTTTAGCTAGTAATTTACACTACTTAATTTAAAACTAGCTTAAAATTTCTCTTAAGTTAAATTTTTCTTTTGAAAGGGGTAGTAACTATGTTGCACGGGTTCGCATACCCGGGGGTGGGGTTCTCGAACCCATCTCTGGTTCACGTCCCCAAGTACTGCATTCGGGTATGGGTGTTTCTGAGAAGAACCCATAAGAACCGGGTTCTTCTATGTAGAATTGAGTTCTCCATTAAAAGAATTTGGGTTCTTTTGTCTTGATAGGTATGGAGAACCCTGATGATGGGTACTTGGAACCCCAAAATCGGGTTCTTTGGGGTTCATTTTATTTTTTATTTTTAAAATTTTAATTAATTTAATGGGCTTCCCCTAATATTCCAGGTAGCTAGTTCTTCATCTTGCGAGAGGAATTGGAGTACTTATGCCTTTATCCATTCAGTAAAGAGAAATAGGTTGGGCTCAAAGAAGACAAAGAACTTAGTGTACATTCATAGCACACTTCGTCTCATATCTCGAAAAGACCTTGGGTATAGGGAGGGTCCTTTCAAGAGATGGGACCAATACACAGATGATGTAGTGTGTGTGGATGAGGATATACAACCAGATGGCCTTATTGAACTACCTCCAGTTGCTATGGATGAGAAGGAGCCTCAAGATGAAAGTGATTCCTACCTGGAGAGCATGCTAACTAAAGATCTGAGTGATGCTGATGATATGCATGTTGATGACATGGCTTGAGGAAGCCATTGTTCACTATTAGCTATTTTTATTTTCGTATTTTAAAATTTCCTAGTTCATGTTTGGAGATGCCTTAAGGCAAATTTTGATTGTAGTATGACAATGGAAATATATCATGATTCTTATTAATATGTGAGCTCCAATTTGCACTTGATATCAAACTAGAAATTTTGAAATTTCAATGTGAATGTTGAATGTTCAATGATGTGCTTGTTTAAATCTTTAAGTTTAAATCATAAATATTTTAGTTTTCTTGTTTAAAGTTGAAAATTATACAAATTCATATATATTATAATTTATAAAATATCATATCTATATATTATATATATAAATTATAATATACCCCCAAAGAACCCATGCACCCTATTTCAAAAAATGATGTACCCGTCCCTGAACCTACGTTTCCTGGCAACATAAAATTAAACTGATCTAAGAATTTAAATTTTAGAAATTTTAAACATTAGATCAATTTGAGTTTCTTTCATTTAACTCACTCACATCTAAGAAAATCATAAGCGAATGGATAAATTTAATGATTGCACATCTTTAATATTGAATTAGCATTAATTTAATTGTCTTAATGGTGCTGTTTATTTTTAATTTCTGCAGTAAATAGTCAATGGGACAGCAGCATAAAATCATTTTCAATTTACATTATTGCTTTAAAATAACATCTTAAACAATTAAGTGAAGAATTGGGATAATGATAATGGAAATATGAGTTCATGGAATGGTGTTGTTTATGATTATTCTAATTTTGTTTTCTTATTTCATTTACAATATAAATTACTTAATGTGTTGATGGCAATATTAAAACAATGGCTGGTATAATTACTTTTGATCTTGTCATTTGTTTCATGTGTTATGATTAATACAATTTCAAGGCAACACTAGCAGTAATAATTTCCTTATGGTGTATTTAATGTTCATCTCACATAAGAATCTCAAACTCTTTATCAATGTTGCACACATCGCGATCGGGATTTAATCGGCGCCGGGAAAAAATCGGAAAAATCGTTAAAATCGGGAAAAAATCGGGAAAAAATCGGAAAAAATCGTTTGGCACAAAAATATTCATTTTTTTTCATTTTTTTTCAATTTTTTTAATATCTAAACCATCTACAACATAAAATAAATACATTGACACATAAATATGATAAAAAAACTAATATATAAGATGTTCAATATCATTTCTAGCGCTAAAATCACACATAACATTGAATCATGTCCTGAATAGTAAGTCCTGAGTCCCAAGTCCAACTCAGCCTCAAAATATCAACAAAAAATATGATAATGTATCTCATCATGTCATAATGTCATATACAATAAAATGAAAGTCTAATCCTATTGATTTCCTCTGCCCCTCTTGCGAGAATATGGCACAGCTTTCTCTTTCCCTCTAGATGTAGAAGCTGGTGCCTGTGGTGGTGGAAATGGCAGTGGAGTCTGACGTGCTCTAGAAGCTGAAGAACTAGTAGTAGCAGCTACAAGAGGCTGAGGTGGACGGAGACCACGTCCTCTACTGGTGGTAGTGGTAGCCCGGGTAGCCCGGGTAGGCGGTGTCACCTCCTCCTCCTGCTCCTCCAACTCCTCCTCCTCCTGCTCCTGCTCCTGCTCCTGCTCCTCCTCCTCCTCCTCCTCCTCCCCCTCCTCCTCCCCCTCATCCTGCACTAACCAATCCTCAGTGGGATCCATGAGAGGCCTCTCGGTCTCAACCCTCCATTCAGCAGTGGTGTCAATCCCATCCAATGAGATGGCTTCCGTATCAGGTGTCTTCTCTAGTTGTTTCACCCACAATCGAAGATTGTAGTAGACATAGACCATGTCATTAAGTCTATGGGACTCCAACCTGTACAAAGTTCATGAAATAATAAATTAATAATTAATATTATAAAAAAAATATTGTTTAAAACTTTAATGAATTCAAAAATTTATTTGGAAATTTGCAATATTTTAAATGTTTAAGTGTTAACCTATTGCGCTTCTTGTTGTGTATTTTTTCAAATACACTCCAATTGCGCTCACATCCCGAGGAGCTGCATGTTTGGCTGAGGATGCGCACGGCAAGATTTTGCAAAAGGGGTACTCTGCCACCATACATCTTCCACCATGCGTCTACAACAAAATTACAAAGAAAATTTTAAATAAACATAAGAAAAAAATGGAATTTGAAGAAACAATGAAATTTGAAACAAAGTTACAAAGTACATACTACAAACTAAAAAATACCTGGGATTTTAACCGTCCTATCATTGATAGCCATCTCAAAGCCAAATGTGCCACCTGACAACTTATATTGCTCAATTTGTCTAGAGACCTCCATACGTTCTTCTGGAGTTTTCACCATCTTCTGGACACAGGTTAATAATCCTTCCACGACCTCAACATCAAAATTAAACCCACATGCATAAGAAAATGCAGGGTTCAGGAAAAGGCCAGCAGCATGAATGGGACGATGGAGTGTGTTGTTCCATCGCTCATCAATGACCTTCCATAGAAGGAGTTGTCTCTGGAACCCATCATCTCCCTTGTCATCATAGTAGGACCGAATGGCTTCTTTGGCCCTATCCATGGCTTCATACAAATAGCCCATTGCGGGCTTCTCACCATCTACCAACCGAAGAACCTTTACCAAAGGTTCTGTGACAGCGCACACCTCCTGCACTCCCGCCCAGAAGTCTTCTTGGTATGAAACAAGTCTGCAGACGGCCTCTCCTTCTGGTTTGCGGCTCATTGGCGAAGAACGCCACTCCTCTGAAACAAACATTCTCTTCAAATCCCACATAGAATTCAAGAGGGATTGAAGAGATATGAAACTCGTCGCAAACCGTGTAATGGCGGGGCGCACCAACTCTTTGTTGTTGGTGCATTTTCTCATCAAGCTAAGCACAGATGTGTGATTGTAAATAAATTTTGTGATGGTTTTTGATGAGTCAACAGCCTCTTTGACAAAGGGAATTTTCCCTATGTCCTCTAACATCAAATCAATACAATGGGCAGCACAAGGTGTCCAAAATAAAGTAGGATGCCTGTCCATAAGCAATCTACCAGCAGCAACATAATTTGCAGCGTTGTCCGTTATGACTTGGACAACATTTTCTGCACCCACCTCCAAAATAAACACATCCAGCAAATCACATAAATTTTTTGCATCTTTGATTTGATGAGTTGCATCAACAGATTTGATAAACATAGTCCCCAAGGGACAACTAACCAAGAAGTTTATAAGGGTTCTCCCCTTTTGGTCAGTCCAACCATCTGACATAACAGTGCATCCTGTTTGTGCCCATGATGCCCTAAAATCCTCCAATCTTTGGGTGCAGTCACGCTTTTCATCTTGAAGAAGCCGGCCTCTGAAATCATGAAGAGAAGGGAGTTTGTACCCCGGGCCAACACTGGCAACAGCATCAAGAGTAGGTTGGAAAAATGGATTATTCCTTATAATGCTGAAAGGAATATCACTCCAGAGGAGAAATTTTGTCATCAACTTGTCAGCTTTTTCTTTTTCAGTTCTTTTCATCATTGAACCGATAGTTGGTTGTGAACCAGGTGTGGTTCGAGGAACAAAATATGATGATGCAGCAAACGGATTGACTGACGCTGCAGTAGAACCTGTGCCACTTGGCCCACTTCCTTCAACTGACCTTCTTAGTTGCCTTTTGAGTTCTTCTTTGGCGTCTCTAGTGTGCTCTAATTCTCCCAATGCTCTCATGGCTTTTTGGATAATTTCAGCATTTGTCTTTAGACAGGGCCCCACATCACGTCCAGGGATTTGTGCAAGGTGGAACTTCAACCTGTACACCCCCCCGAATATTTCCTTTCCACACAACTTGCAAATCAAGTTTTGTCTATCATTCGGAGTTTTAGGGTCACCATATTCCCAGAAAGGATCCAATTTCCTTGGCATGTTTGTTTTTGAATTTTGAATTTGCAAACCTATGGAAAAATAAGGATTAGGAAATAGGAATTTAGGATTACATAAATGATAATAGTAAATAGTAAATACAAATTACAATTTAGCATTTGCAAAATTACAAGCTAATTATTTCCAAAATCCCAATTTGAATTTCTAAACCCAAAAAACAATGAAAAATAAAAAAAAATAAACAATGTTTAAAGAAAATGAGAAAATAAAAATCAAAAATTGGTTCTCATAGTCATAACAAATAACCCATCCCAAATCAATGAAAAATTTCTAAAAATTCTTTAAAAACAATGAAAAACAAAGTTTTTAGAGAACCAAAACAAAAAAAAATTAATCTACATACCTGGTTTATGGACAAATTCGCGATCTTGGCTTGGATTCCTCCTAAAATCGGCTCCCACAAGCGACGGCAACCCTCTCCCTCCCTTCTTCTCCTTCTCCTCCTTCTCCTCCGCGGCGGACTGCTGAATGAATAAACAAAAAATCGATTTTACATATAAAACCCCCGCTGCCCGCGCCTCCCGCGATTTTTTCCTTAAAAATCGCGATTTTTTCGAAAAAATCGCGATTTTTTAAAAAATCGCGATTTTTTCGATAAAAATCGTTAAAAAAAAATTTCCGCCGATTTTTTGGATAAAAATCGCGATTTGAATCGGCATTTTGAAAAAATCGCGATTTTCCGATTTTATCGCGATTAAATCGCGATGTGTGCAACACTGCTCTTTATGCACTAAATGGGGAAGTTTAATTGATCAGTTTGTTGGGCGATTTATTCAATTATAGATGTGCTATCTTGAATGGCTTACACATCATCCATGGAGTTGCAATATTAATACATGATTGGCATAATTGAGTATTTAACATTTGAAGTTTCTTTAGAAGTTTAACAATCACACCACAAGGTTCAACATTTCATTTAACCTTTCAAGTAATTGAACACTTCACCAAATTGTGTACATCTAAATCAACAAATAAAATCTTGATCATCATTAGACCCCCTTTTAGTGAATTTTCCTTGTCCTTGCTTCTGATACCACACCATTCGTTCAACTTGGACTTACGTGGTCTAGCATTGCAAGCAGCAAGTAGATTTAATATCCATTAGAAATTCACTTGTGAGTTAGTTTTCCTTGTCCTCGGTTCTTTAGATTCTTACTTCAATGATAGGATTAGCCCAAGGGATTTCCTCCTTGGCTTTGTTATACCAAGCCTAAAGTGATGAGGAATAAGTCACTTAGGTGACAGGTGGCTTGTTTAGTAGTTGCCTTAGGCATTCCCCTTTGGGAGGTTAGGACTTTTCCTCTAGGGAGTGTTTGAGAGCTAACAAAACCAATTCCGCCGACCATACTAGAGGGTTTCATTTGTCTTAGTCGATGCTCATAAGGCAATCCTTTTTGGTTCTTGTAACTTTGAAACTTTAGACATATGAACTACACCCAAGACTAGATCTAGTGTTCCCCATAGCCCAGGTGGGGTAAGCCCTAGTCTTCTCTATTTGTTTTCTTCAACTACAAAATATTTATTCAATTCCCTTTTTTTTTTGATGCAATCTAGGGTTTCAAGGAAATTATTTCATTAGATTTAGTTTGCTCTTGTTTACAAGTTCATTAGGCTATTAATCTTGAATATCTTGCTAGAATGGATTTGAAAATCATCTTTTTCCTCATAGAGTAAACCCAATATTGTTTTGCTAACATCCTTCTTTGGTTTATGGTCGACTCCAGCAGTTTCATTTTAAATAAGTCTGATAGATCTAGATACTGTAGTTTAATGAATATAATCAGTGCATCCTCTAGGCCAGTGATTTGATATTTTGCACATGTCATCGATGGAAATCTTCTAAAGGGTCAATTTATTATGCTGTTCAAGGAAATAATCACTGCTCAACTGATTTATAAAATGTTAATGCTTCAAGTACCATCCCTTAAGAATGCTATCCAATAAAAATTCAGTTAAAGTGCTAAGTTTAAACTCTGTTGGTTACATGGATGACAGTTTCTCTAATTGTTACAGCTTTGAATTCTCAATGATTTGTGTACATACATCAGCACTGTATTCATTAACCGCAATACTTCTCTTGGTTCATGAGCATTTGTATTTTGTGAGAGATAAAGGCCTCAGTTATGGAATCATCTTTTTGAAGAAACACACACCTTTATTTGCACTTGTGATCTTAAAGTTGGAATGAATTTCAGCTCCGGAGTTAGTATTCAATATTGATAATGCATATTTAGCAAATCTGTGAAACCCTTTGGTTCATTGAGCTTATTAATAATCATTTCATTTTCCAGTATATCTCGTGGACAACTTACTTTTCATGATTGCTGGTGCATTTCTGAGTAGTGCCACACGACAATTGGTTACTTGTTTTTTGTTGTTGTTGGACAAATCACTTGATTCATAAGAACTTGTGTTAATCAATTTGCATGCTTAGTCACTTGTGTTTCATATAAGGCAAATTGTTCATTTGTTATAAGGTTCATGAGTCGAGATCAAGCTAACAAGACCCTCTGACATTTGCAACAAACTTAGCATGTTTGACCACAGTGATTCTGCCATATACTAGAATAGTTTCTTTTCTTTAGTTCGAAGAGTGGGACAAGGCCACAGAGGTGACGGTGGGTGGCTTACCTGAGAGTTGCCTCTAGGCTTTCTTGCTGAAGTTAAGAATTTTCCTCTTAGGTGAGAGTTTGAGTGGTAACGTACTCCTCAATTTAAGAATTGTTTTCCTTATTTTTTTAGTAAGTCATTATTTTTCCCATATGTAAGAATATTCTTTATTATTCTTCTCATCTTGGGCTGTCCCAGCTGTTATCACAAAGTATTTCATTCGATTATACTGAACAACTTTACTCCATGCTCATTAGTAAATCACAAAATATTTCTTTGATTGTACCGAACAACTTTACTTCATGCTCCTTCATTTACTAATGACATCTCATGCAAAGTGATGTGACGATTTTTTAAAATTGCTTTCAAAACAGCATAGGTAAAGTGTATGTACAGTCCAACTATTTTTCACTATTGCGAAAGTGTTCCTGGTTCTGAGTTATTTTGGTTCAGCAAACCTCTCATTTCTTTTATACTGAAAATTCCATATGTTAAGATTCATTCCCAAATTTTTTTGGTTTTGTTCAGGGTGTTGCTGAGCATGCATATAATAGTAGAATTTTATGTCTTTGGTGTATTTTGGTGTGTATATGTCTATGTCTTCAAAATTTTCTATTTGTGCTTTTCCAGATTTTACATTGGATTCTGAAGCAGTGTGGATTATTTGAACTTTGGAAAACTGGTCTATTTATATGGCTAAGAAAAGTTAATATTGAGCTTTAAGATACATTATTTAGACTCTAGAGGCACTGCTTATTAATCTGGTTGCACCAACACAATTTTTTTGTTACTGGTGAAGAAATAGAGTTGGCAAAAAAAAAGTGTGTTCCGTGTGAATCGAAGGACTTGAAACCCATGTCCATAGAAGTAGCAGAGGAGCTATTACAGCAGGTGAATTTTGACTCTACTAGTCTGCAAGCTAATTTTGTGGATTGTTTAATTTCATTTTTTCACGCTTCATAAGAGTGCTGATAGTCATTCTGTGATTTATGTAGGTGCCAGGGTGGAACATCTCAAACGAAGATGGCAAACTTAAGTTGCAAACAGCATGGAAAGTGAAAAGCTTTATAAAAGGATTGGAACTTTTTAAACATGTAGCAGATATTGCTGAAGCAGAAGGTTAGATTGATATACTTAGACATTACTTTCGAGTATTTTATTTTTTGTAGATTTATTTGAAATGGCATACTTAATTCTATTTTCTTTTTATGAATAAATGACCTTGGCGTGAACAAATATTTCGGTATATTTATTTGAAATGGCATACATCAAGTTTTATTTTCTTATTATGAAAAATCAACCTTGGGGTGAACAAATAATGTTGACTATTACTACAGAATATTCACCTTTAAAAGTTCAAAGACTAATTGATGGAAGTAATTAGGTTTTGATCGGAAGAAGATTGGCAAACAACGAATTGTGAGCATAGGAAGCAGGGGCATTCATTTCTGTAGAGAGACTGCAATAATTAATGTTGGCTCGGTTCACAGTGGGTACCCTGGGTTTCATCGTGTTTCCATTCAATAGTTACCTTAGACAAAAATTTCATTAGTACATTTCAAAACAGTCCTCCCTAACCCAGGCAAGGGGATTGAATTGGTGCTAAGATGGGGAGAGCTGGATTCTTTGACAACTAGATGAAGGTTCTGACGGTGAGATTGTTCCTTCTGGACAAGTAACAGGGAAGAGTTAGAACTTTGAGAATTGGGCAATTTGTCGAGAAAGTAGAGGCTTATGAATAAATTTGCGGAAAGAAAAATGAGTTTATGGGATGATAGGAAATATGGAAGAAAAAGACGTTCATTATTCTATACTCCAAATTTGGAATTTTGGATGCTTCTTCCTCCTCCTTTACATGTGTTCATGTGTTGGAAATTGCAATAAACTTCATCTCTCATCCAAAACAAGGAATAAATACATGCTTTACGTTAATCCAAAACCATAGGATCTGTGTGCTTCATGTGTAGTTTCAGGCTATTCACAGGGTGAACAATAATCTTTTTAATCAATTACATGACATGATTTACTTTGTTACTTTATGAGTGAGTTCCAGTGGTTGATGGTGCTATTATTAGTACATGATGGGTTGAGAGATGTAGCTTGACTGGAAACTTCTTGCAGAGGTTCAATGTGAATGTGCAGAAGTGGTTTGAGAAATTTCTTTGCTGATCACCTTGGAAAGGTTTTCACTAATTATGTTTTGTAATTTCACTTGAAAAGAGAATCCCGTCAAAGTTTAATGTTTTGAATTTAATAGTAGGAATCTAAATGAAATGTTGTAGAAATTCTAGAACATTAATGACTTAGATTAGGATTTAATTTTAGCTTTACATCTCAAGATTGAGGTAGGTGGCAGTTGGGATTGTTGATTTTGTAGCTTCGAAAGATCTTCTGCATAGGCTGGTGTCTTGCATGGAGGAGAAGTCCTCTTTAGGGGTTGTTCAAGAGGAGCAACTAATATGATCTCCTTCCTAAGTTTTTAAATTTGGAAAAGTACATTGATTAATTATCTATTTAATGTTGACATTGAGCTAATGTTTATCTAAGGATAAATGCTAAATTAAGTGACTTAGATCTAATCTCCACCGTTGATCTAAGAAGGCTAGGATTTAATCTTTTAGCCGTCTATCACTTTGGAGATTAGGGATTTGGTCCATGGAGGAATTATAAAGAGAACCTATGTGAGAAGATGAAGACACATTACATTGCTATTGTTGAGAGAGCGATTTTTTCAACTAGTGAGAGACTCTAGGACGGAAGAGAAGGGAAGAAGATTGCAGCAAGGAAATTTTGGGAGCAAATTTAAAGGAGACCATGTTGAAGAATGTAACTAGGTTTGGTCTTCATAATTGTACTTGAAGTCAAAATGTAATATATTTGTCAAAAGAAAGCAAAAGGAATTTTTATTATTGATTTAATTGACTTGTTAAAGCATGGATTTCATGCTTGGGTCAATTATTATAGGTCAAGCCTCCATTGTAGGCTTTAGGATTATTTATTTAGGTCAAAGTTAATTTGTTTATTGGTCAAAGACTCCTCCATCAAGTCTTCCTCTGTCAGCTTCAAGTAGATCATCATCAAGTCGGCCTCGTTCAAGTAAAATCATGTCAGCCTAATCTTAAATGGAGACACAACTAATCATGAAGTCATGTTAGCTTATTTTCAAGAAGAAACAACTATATATACAAGGCTATACCTTGCTCCACAGTTTAGAAAAGAAGCTCGCAAAAATCTCAGAAGGACAAGTTCGGATATCTCTGAAATGAAGTTCGGACATCTCTGAAATGAGGCTTGGTTTATCTCTAAAATGAAGTTTGGATATCTCAGAAAATGAAGCTCGGATTACCTCATGTTCGGTGCTACTGCTATAACATTGTTTCAGTACCACAACAATGAGAAGGGTCAATGATAAGGGTATAACTACAATGATAATGGTTCGGTATGAGTTTAAGGGTATAACTACAGTGATAAGGGCTTGGTGTTACAACAGTGAAGATCTCGGTGCAATCTCTGTCCCAATGTAATTACAGTGATGAGAGTTCACAACAGTGAGAAGGATTTGGTGTCTTCACAGTAAGAAGTGATGATGTCTTGGTGCAAACTCAGTGGCAAGTATTTGATGCAAACTTAGTGATGAAAATTCAATGACATGGATGCAAACACAATGAAAGAAGGATGACTTGATGGAGGTAGTCTCAAGTCTATGTTGTAAGGGTCTTGGTCGTCTCATTTGGAATCTACTGAAGGAAGAACTTTGATTGGGTTTTCCCCTAGAGTGGGGTTTTGCCTTGGCAGTGTGCCTACATCTTGTGTTCTCTTTTATTTGTTGCATGGCATTAGTCTTGATGATAAGAAAAGATAATTCTAAAGAACAAATAATAATAATGAAAACATCACAAGATAATGTCATAATCAGAGAAATCAACTAAGTGCCACCTCCTTGGATTTCTCAACATGGGATCAGAGCTATGGTCAAGAGGCAGTTTGAAGATCACTTGGGTGCATTGGTATTAAAGATTAGGTGGGTGCATTTGTTGAGCATATTTGTATTAAAGATCAAGTCAGAAGGAATTCAAAAACATCCTGAAAGGCATAGTGACACAATTCGGTCACTTCAGAAAATGAGTAACCATGTTTAGTATGTTTTCAGTGATACAAGATTCAATGTAACTTAAGGAGATAAGTTCGGATAACATTTTCAGAGAAAAGGTCTTGGTGATGAAGATGTTGATTTCTGGTAGCATCAGATGTGCTCTAAGCCTCAAAACTTGAAGGGAGGTAGTGCAGAGCCACATTGAGGCAACACAGATTTTGAGGGGAGATTTGAAATTTGCTGAAGAGTCGAGTTCTAGAGCCAGAAGCCAAGGTTTGAGACCGTAATGGCAGAGAGTCGAAGCTTCCAGAGGCAAATCGACCAACAAGAAGGGAGACTCAGAACCTCGTAGCTGTGATGCTGCACTGCGTAGGCTGACGCAGAGGCAGTGTGGCGCTTTCCATCCAGAGCTTGGATCAATGTTGAATCTCCAGTGATAATGTGAGGTATTTCTCACTAATTTATTTGCCAGTCAGATTCTCTGTATTGGATAGCTAGTAAGGCATTCCAAGATTGTATTTAGAAACTATTGCATAATAATACAAACCCTCAGCTGCTGCACCGGTTTTTCCGGGGACATTTGTCCAAAAACAACGGTGTCACTTGTGTGTGTGTTATTTCTTCTTGCTCAGTTCTTGTTTCCGCATATAATTTAATTAGTGAAGGTTGTAGTTGTATTTACTTCGATATTTACAGTGTAATACAGTAAATAATTTGCATGAATTAACAAGTAGAAGTAATATCAGTTTGCTGTAGTAGGGATTTGGTGTGAAAATTCGGAATCCCGAATCACTACCTCAGCAACTGATTACGGTTCTCCTATTTGTTAATTACTGAAGAAAATTATTTACTATTTCCTACAGTAAATATTGAAACGAATACACTGCAGCCTACATCGTTTAAATTATAAGCAGAAACAAGAAACTGAACAGGGAAGAGATACAACACACACACATCTACACAATTATTTTTGGACAAACGTCACTGGAAAAACCCAGTTTGGGAAAATCGGTGCAACAACTGAGGGTTTTATTATTATGCAGTGGTAATTATGAGTACAATTCGATTTGTGCCCAACTGGCTATCTGATACAGAGAGAAACTGGACAAAACAAGTAGTGAGATGATGTCACCCTATCACTGGAAGATCCTGCTCTGATCTCGCTGGGAATGAGCCTCTGTGTCCCTTGTGTTAGCCTCTGTGTAGAATTGCATCAACCCCACGCAGTCTCTGCGTCACCTCTGCTGGGGACTGTGCTGCTCCTCCTTCTGACCCTCTGCTCGCTGGAAACTTTGAATTTCAGCCTCCCAGTCTCACCCCGGCTCCCGGCTTCTGATACTCGATTTCCTCAACAGGAATTTGATTTCCTTCTAGGCTCTGCGTTGCTACTGCGTCAACTTTGTGTGGGCCAACGTCAACTTCTCTCTGGATGTCGTTTTGCCCTCTCTGCCTTGTACTCTCTGGCCCAAGAAAAATCCCCACTGGATACTATCCTTGGCCTTCACTGCAAAATATCACTTCGAATTTCTCTCCAACGACTACTCTGCTTCAGTAATTCGATCTTTTGATCTCTACTCGATGTGTATTCTCCAAGTGCCCTGCAAGCCTTTTCTTATATCTTTCTGTTGGACAACCAATGACCCAGATTAACTTTTAATCAATGGCTTGATCCTCGTCTTCTTCTAGAAGTTACACCCACAGTTTAGATTAATACCCATTAATTATTTTAATTTCCTAAGTTTATACTTAGGGTCCCATTAAAAATAATTAATTAATTTAATAAAACTATCTCCGAGTGGAGTTTCCCAAAACGGTTTCTGGGTATTGGAGAATGCATGTGTCCAAGCCTCCCTACAAATTTTGAGACTTAAAGCACATTTGATGCTACCAGAAATCAACACTCCCTCCTAGCCAGGAATGTGCTCTAGTAATGCATCTTGCTGAAGCATCAATCTATTTTGTAACATCTCCTTCTACGCTGCTAATGTCTGACATCTTGTGCATCAACTACTGTGCAAATACTGCATCTGTACTGTTGCTGACCTTGCCACTATCAATATTGCATCCGTACTGCAACTCCCTCTCAATTATGTGTCTGTGTTGCTGCTGGCATTGCCATTGCCAACTGCATCTACACTGCAACTTTCTCCAACTATTGCTGCTACTGCATCAACAACGGAAATCATCCCAAATTACTGAACTGGTGTTCAGTATGATGCATCTCGTTGCTGGAGTTATGACTGCCACTAGTCTCTACGCTGACCCTCTGAAGCCTTTGCGTTGCTGTTGACCTCTGCTTTGTGCCAATTGCACTGCTGTCAACTCTAGCTTTGCGCTGCTCAGTCACTGGCGCTCCTAGCCACTGCAACTGTCACTCTAGCACTCCTCTGCACCAATTGACACTGGTCCATCCTGCTACTACTAATCTAGGTTCTTGTAGCAAGGAATTGATCCAAGAGGTGGGCTCCTCAAGGATCCTGCTCATCTGTAGCTCTTTCGAACTACAACTCTAAATCAACCCACCTCCCTCCTAGAGGTATTTCGACTGTTATGGCAAACTCCTCCTCCTTGATCTTTGCAGCTGCAACCTTTGGATTATGCTTCTCATCTTTGTCCTTCTTCTTGAGAGGACACTGTGTTGTGTAGTGACCGAATTCACCACACCTGAAGCATTTGATCTTCGAAACATCTTTCTTCTTTTTCCATTGCTCCTGCTGTCCCTTGGATATGAGGGCTGCATTATCTTCCTCCTCCTTGGGCTTCGACCCACTGTTGCTGCTTCCGTCAAGTTTACACTTGACCAAGTCTCTCCTCAGCTCCTCTTGCTTAAGAGTTGCCCACATTTCATCCCAGTTTGGCAAAGTCACCTTGCCCAGGATGCTCTGGACAAAGACTTGCCACTCCTCAGATACTGAATTTAGGGCCAGTCTTACCATCTTAGAACCTTGAGGTGTTGACCCCACAACTGCTAGCTCATCTCGGGTCTCCTGAAGCTTAGTGAGGAACGGATCAATGCACTCCCCCTTCTGCATCTGCAAAGATCTCATCTTCTGCTCTAAATACATCTTCCGCTGCTCGGAAGATCCTTGATACAGCGTTGACAATGCATCCCACATCTCCTTGGCAGTCCTCTTGGCAGTGATTTGACAAACTATATGATCCTTCACTCCGTCGAGGATCATTCTCTTTGTCTTCGCCATCTCTCCCTTGTATTTCTTGAGCGGATCTGGATCCGCGGGCACAACTACCACGCTGTCGACGTAGGTTTTGAGAAAATGCTCATCCAGAAGGCACGACATCCTTGCCTTCCAGATCACATAGTTGGATGCACCATCCAATCGATCCTGATCTCTCAACCCACTGGCTGCCATCCTTGCCAAACGAAAAATGTTGAATAGCCTCCTCTCTCCTTTGCGCAGTGTTGGACTGGTCTATGCACTCCCTGCTGGAGCTTGTAGATCTGCCCCTCCGCTGCTTCTCAGCAAATGAGAATTCAGACTCCTTGGCTGGAAGTCCTCTAAGGAAGAATTCCCTCAACCGTGTCTCTCTCTTCCCTTTGACGTCTTTCTGGAGCTTGTAGATCTGCCCCTCTCCGCTGCTTCTCAGCAAATGAGAATTCAGACTCCTTGGCTGGAAGTCCTCTAAGGAAGAATTCCCTCAACCGTGTCTCTTTCTTCCCTCTGACGTCTTTCTGCCTAGCAACTGCCTGCAAAAAATCGCGTCTCACCAGAAACCTCCTCTTCGCTGAAGCTTTTGCGCTGCTCCCCTAGACACTGGCAAAGTTCAATCTGGAAGTCTTACCTCTCTGTCGATTCACTCAGAGAGAGCCCTTCCTCGAAATTTTTTCCCTCCTAGCCTGGACTGCACAATCCCTTTGGGGATTCGATTTGCTGCCTATGCAACTCGTCAACCCTCCTTCTCTTCATCTCCGGGTTCTTCCAGCTCTGCTCTCTTGCTTCACTTGCAACTATGATACCATGTGAAAATTCAGAATCCTGAATCACTACTGCAACAACTGATTACGTTTCTCCTATTTGTTAATTACTGAAGCAAATTATTCACTGTTTCCTACAGCAAATACTGAAACGAATACATTGCAGCATACACTGTTTAATTATAAATGGAAACAAGAAACTGAACAGGAAAGAGATACAACACACACACATCTTACACAGTTATTTATGGACAAACGTCCCTGGAAAAACCTAGTGTGGGAAAACTGGTGCAGCAGCTGAGGGTTTTATTATTATGCAGTAGTAATTCTGAGTACAATTTGATGGATGCCCAACTGGCTATCCGATACAGAGAGAAACTAGACAAAACAAGTAGTGAGATGATCTCACCATGTCAATGGAAGATCTGACTCTGATCTCGCTGGTAATGAGCCTTTGCGTCCCTTCTGCATCAGCCTCTTTGCAGAACTGCGTCAACCCCATGCAGTGTCTGCGTCACCTTTGCTGGGGACTGCACTCCTCCTTCTGACCCTCTGCTGGCTGGAAACTTCGAATTTCTGCCTCCCGGTCTCACACCTCGGCTCCTGGCTTTTGAAACTCGATTTCCTAAGTAGGAATTCGATCTTACTGTAGGCTCTGCGCTGCCACTGCGTCAGCTCTGTGTGGGCAAGCGTCAACCACTCTCTGGATGTTGTTCTACCCTCTCTGCCTTGTACTCTCCGGCCCAGGAAAACTCCCCACCGGATACTATCCCTACCCCTCACTGCAAAAGATCACTTTGAATTTCTCTCCAACAGTTGCTCTGCTTCAGAAATTCGATCTTCTGATCTCTACTCTATGTGTATTCTCCAAGTGCCCTTCAAGCCTCTTCTTATATCTTTCTGTTGGACAACCAACGACCTAGATTAACTTCTAATCAATGGCTTAGATCATTTTGGCTTGATCCTCATCTTCTTCTAGAAGTTACACCCACAATTTAGATTAATACCCATTAATTATTTTAATTTCCTAAGTTTAGACTTAGTGTCCCATTAAAAATAATTAATTAATTTAATAAAACTATCTCCAGGTGGAATTTCGCAAAACGGCTTTTGGGTATTGGAGAATGCATGTGTCTAAGCCTCCATCCAAATTTTGAGACTTAGAGCACATCCGATACTACCAGAAATCAACATTTGGGTCTCCAAATTTTCACATGGTCTCAGAGCGAAGGTGAAGCGAGAGAGCGGACCGGAAGAGCACATTGTTGAAGAGAAGAAGGGAGATCGAAGTGTTGCGTAGGCAGCAGATTGAATCCCTAGAGGGATTGCGCAATCCAAGCTAGGAGGGCATGATTCTCGAGGAAAATCTCTCTTTGAGTGAGATGACAGAGAGATAAGATTTCCAGTTCATGATTTGTTAGTGGTAGAGGGAGCAGCGCAGCAGGAGATTCAACGTTGAGCAGTCTTCAGGTGGGACACAATTTTCTGCAGCAGTTGTTGGGGTAGAAAAACGTCAAAAGAAGGAAGAAGACACATTTTGTTGGAAAATCGGAAAGGCAATAAAGATTTTCTTGACCTTCATAATTACTTGTGATGTTTCTTATTATTACTATTCTTTATATCTTCTTTCTTTAGTTCATCAAGCAACTACCAAAAGCAACAACACATAAAACAATGAACACAAGATGTAGCACATGCCAGGGCAAAACCCCCCTCGAGGGGAAAACCCTGTCAAAGTAATTCTTCCTTTCAATAGTATTCTTTGAGACTTTTCACCCTAGATCAAGATCAGACCTTCCCTCCACACCAAGTCAGCCTCTAGAAGATTGATCTCTTCTCAACAACTTCGACTATGCAGCGATTTGCAGCAGCTGACAGCTTCCGACAACATACCAATTTGGAAGACTTTGATCTCCCAATCCAGAGCATGAAATAGAGAGAGACCACTGCCAAAATTTCGATTTTCTTTGACTCCTTAGGCTCACCCAAACTCGCATTCAGTTTGGCTTCCTGGCAACAAACTTTCCTAGCTACCCATTTCGTACTTCTGCCCGTCAACAAGATTTTCGCACTTCTGCCCAGTAGAGAGAATTCAAACTTGATGAGAAGTGATGCTCCAAATGAAATTGATATCCTTCTTTTTATAGGCTTCTTGTGGGGTCGAATAGGGTCTTAGGCCGACTTAATCTTCCCTTGGGCCGACATGGTGTGGAGGTTCTGTAATTCATATTTGACTCAATATTTAACCTTTTTACATGATTCAAAAGCCCAATAAGGGTCTCTTTAAATGTACAATAATTTTGTAGACTCATAATAAGTCCTAGAAGTCCTCAATGGGGACTTTGGCCTAAAACATGGTGACCCAAGCATGAAACCCATGCTGTAATAAGTCACAATAATAATAATAATAATTATTTTCTTTATTCTTTTGACAAATACATTTCATAATGACTCAAGTACATTATTGAAGACCGAACATAGTTACATTTTCCAACACTTCCTCTTAACTAGGGAGGTATTCATAATGTACATATACAATGGAAGATCTCAAACTATATGAACCATGAAGAACTTTAGGCACCGCAATGCCATGGACTAGATTCCTGACCAGGGCAATCTATCCAACCAGTCACTCAACAATTTAGGCATCGCAATGCCATGGACTAGATTCCTAACCAGGGCAATCTATCCAAGTGGGACTAAGGTGGACTCAAGATTTCAGCCCCTCTAGGTACCATCAGGCTTGCTAACCACCAACCCAAACATACAGGTGTGTATCCAAAACAGAGCTCGATAAACAACACCACCTTTTCAATTCCGGAATTCAAGACATCAAGACAGAGTGCCAGCGTGGTGTCTCCCCAGGCAATGCTTCACTCGCAAAGCCTCAACACCCCTTGATTCAACAGATCAAGAATGACCAATCTCTCCCAATCAAATTGATTGGTAACTAGCATGCTATCAAATCCTTCGAGAGATACACCTCTACAAACACAATGCCAATTAATAATATACTTTCATATGTACATAATCAAATACAAACCTCCAAGGCCTTATAGACAACTTGATGTTGCTTCTCAACTTTCCATAGTAGGATTATCAACCGAATCTTTTGACAAAAGATTCCTCAATCATATGATTTACTTCCTATTCTCATGCAACAACATATCCTTCAAAAATCATTCTTCAATTAACACCAAGCTAAGCCCTCCCTCTCAACCAAGAAGCACCTCTTTATCCTTACTCTCTCTTAATATTAGGGAGATCTCTTCTATTCATGCTTCCTCTGAGGGATCAACTTCTTCTTTTTGACATCGGAGAATCTTTTGTGGCTTCCAACCATTTCATCAGAGTTATCATCATCCCCATCATGCTTATCACATCTTCACCAAGTTGAAGATTGTGTACCAACACAACTTGCTTGTCACATTGAGCATCTTCACCAAGTTGATGATTGTGTACCTGCATAGCTTAAATAGCAAGTACAACCAAATCTATAGAAGCATGATGTTAGCCATATCAGACTCACAGATGCATTTCAAATTTATTCATAATAGATACCCAAAATCAATTACAAACAAGAGAAATATACTCTTCGACATCTTGCTAGGGACTTAGTTACACACCCTAGACTATTTCATAACAACATTCATTCCATCTTGGGTTCCAGTATGTCTTCCAAAGGTATGACATACCTTATTACACCATATAACAAACCCTAGAAACAATTCAAAATACATATAGATCTACAAGGCATCTAACAACTTTTCAAAATACATATGTTAGACTTCTCACTAGGGATTCATACAAATCCTAGATTTCATATAAAAGAGTCAATCAAAGTCAATCACAACTTAGTTATTAACCTGACCAACTTCCACTAGGGTTAGTTCCAACCCCTAGATTTTCAATCAACTATCAATTAGTCACTAACATGACCAACTACCACTAGGGTTAGTTGCAAACCCTAGATTTTCGAGCAATCATCAATCACAACCAAAAATTCAAATTTCAACACATCTCAAGTTATCATATAGTTACCATTCATCAGAGATTTCTACTTCAACTAAGGTTCAACTCCAAAATCGTAGAATTCACAAATTCACCAAAATTTATACAAATCTCAAATCATCATATTCCAGGGATTTTACTTTGACTAAGGTTTAATTCTAAAACCTTAGAATTCCATTTTTCAAAATCTCAACAATCATTACATACATAGATCTCATATTGTTACATTTCACACTAGACAATGCCACTACTAGGATTTAACTGCTAAACCCTAGATTTTCAGATATCATCATCCTAGAATCTCAGACAAGGACTTCCATTAAATCCTAAGACTCATGACCATTAATGACTAGGTGAACACATATCTAGGAATTCATAACCATACATAAGCATATCATATGTCCAAAACATAAATACATTTGACCTAGACAAACCTAGGCTTTTAACCAAAAGGACATATCTATATAGATGCCTAGATATCATGCAAATACATTTCATATCATGTGTTAGTCAAACCCAACTTCACAACAATATCAAATAAGAGTTAGACACAATCATTTTGACTATACTGCGGTTTGATCAGACAAACACACACATACCAAAGAAAACATTTTTAAGACAATGTAAGGGTCTTATTCACACATTCCGCCAAACCCTAATGAGCTAGGGTTCCAATGTAGAAACATAGAAAACCCAACATTACCAAAACTTCAAAGGTTTGGGATTTTAGACCTTAACATTCAACCCTAACAAGTTAGGATTTCCAGATCACATCAAAATCCCAAACAATACATCATCAATAAAACTTTAGCTAGCATTTCACAATATCCCTATGCAGGTTAGGATTTCAGACATTCATATTAGCATACCCTTCGGTTAGGGTGTTCTGGAACCTGTCTAGGGTTCTACATAGTCAATCAAGAATATGAGTGGGGTGGGTAGATTTATCAAGAGATGAATCACCCAAACAAGAATAACTGAGATTCAATAGCTAGTCACAACAAAGTTAGTAATAGATATTCAAATCAATAATCCTTTCAATCAATGTATTCAAAGCATACCTTTGAATCTTGACTATTAACCTTGTCTTGAGAGATTCTCCTTCTTTCGGATGTTTCCCTGATCAAGACAACAAAGGGAGAAAGGTGATTAGTATATAATATAATCAAAACTAAATGAGTACATGAACCCAAAACTGAAAATATATGAGATACTTATCTTTGAGAGTTGTTGGGAGCTCCCTCCAAAGCTTGAGGGAAACCTACAAACTTAAAGCAATACAAAAATGTCTTTTCCAAAGATATGTTAAAAACCTATAAATTCTAAAACATATAAAACAAGTTATGTACATCAAATAACTTAATAGCGTAAGCCCCTAATGTCAGATTCTTCAGGCTTGACTTTCTTTGAGTCTCCTTCTTCAGCAAAGTTGGCTTGATCTCTTCCTCTCTTCTTATTCCTTGGATTCTCGGGATAGTCACTTTTGTAGTGACCTTTCTTATGACATTGATAGCACTCTATCTTAGACATGTCAACTTCTTCCTTGGTCCCTTTCATCTCTTTCCTTTATGATGAGCAACATAAGCATTTGATACTCCTTCAGGATTGGAAACCATTGAGATCCTTAATTCTTCTTGACTACATGTGGTCCATAATTCTTCAAAGGTGGGAGCTACCTTCCAACTATTGAGACCTAAAGCAAATGCACCCCAAGAGGGTGGAAATCCCAATATAGCAATGATCACCAATTATTTGTCTGGAACAATCTCATCGATGGCCAAAAGATCATCCCTGAGTCTAGCTATCTTCACAGAGAAGGTTGCCATAAGATCTTCTTTAGTCATATTCCTCAGTTCATTCTTCAAATTTGCTACTTGACCGATGTTCTTAATGGTGAACAACTTCGACAAGGCTTCATACATCTCCTAAGCATGATTAATGTTAGCTATGAATGGGACAAGATTGTCTTTTATCCTTCTACCATCAGAGTCATAGCCACCAATTCTAAATCCCTGAATTTTTCTTTGTCGGCATCACTGGCTTCTTCTGTAGGCTTCTTTACATTTCCTTTTACCAAATCTAGCACCTTGTTCTTCTCGAGGATTAGGTCAATCCTCTTCTTCTAGTATCTGAAGTTAGATGCTTCTTCAATGTTTTTCTCATCCTTGCTAGAGTTAGACTTCTTCCTCGAATATGATAGACTCCTTCCCTGAGATAGTGCCTATAAATGGATTTGCCTTTTTCTTCTTCACCAAAGCTCTGAAACCATGTTGGAAAATAAGAAAGGATGTAAATATTTTCTTGATCTTGATAATTACTTGTGATGTTTCTTATTATTACTATTATTTGTATCTTCTTCCTTTAGTGTTGAAGTTTCTAAGTTTACTTAGTTAGAAACCCTCCATGCACTTTATCTGATTTATTCCTACCTACTTGTTATTTTTCCTTAACAAGTTATTTACAATGTAAATACTGAAAATAAACACTAGTGCATGCTCAACATATTATAGATTAGCAACTAAAAGAAACAAAAGAACAAACACGCCATATGACACCATTATTTTTGGACTAATTTCCCCGGAAAAACCCAATGTGGGAAAACCGGTGCAACTATCTGAGGGTTTTCTTATTAAGCAATATCAGAGTACAATATGGGTGCCGAAACTGGCCTACCCAACAGAGAATTTCCTTGGCAGTAATGTCTCAATTTCTGACAAATCTACTAGTTGAAACCCCGGATAATCCTTCCGACAACTACTCAACACAAATCTGCCCTAGAAACCCCAGCGTCAGCCTCTCTCTGGACTGCGTTAGCCCCTCTCTGCCTCATGCTGGCCCTGCGTCACCCCGGATGGGTCTGCGTCAGCCTTGGGAGGCCCTGCGTCAACCCTCTGGCCCTTTGCGTCAACAGTGTTGGCCTCTCTGAGGCTCTGCACAACTCCCAGCTGCCTCTGCGTGGCCCTGCGTGAGCCCTGGCTGGCTCTGCGTCACTCTCCTTGGCTACTGCGCAGCTCTCCCGACACTATCTCTGCCTCTCTGTCTTTTTGTACTCAAATGCCCCTTAGCGGCATCTCCCGATCACTAATTCTATCTCTCTTAACAAACCTCGCTTTAGAGAATAGAATGACTAATCACTCTGGTGTATTCTCCAAGTGACCCTCAAGCCTCCTCTTATACTTTTTCTGTTGACATCTCGACGACCGAGATTAAGTCCCTAATCAATGGCTAAGATTAGATCTGGCTTGATCCATGTATTTTGGACCATTCTAACATAGATTCATATTAATACACATCAATATTTTATTTTCCCTAAGTTTAGACTCAGGGACTCCATTAAAAATATTAATTATTTTAATATCTCTTGATCTGTTTAGAATCTGCCTAAACCCTTTCTGGGTATTGGAAATCTCATGTGCCCCAACCTCTCCACCAAATTTCGTGGCTAGAGCACATCCGATGCTACCCCAAATCAACACTCCCTCTTAGCGAGGACTGTGCTCTAACAATACTCCTCACTGAGTACTACTCTGATCATCCGACATCGGTACCTGTGCTGATGCTAGGCCTTCCTGCCCAACATCCTCTGCACTGCTACATCCTATACTGCTGCCCATGGTTTTGCCACTGCCACTGCTGCATCTGTACGACAACTTCCTCTGCATCCGTGCTGTTGCTAGTCCTTTCTCCCAGCATTGCATTCCCACTGCACCTCTCATCATGTTGCATAGTGCTACCCACTGCTGCACTGCAACTCAGTTACTAAGAAGTAAGTAACTGATCTCCCAATCTGACCTCCCTGTTGGGCGAGAGACACCCACTGATGCTGAAGCTCCCTCTGCCACTGACAAGTGCTCCCTCTCTGACCTCTGTGCCGTTGCAACAACTCCCTGCATCTCGCATTGTTGCACACCTCTTTGTGCCATCCTGCACTGGTGCAACACTCCTGTATCTCACGCACTGCTGCAGCCTGTTAGCCTTGCACTGTCTCGGGATTCCTGCACTGTAGCTTTCTTTGCCGCTCCATCTGCACCCGTCTCTACCCGACTCAGCCAGTCCTGCTACTCCTCTTTAGGGCTCCTGTAGCAAGGTCTAATCCAAGAGGCTGGGTACCTCGAGGATCCTGCCCCTCATTGCCTGTAGTCTGCTTGACTACAGCTCGATGTCTCCCCACTTCTTCTCAAGTGGCGCATGTGCACTCATGGCACAATCATCGTCTGTCAAAACTTCCTTCTCTGCTCGTGCTGGCGTTGCCTTAGTCTTGGAAGACTCTCCCTTACTCTTCTTCCTTGGACACTGGGTCGCATAATGACCCAGCTCCCCACAGTGGAAGCACTTGATCTTGGAGAGATCTTTCTTCTTCCGCTTTTCCTGCTTTCCCTCAGATGCTAGGGCCACGTCTTCCTCCTCCTGCTTGACTTTGATCCCCTTGCTGCTGCTACCCATCTTCGACTGCCGTCTGATCTCTTCCTGGCGAAGAGCTGCCCACATCTCGTCCCAAGGTGGGAGAGTCCCTCTGCCCAGTATACTCTGGACAAACACCTCCCAGTCTTCTGAGACAACATTCAGGGCTGTCCTCACCATCAACTCCTGATCCGGTGTCGCCTCTATAGCAGTCAACTGATCTCGAATCTCATTTAGTCCTTCGAGGAAGGTGTCAATAAGTTCTCCCTTCATCTGATACGACCTCAACTGGTTCTCAAGCAACATTCTTCTTTGCATAGAAGTATGCTGGTACAAATTTTTGAGAGCCTCCCACATCTCAAATGCCGTTTCTTTCTCGGCTATGTGTGGTACTACATGATCCTGACCTCGTCAAGGATAATGCTCTTGGCCCTTGCCATCATCTCCTCATACTTGTCATTATCATTGGGGTCCACTGGGATAGCTATTACCTTTAAGGCGAAGTTCTTGACACGATTCCTATGAAGTACGAATAAGATTCTGGCCTTCCAGACTGCGAAGTTCGATGCTTCGTCCAGTCTATCTTGGTCTCTTACTCCGTGTAGTGCCATGATGCTCCTCTACTTCCCTCCTGGAAGTTCTGTGTTCGACTCCTCTGAGTCTCTACTTCCCGTCTGGAAGTTCTCTTCTGAACTCCCTCTGAGTCCTGATTTCCCTCCTAGAAATCCTTCTGCTGCTGTCGAGGTGCCCCCTACTCTGATCTTCTTGTGCAACCGCACCACTGATTCAGGTTCCTCAGCTAAAAACCCTCGGTAGCAACTCCTCTGGCCTTGTTCTGTCAGGGACGATTCTGACTACAGTACCTCACCAACTCCACTCTGCAATATTCCCGCAACCTTCTAAACCCTAGCAACATGAAGGTGAGAACTCCTAGGCTTTGTGCAATCCCAACACCACAATCTCGGAAAGAAATGGCCAAAGCTAAGAGGATGGTCCTAGATGGGGTTAGGGATCACATAGTCTTGAATTTTGTAGACAAGAATACAACAAGGGACATATGGGATGCCATCATAAAATTATATGAGAATCCATCAGAGAATCGTAAAGTGATTCTCAAGGAGAAGCTGAGGACCACCAAGATGTAGAAGGGAGAAGGCGTTACATCCTATCTCACTAGAATTTAGATGGTTAGAGATGAACTTGCGGTAGTGGGTGAGAAACCAGAAGAAAGTGAACTAGTGCGGACAACTCTCAATGACTTCACCAAGGAGTGGTATACATTAGTCCAAGTTATTTCTGGGCGAGATACACTACATGGATGGGATCGTATGTGGAATGACTTCACTCAAGAGGAGCTGAGGCTTAGTCTTGCATCAGGTACTATTAGCAATAGCAGCAAGGCAATGAAGGAGGAGGATGAGGAGAATGTAGCCCTTGCGAGTAAGGGAAAGGCGAAGATGGGTCCCAGTCAGGGATAAGGCTTACTTGGAGGTGAAAAGAAGAAAAAATACCTGTTGAGGTTCAATTACTTTGGGTGTGGTGAATTTGGCCACTATGTCTCCCATGTCCTCGAAGGAAGAAGGACAAGAAGCATGAGTAGACAACAACTTCAAAAGAGATTGATGAGTTGATTGCCAGATTGGAGGAGTTTGCAGTGATAGCAGCAATATCTCTAGGTGGAGTTGGGGCTTGATACCTTAGTGTGTCAAGATGGGTAGAGTCTAGTTGTTGCAATAAGACCATCACCACAGGGGCCCACAATATCATAGTAGCAGGTTTAGTGTCAGTAGAGTTAGTTGTAGTCAGTTCTTGAGAGACAATGTAGAGCTAGTTACAGTGGCACAAGCAGTGCGAATTGCTTAGTTGTAGTTTAGATGCAATTCCAACTAGAGTGATTTCTAATTAGGAGATCGAGACTCAGAGAGAGTCTAGCTTCAAAGGGAGCAACGCTATGGAAGTTTAGAGCTTCAGGCTCTGAGGAGATCAGACTCACTATTGTAGTAGTTACAACAAAAGTGCAGAATCATCAACAGAGAAGTAGCAACAACAGCGTGAGGAGGACCAGAGTATGTGTAGTTGTTGATGGAAAATGTTTACTAGTTCGCTTCTTCATAGTGATTTCCAGTGATAGGGAGTCAAACTAGCGTGAGATGTGAAGAAAGGAGATGCAACAAATGTTAGACATCAACAACGTAGACAATCCAACTACAGTTTGAAGTGAAGGAATGTTGAGGAGGGAACACCTTCCTCACTAAGAGGGAGTGTTAGTTTTTGATTATGGTGGTAGCATAAGACAAGTGTTCTAGTCTCTAAGGTGTTAGAAAGGCTAAGGAACATGAGATCTCCAATACCCATAAATGGTTTTGCGAGATATGGATCCGAAACACCTTAATTAAATTCAATGACCGGATAATTAAAATTTCCTAAGTTTAACTTAGGAAAATTGGTTAATTAGTTTATTAATTAGGAAATCGACTTTTTCTCTAGAGACTTCTCAAAAGTAATTTGACGCAGTCTAAGATGATTTGAACCATTGATCCCTTGGCTGTTGGTGCTCTAGTGAGAGATTTATAAGAGCAAGTTGATGGGGCTTGGAGAAGACACATTGAAGGAGCAAGAGAGTTGGGCAGTGCAAATTTCCTAGTGCGCAACATTCAGCGAGGGAAGAGTTCGAGCCAACAAAGCATCAGTGAGAGGATCAACAGAAATTGGAGAGAGGGTTTCCAGGGGAGATTTCCACTGAAATTTGCAGAGGCCGAGTTTACCAGCAAGAAGGGTGTGCGAGTTTCTCTAATGCGCAGATCTAGGCAACGGATCGCTTTTCCAGTTGCCAGGAATCAATTCCGAAGGTCAAAGCGAGTTGTTTAGTGCGAGTGCAAGAACACCAAAGAAGTGCAAGATCAACAAAATTCCAATTTCCCGCAACATTTTTTTTTTCGTGCATTTAATGGAGGGGGATCGAGTTTGATTTTGCAAGGGAAACAGAGGGTTTCGAGGTCAATCTGCTAGTTGGAGTGATGGAGAAAATTTTCCGAAGCTTTGCCAGTGTTTTGGCAAGCAGATCTATGTACTCTTTATTTTGCTGAAGATAATAAAATATAAATCCTCATCTGCTGCACTGGTTTTCCCTTCGAGGTTTTTCCGGGAACGTTAGTCCAAACTTTGGTGTCGTTTTTATGTGTTTGCTTCTATTTCTTAGTTCCTGATTTATTTTCCATGAGGTTTATTTTAATTGTGAAGATTGCAGTAGTGACCTATTCGTTATTTGTCGTTAATTAAATGACAAAAGACAAATAAACTACATCAGTTAGAAGAACAGTTTCCAGTTTATTGCAATCATGGATTTTTTACACGAACAGGAAGATGAAGATCTTCAAGAAAAATTGAAGAATAGTGAAAATGAAAATGCTAAGCTTAGAAATAAAAACAGAGAATTGAGAACCCTACTTAAAAAGCATGATGAAGAAAACATCACTTTAAAGGTCCATCTTGAAGAAGCAAAGATAATTGAGGAAGTGATGAAGACCCAGATGAATAAGAAAGAAGAAGAGTGTAAGAAACTTGAAGAGGAAGTTGTAACATTGAGGGTTGAAGTTGATAAGCTTAACAAGAACTTGAACAACTCACTAGTGCTGGATAACATTCTTAGCTGTCAAAAATCTCCTGGTGACAAAATAGGTCATGGTTATGAAGGCACATCTTCAAGCAAGGAGGACACAAGCTCCAAGCCTTTAAAGGAGAAAATTAAAGGAGAATCTAGAAATGTTGCTGCTTCAAGAAGTTCTGCTGATGTTCCCAAGAACATCCATCACAAAGATGATCAACAATGGATTGAACCTCCTCCAAGGAAAAACAACTTTAGAAGATCATCCTACTCTCCCAAATATGAAAATATCTATAATTAATAATTTAAGTACAATATTTCTTAATTTATAATTTATGACCGTCATATATGTTGGAGCCCCAACACCTTAAGGACATGGTCTATGTTTACTATAATCTCCCATTTTAGGTGAGGCAACTTCTAAAAACACCTAACATAGGCACCATCTCATTGGATGGGATTGACACCACTGCTGCATGGAGGGTTGAAACCCAAACCTATGTCATGGAATCACTCTGATTAGTTAGAAGAGGAGGTGCCAAAGGAGGTAGCATTGGAAAGAGAGGTAGCGGAGCAGGACGAGGAGGTCATGCCACCTCCTTTAGTGACTCAGATAGATTGAGTTAGGCTTAGCAGTAGCATTGGCACCAATAGAGGATGTTAGAGTGTACCTCTTCTTTTAGAGAACATCAAAGTCCAATGCCAGTCCCATGGTCTTATTCCTCTAGAGGAAAAGCCATTACCTTTGCTCGTAAAAGGGGTAGAGGAAATCAGTAGATGACTCATGATGATGAGATAGATTTATTATATTTTTTGTTGATATTTTGAGGCTGTGTCAGTACTTAGGATTCAAGACATGATTCAATGTTGATGTGTGATGTAGCATTAGACATCTTATACATCTTATATATTATTTATGTTTTCATGTTTATGTGATAATGCATTTTTTTGATGTTGTTTCTTTATACGTTAAATAAATTGAAAACAAAATGAATATTTATGTGTTTTTTTAATTTTGCTAAAGTTAGTTGATTTTTATCGATATTTTCCCAAGTTTAATGATTTATGCTTTTTCAGATCCTTATCGATTTTTTGCTGATGTCGATGTTAGCAACATTGATTTCTGCATCTTTGGCTATCTAGTTTAAATCCATGTAGCTGTAGGAAAGAGGACAGAGTTGGAACCCTTTAACAGGAAGGGTTTATTTGTAGGTATCAGTGTGACTTCAAACACGTACAAGGTCTATCTTCCAAAGCAGAGGAGGACAATAGTAAGTAGGGATGTAAATTGAGGAAGACTTTGTTTCCAACAAGTTCCATGAGCCTATTCCATCGACAATAGAGTTATGTATGTATGTCTTATCTTTCTTAGATCTCTAGTTAGTTCCTGACATGATACGAGCCAAGGAGATAAGTGAAGTGACGTTATAATATTGAAAATAGATCCGTCGTACTTCTTATTTTCCTTGGCTCTATTCAAAGACTTGTGTTTACTTGTCTAACTTCGGTAAGATGAGGAGTCGACAGTTCCAGAGGCTGAGATAGGGTCAACAATGATTTCTTGAGTAGTACAACCTTCAGCTAAAGAGAAGAGGTGGCAGTGGTTGCTTCCTTTTTTTGTTAGAATACCTCAATGGTTCACTTAGAAGTTTCTAGGCTACATGACATTGATGCACAATGCCATATATTTCAAGCCTTCGAACTTTCAAAAGGCAGCAATCCAATAGGTATGGCAGGATTTCATGTTGAGTACACCTCATCATGAAGAATGATGCTTGGAAAATAATTCCAAAACAAACGGGCAAGTCAATATTGAGTTCTGGGTGGCTCTACAAGATCAAGCATGCAATAGATGGCAACATTGAGAAGTTCAAAGCTAGGTTTGTGGCAAGAGGGTTTTCCTAGAAAGAGGGAGTAGACTATGAGGTGACATTTTCTCCAGTGGCCAGGTACACTTCCATTAGTGCAGTTATGTCCTTAGTTTCATTTATGGGATGGAGGATACATTAGATAGATGTGAAGACAACTTTTCTTAATGGGCCTATTATCCATCAAAAGTGGGTAACCCCCTAGGAGAAACTTCTCTCCTATTCATTTCTTCTAGTTGGTAGCCAGTAGCCCTTGAGAGCCACCTTGTAGCTTATGTAATGTGCCATTCATATCTTCGCCACCTGCATCATTGTTAAGTTATGGTATGTTCTATGCTTATAACAGTTTACTTCTTTTTCTTATTATATTCCACCGATTAGCAATCACATGTACATAAAGTAAAGTGCAGATAGAACATTAAACGATCGACAGAAAACAAGCCAAGACAAGAGACACAAGATTTGGCGGCTAGCCAGGGACAAACCCCACAATGTGTGGGGAAACCCTTTGATCAAATCTTCTTTTATCTTCAATAATTCAGCAAAGAGAAATAGTACAATAAATCTGATTCATATCAGCAGTTGCAAACCCTAGATCAGTAGCATCAGCATTAGTGGCTTCATTATCAAACTAGGGCAGACCATATCTCACAAACCGATAGTCGGATTGACTTCATTCCACCACCAAAAGTTTCGGCTTCCAAAGGAGGTTCAGATGAACCTACAACGCAGTTCAGATGAGGAGATCTTCTAGGCCACGCAAGTCAATCTTTACTTCTGCAGTTGCAGCTTCAGTTTCAGCAGTTTTCGGCTTCAAACTAGGGCAGTCGATATCTTGCAAACCGTTTGTCGGATTGACTTCATTCCACCACCAAAAGTTGCGGCTTTCAAAGGAGGTTCAGATGAACCTACAGCGCAGTTCCAAACAGGAGATCTTCTAGGCCACGCATGTCAATCTTTACTTCTACAGTTGCAGCTTCAGTTTCAGCAGTTTCCGGCTTCAAAATAGGGCAGTCGATATCTTGCAAACCGTTCGTCGGATTGACTTCATTCCACCACCAAAAGTTGCGGCTTTCAAAGGAGGTTCAGATGAACCTACAACGCAGTTCCAAAGAGGAGATCTTCTAGGCCACACAAGTCAATCTTTACTTCTGCAGTTGCACGGCTTCACATGTGAGAGAGAGAGAGAGACCCATTTCAGCGTAGTAGAGAAGAGACTCATATCTGCGCAGTAGAGAGAGAGATGTGATGAGATGAGTGAGTCTAAATGAGGAAAAGTCCTCTTATATTTATACACAACGTTGGTGGGTGAATAGATGCCACTGTTTGGCTTCTGAGCCTACATGAGTTGTGGGTCGGCTTGATAATAATTCCATAATCAAAATAAATTCATATCTCCATGAATACTTATCGAAATTGGATGATCTTTATATCAATCCTACACCTCTCGACGAGAGGAATCTAATAAAAATATTATTAGCCATGAATAAGATGACCCATATGAAGTTTTGCCCTGGTTGCCAATTTTAACACTCCCTCTCAACCATGGAGAACTTCATCTGCAATCTATCTATCGGTCGTTACTATTCATCCATCAAATGCACTGCCTTGTACAGCCTGACCCTTGCCCTGCTCTGCTCTATTTTGCCTGTTCTGCTTTGTCTTGTTCTGCCCTGCACTGATCTGTACTGTTTTGTTCTGTTCTACTCTGCTTTTGTCCGAATTATGAAGAAGAAGAAATGATCGAGGATGTATCATACTGACTCAAAGTCAGTCTCAGAGTATGTACTACTGGTCCCAGACCAGTCTCAACCAACCCAAAGTCAGTGTCATAGTGAGTACAACTCCAATGGTCCCAGACCAATATCATCCTCCACTGACTCAAAGTCAGTCTCAGAGTATGTACCACTGATCCCAGACCAGTGTCAACTGACCCGAAGTCAGCGTCATAGTATGGTGCAACTCCTACCACTGGTCCCAGACCAGTATCATTGATCCCAGATCAATGCAGGTCATCGTAGCGTAGGGAGTACGGTAGTTACAACGATGCGTCCATCGGTACTGCTATGGTCCCTAACTTCATTTCCCTGCTCATTGATCAGATGAGAGGTACTTCCCATGAGTCCCAGACTGCATGGGTAGGATGCCTCGACAGGAGAACTAATCAATCCTGTCCTCACAGGAGAACACATTAATCCTGCTACAATTGCCATGGAGAACACATCAATCCAGGCCGCCATGGAGAACACATCAATCCAAGCCTCACAGGAGAACACATCAATCCTGCTACAATCGCCATGGAGAACACATCAATCCAGGCCTCACAGGAGAACTAATCATCCTGCTACACAGGAGAGCGAATCATCCTGTTCCACAAGAGAGCGAATCATCTTGTCCCACAAGAGAGCGAATCATCTTGTTCCAGTGTGCACCACCAGGGGAGGGTGAGTCACCCTGTGGTCGTATGTTGCTCCAGTAATAACCGCAAGCCCTCAGAGCTCCCAGAGCTCAATGTATGCAACATGCAGGACCCTTGTACAAGGGTTTCTTACAGACTCCAAGTCGTTTGGGAAAATCACAGATTAGATCTTTCCTCGGGGCTTTGACAAGGTGTATCAACCTGTACATCATCTTAATGCGATGGAGCCTCCTTGCTCATCAACTTACCATATCCAAGATGATGTTTATCTACTGGAGCAATCGACGAATACGAGATTCCTCAATAATCGAATCCCACCTCTGGTTGTTATAGAGAATCACAGTGGTATCCAATGTAAATCCAAACACCTCACTGAAGAGCTTTCGCAACCAGACTACCTCACACGAGGTTATGCTAGCAACAATATATCCTGCTTCGGCGGTGCTCAAAGCCACCGACTTCTGCTTCCTGCTCATCCAGGATATCGAAGCAGATCCCAAGGTGAAACAGCACCCGGAAGCGCTCTTACGGTCCACCACACTGCCTGCCCAATCAACATCAGTATATCCAAGTAGTCTCACATCTCCGGCAGTGTATCTTAATCCATGAGAAATTGTGTCCTGAAGACATCTCAGAAGATTCCTGGCATCAATCCAGTGAGGCTCAACCAAATATGAGCTCACAATGCTAACTGCAAAAAAATATGCTCGGACGGAGGTTCACCAAGAACATCAATGCGAATGAGTTTATGAAACTCAGAGGCATTTCCCAAATCTGGCCCGACATCACTACCATATAACTTCTAAAAGTTAAGATCCTCGAGGTAGTCACAGGCTTGCAGTCCATCATACCAAACCTTTCCAATATCTTTACCACATATTTCCCTTGAGATAGGAAAATTTCCCTTGGCTTCTGCCATACTTCAAGTCTTAGGAAGTAGTGCATCAGTCCTAGGTCTTTCATTTCAAATTCAGAGGCCAACTCCCTCTTACATTTGTGAATGAGAGGGTCTGCACTTGTTAGAAAGAGGTCATCCACATACAATACCGGTATGAGAGGCTTTTCATCTTCAACCTTAAAGTAAAGGTTAGGATTGGCTTCACTCCTAGTGAATCCCAACTTCATCAAGTAGCTATCGATCCTCTCATACCATGCTCGGGGTGCTTGCTTCAGCCCATAGAGAGCTTTCTTCAACCTGCATACATGAGATTTTCGATCATAAATCTCAAATCCTTCGGATTGCTCCACGTAGACCTCTTCTTTGATCGAGCCATGCAAGAACGCAGTCTTGACATCCATCTGATGTAGGTTCCATCCTTGTGAAGCGGCAAGGGCTATGATCGAGCGGATGGTCGTATATTTGGAAACAGGTGCAAATATCTCATCAAAGTCTATACCTTCCTTTTGGGAGAAACCTCGAGCAACAAAACGAGCCTTATACTTTTCCGTGCTTCCATCTGCTGCAAGCTTTATCTTGTAAATCCATTTTGAAGTAACAATTGTCTTGTCCAGGGTCTGGGAACTACTTCCCAGACATCATTCTCCATAATAGACTCATATTCTACGGTCATAGCATCCTTCCATACTTGATGCTTGATGGCATCTGAAAATGACGAAGGCTCATTTTGTATGATTGTGCTCATGATGGTCAGGTATCCTTGATACCTATTAAGTTTCTTACTTTGACGGAAGGTTCCTCAGGGTGCAACATGTCCTTTAGCATCATCAAGTATCCCCCTAAGCCATGAAGGCCTCTTCCTAGAAGAGGAAGGCTCATGTGGATGAGAATCTATCAGATCCATGGGTTCTTCTACATCAGGCATTGATTCATCATCCTTTTCTTTCGGTTCCCTGGTGTTGGCTTCTTGAGAGCTCCTCAATGTCGAAAGATTGTTCACCTTGCGGTGAACTTTTCTTTAGGAGTCTTGGAACCCAATGCTTGATGAGGGCATCAATTTTGTACATATACGACGGTGATTGTAGTTTCAGCCCATAGAAACATCAGAAGTATTTGATCATGTAGCATGGCCCAGACAGCTTCCATCATCGTGCGGTTCTTCCTTCCCACCACACCATTCTGCTTAGGAGTATGTGGTGTAGTAGTCTCCCTCTTAATGCCAACCTCAGGTATGCCTGAGTGAACCAATTGTAATATATCAGAGGTCTTGCTTTGGATTGAGGGGAATGGTCCCCTTTTGAGCTTTCCTTTAGCACATCCTGGACATACACCTTCATTCTCTATTCAGAATTCGGGCATCCCTATCACCAGTTGTCTTACACCGAGTATAGCTTTATAATGAAGGGGGGAAAACCTTTAATGCCAAAGTTCGGACTGAAGAGATGTGTCATAAGACATGACACCTAGCAGACTTCCATCGACCTGATATAATGAATCACTAAACCCAAGAGTAAAGGCATCTTTAACATTATTTTTCCATATACATACCTTGCCATCGCTGAAGGTTACCTTGTAGCCTTTGTCTTCCGTTCCCGAGATGGACACTAGGTTCTTTTTTTGAGGTCAGGTGCATTTAATACATCCTGGAATTTCTGGCCTTCTTGAATGCTTGTCCTCTTCCTTGATTCCCAGCTCTCCTCTTACCTTTGCTGTTGAATTTGTCATTCCTTTGATTGCCATCAGAGGGATTTTGATCATCGTCCTAGAGTGAGTCCTTTCTATTAGGGCACTCCCTTGCATAGTGACTTGCTTTATCGCAAATGTAACATCGTCATTTTCTTCTAGCCTTAGGTCCAGCCTTTCCTTTTGATTTAGTCCCGAAATTATTTCTTTTCTTTGCATGAAAAGAAAAGGCAGCAGGAGGACCTTTAGGCATGGGCATTTCTTACACTTCTTCCCTTGTTTCTTCTTGAATGCATCTAGCCATTAATTCCTCGAAACCAGGAATTACATTATAGTTCAGAAGAGTAGTCCTTAACACATACCATTCAGATGGTAATCCTTCAAGAGTTGTGAGTGCCATTTCTCTGTCAGTAATAGTTTCCCCAATAGATAGGAGATCGTTCTTGATCTCGGTGATTCTTAAGAAGTATGCTTGCATACTTTCATCTTTACCCTTCTTGATTTTCCTCAGCTTATTTCTAAGAAACAAAACTTGATTTGCATCATTAACTTTAAATAAACTCACCAGTCTGTCGTAGATTTCCTTGGAGGTGTCTAGATCAGAGATGTAGGCCACCAAGCGCTTGTCGATAGAGTCCTGGATGATCTTCTTTGTTTTGACTTCTCCATTTTTCCATTTGTTCCAGGCAGCGACAAATGCATTTGATGAAGGCTCAACAAAATTGCCTCTTACATGGTCCAGCACTCCTTGATCTTCAAGGGTTAGATCGATAGACATCTTTCATCCGTGATAGTCAGCTTTCTCACGGAGCTTGTCTTCGGCAGGAAAGAGTGTTGAGGACCCCATAGTTCTTTTAGGATAGCCTTGCCAATCTTCTCTTCAATGATTGCTCTTGCTCTTGCTCGGGCTTTGTCTTCACCTCAGCTCTGATACCATGTTAAGTTATGGTATGTTCTATGCTTATAACAGTTTACTTCTTTTTCTTATTATATTCCACCGATTAGCAATCACATGTACATAAAGTAAAGTGCAGATAGAGCATTAAACGATCGACAAAAAACAAGCCAAGACAAGAGACACAAGATGTGGCGGCTAGCCAGGGACAAACCCCACAATGTGTGGGGAAACCCTTTGATCAAATCTTCTTTTATCTTCAATAATTCAGCAGAGAGAAATAGTACAATAAATCTGATTCATATCAGCAGTAGCAAACCCTAGATCAGTAGCATCAACATTAGCGGCTTCATTATCAAACTAGGGCAGACCATATTTCACAAATCGACAGTCGGATTGACTTCATTCCACCACCAAAAGTTTCGGCTTCCAGAGGAGGTTCAGATGAACCTACAGCGCAGTTCAGATGAGGATATCTTCTAGGCCACGCAAGTCAATCTTTACTTCTGCAGTTGCAGCTTCAGTTTCAGCGGTTTCCGGCTTCAAACTAGGGCAGTCGATAAGCTGCAACGTGACCTATGTAAGGTAAAAAGCAATTCTCCGAATTCATGTATGTTTCCTGATGATGATTTTGCTGTTTTTGAAAATCATACCATAGGGAATTGGCTCCAAATTGTTGAATAAAATGGGGCATGAAGGAAAAGGCTTGGGCATTAATGGCCAAGGCATTGTCCACCCCATCAAAGTAGAAGAATTACCCCGTCAGGCAGGACTTGGGTATGTTAGAAAGGAAGTTGGGGAATGCACCGAGACAACTAGCAAACCACCAACAACAGATGATAAGCCCTCATTAGTTCTTTCGAAATCGACGGAGGAGGTAAACGATGTTGATTTCCTTTCAGTTTCGTCTTCCCATGGGGACAAACATGAGGCTCCTTACTGGGATGAGGTATAAGGAGGAAAAAGGACTTGGCGTTAAAAGCCAAGGCATAACTCAACCATTGGAGGTTGTGTAGAGACCTCGATTTGCAGGCTTGGGATACACTGAAGGAGAATGCTTGAAGGTGTCAGATTCTTTCGAGACATCGTCGAAATCGTCGAGGAAAGAGAATGATGGGAACACATCCCCATCATCCCATGGCAGTGCCCATTGCAGGGAAAGAGCTGAGCAAGTTCTCATCGCCATACTTACACCAGAGATTACAAGGAAAGGTATAACCAGTTTCGATATTCGAATGTTCATTTTGATTATAATCATGTTGTTGTTACTGATGAACATAAAACATGGCATCGAAAAACGTGTACCTTTTGTGGATTACATAACCATACATTTTCTAAGTGTTGGAAAAGAATAGCAACACACAAAAGGAGGAGGCATGAAAGACCCTTTCAACAACAGGTAAAGAAACATGTTAAGTAGATTTGGAGGAAGAAGGCATATTGCAGTCATTGCAATAGAGGTGGCCATAAAAAAGCCACTTGTTGGAGGCTCCATCCAGAGCAGCACCTTAAAGACAAAGTGTCGGTGCATGAACCAGGTGAAGCAGTTATTTGACAAGCAAAACCACCACAGGGGGATGACCCATTCACATTGATAAATGAAAGATGGTTTCTAGATATGTTAGCTTGTTATGGTTGTGCTTTTGTAAATCATTTGTTGCATTTTAAAATGTAAAAGTGATGATGTGTTTTCCATCACTTGTTAAGCAACAATGATGTATGGTCTTATTTCGAGTTGCATGTTAAATTGTGAAAGTGATGTTGTGTTTCCATCAACTGTCAAAGCAAAAATAGTGTTTGGCCTTATTTTTGTAAATCATGTGTTGCAGTGATGATGTGTTTTCCATCACTTGTTGAAGCAACAATGATATGTTGGCCTTGTTTTCATAGCTGGGGTCTTGTTTCCATTTTGAGGTAAACTTGATCACTGAGTATGTGTTATAAACTCGTGGCAAGTATGGGATGCTTGGGTCATTAGTTGGTTAGGTAAGTCAAGCATGTATTTTGCAAAACAATGTACTATAGGTTGCAGAGGTTGCAGGTGTCGACTCATCGCTTAAGGCTCCGAAGAACAAAGCTGAAGGAGATGGAAGCGAGACCTTTTAGGATGCTTGTGATGCAGACAAGGTACAAAGAAGTTGCAGATTATTTTTCATGCTTTTGGAGGACCAAAAGCTCCTCAGTGGGGAGGATTGATCCAGGTGGCTCCAGGGACACACACAGGACAAAGAGGGCTTATGGAAGCTCAAAAATCAAAGTGATCAGAATGCTTTTGAACCAAGACCAAAGCGTAGATCTTGTTGTCCTGATCGCAACGGTGTGAACGGTTCATCAATCCAAGCTCGTATGAGGGAGAACGAGCCAATCAAAGTTTTGGTCAAAGTTAGGTTGTGGGCCAGGTTTAAGTGTCCTACAATTTGATCGACCCGGGGGCATGAAACCGAGCTCCCAAAGCGGGTGAATTATTGGATCGTTAATTTGTCTAATATCCCCCATATTACACAAATTCGAAAAAATGTGTTTGTTGTTAAAAAATAAAAAAAATATATTTTATGGGGTGGCGGGCCACCAACCCCACCACCCCCCCAACGATCCAACACTAAATATCAAAATTTAATTAAATATGGCCGACGAGTTGTGACCCCCTCCGACCCCCCATCCAACCACATAACGAAAGGAACCGACGGGCCATGACCCCACCGGTCCAACCAACATCAAACAATGTTAATGTATGGGGGTCGGCGGGCCACCTCCGGTGGAACTGGCCCACACCCAACCACCGTTCATTATATATGCCGTAATTAAATGCGAGGTTGGCGGGGATTGAACCCGCCCAACCCATGTCGCTGGCCCCCACCGGGCAGCCCCATAATACAACCAAATCTCAAAACAAAACGTGCCATTTAAATACGGTTCCACCATTATTTACGACAACCCAAACTTAAAACATGCGATGGGTAGCGCCATAAAAATCCGCGCCCACTCATAACTGCGCTCTATTACAAAAAAACATTTATATGTTAAATTTGGTTTGGTGGGGATTCGAACTCGGAACCACCTCTAACAAATGTGCCAAACTTAGCCACTAGGTCAACGACCCTTTTCATTGTAATTTCCGCCCACGAAGTTAATATAAACCCTCATTTGCTTAGTATGCGGGGGCCAAGGCGCGACACGGAAGTCGAGACTATATTTTTTATTTGAGGTGGAACCATGAACTTGGAAAAACACAGGCGGAACCATGATTGAGCCAAATTCTCAGGAGGGCGAGATTTTGCCAGTGTCCAAATTGGACAAATCTTATGTCTATCCTACACCTCTCAGCGACACGAACTTGATGGCGCAGTCATAATTTTGATCTGAGCAACAGATCTTCAGATGACTTGAAGGAGGGAATCTTGGAGGAATCTAGGGGGAATCTAAAAGATTTCTATAGCCCCAGATTTCCACTTTCTCAGAATTCAGAAATTTGACAATCGATTTTACACTATTCGACGCAACAAATCTGATGGTGTAATCAGATTTTCCATTTGAGCATCCTATTTTTTGGCCACTTTTCAAAGTGGAGTGCAGGTGTCAGTATTCCATGTGCAAGCAGTGATTTCCATGAGATCCGATGCCGCGAGATTGATGGTATGACCAGCTTTAGCATTTGACATCCTTTTCTTCAGATGGCCCCATGATGTGAGGTATACGTAGTGTGTTCATGTACTTCTTTTTGCTATGAGATGCATTGTGCTGCATAGATCCCTGTTTGATGTCATGATTCCTGCTTGATGTGACACGGAATCATCTATGGAATGTACTTGTCATGATTCGTCATGTTTTGTTTGAGATCCCTTTGTCGTCATGTTGACGGGATACTCATGTGTCGTCATGTATGTTTGCATTGAGATCCCTTTTATGCCATGTTGGTGGGATGGTCATTATCATCATGCATGAGTTTATGTCATACTGATAAGAGTCCTTGTGATTGAGAGTTCCTGTAGCGGAACATCTCATGGAGCCACTCCTGCGAGAGGGCATTTTCCTTGTATGATAGCGATGTTACCATCTATGTACATCATCACTATTGACAACACTTAATGTAGCGGCCTACACCATCTTGACACCGGGGCCCAGAGACGTAGTCCCTCTTGGACGAACTCCGTTATCAACGCCTTGTTATTTTATGTTGCTGATGATTGTCATGTTCCTTCTTCTTTACAACATGCATATTTGTTCCTTTATGATATTTTAAATGCAATTATAATCACATCACGAAAGCAAAAGATCTTGGTTAAATCTGGGAGTTGAGTCAACTCAGATCATTTGTCAGGAACACATGTTGGAAGGTGGGCTTTTGATCAAATGGAACTTTATTCATTTTGCAATTGGGTGCATATGCTTATATGTATTTGGGCATTTGGCATGGATTATGGGGTAACTTGGAAGAGAGAAGGGTCTTGACCGTAGTCTTGTTTCCTCACCTTAAATGGGGTGTTAATTTTCAATCCTAGTCCAGTGGGACCTCCCTTAATGCCCCATGACTAGTGTTGCATGAAACCCCCCCGAAGGATCCAAACCAGGAATTGCGTCTCGTACGGATCCGTGGGGGATTCGCAGTTCAGGATTTTAGAACTGTGGATCCTCCTCGGATCCATGGCGGATTGGGTACGGATTTGTACGGATTCCAAGCGAATCCGAAGGGAGACGGGCAGTTCCACAGGGTTCTAATTTTTTTTTTTTTTTTTTTTTTTTGACTTAAGTTGGGTTGGGGCTTCTCGGACGCTCCCAAGGTGCTCCCTTGATGCTCCTTAGATGCTTCCTAAATGCTCCCTCGTGGTAATGTTAAATAAAAGTGACATTTTCCTTTATTTTTCATTTTCATCCTTTTACTTAAATTTTTAACATTACCATGAAATGCCCAAGGATGTTTGAGAGTGGTTCCAACCTCATTGAACTTCACATGGAGAAAATAGAATTTCATATTCTATTCAAAATTCAACAAACTTAACAGTTTTCATGAATTCAGGATCAATGGGATAATGACATTTCATTAGAATATATCATGCATGAGGGTATGTGATTAGCATTTAATCAAGAGCACCAAGCCCTATATGTAACCTAGTGTTGGTGTTGTTAATTGTTGAACTCCTTTGTCATGCCCTTAGCAAAAAATTACCTTTCAATCAAATCAAAATCATCGATCAAGCATGTTAAGCTTTTTCTACCATATTTTAAGGCTTGGATTAGGTAGTTTGATCAAAATTGGGAATGCTGACTAATATCCCTAGACAATCGAGGTAAAGGCAAAGTCTAGACAAGAGGAGAAGAATCTAGATTCTAGATGGTTGATGCATCTAAATGTTTTTTGCTCGAATAAATAATCAATAAAAAACAATGGATGCCATATCTATCTTGATTTATGTACAAATATGCATGTTTCCATATCTTCTACAATTAATTTGGTATTTTGGATGTTTTTTTTAATATAAATGCAAACCATCCATAGAAAAACTTTGATCTCTTGGCCTCAATTGCGTTGGTGTCTCTCCTAGGCCTCCTCCAAATTTGAGGAAATTCTGACATTGGGTTTGTGAGATATCCCAAGCCATAGCCTTGAGATTGGTTTTTGCCCCAAGTTTCCCTAGGCTAGTTCCTCACAGGGATCATTTTGCACCTTTGAGTAAAAATCACTTCTTTGATTCCTTTCTCTTCTTTGTTTAGGTCAAGTCTATCATTGGTTGCTAGAATCCTTCCTCTTGACCTAACCTGAGTCCACTTGGCCCTGTGTGATCCCATACCTTCGAAAAGGCAACTCTTCAAAAACCACTTGGGAAACCAGTTCAACAAGGATTTTAGGGTTTTGGAAGCTCCTTTACAATTCACACTCCTTAAACCTAGCCCTTAAATCCTCATCCTCTTATCCTAGAAAGCCTTGTACCTTGTACCTTGTACCTTGCTTAGGAAGCAAGCAAGTTCCATTCTTGAGCTTCCCCTAGGAAAGGGTCCCTGAAATTACTTCACACCCATTTTAGTTGATCTATCCTTTATAAGTGATTCTCTATATATCGGGTCTCCTCCCATCAGTGAAAGTTCGTAAAGAGTAGGAAGCTTTAGCTGTGGTGACAGTGGACTTTAGCTTCATAGTTGCTCTTGACCTAGCAAGTGCCCCTCTAGGACCCCCTACTAGTTTGAGCGGTAACAGGATGTAGCCTCAAATTTTGGTGACTGGAAAGCCAGAATCATCTTGTTGTTGGAAGACAATGGTCTCAAGGAATATGCAACCAATGTGATAGTTGTACCAACGGATCCAGCATAGCTCACAATGTATAAGAAGGAAGATGCCAGAACTAGGAGGATAATCCTTGATGGTGTCAAGGACCATGTAGTTACACATATTGCTAAGCTAGATACAACAAAGAAAATGTGGGATACAATCATGAAACTGTTCTAGGATGCTACTACAAATAGGAAATTGATCCTTAGAGATAATATGAGAAACAAAAAGATGAACATAGGGGAAAGCGTTGTAAGTTATCTCACCAGAGTCAAAACATTGGAGCGATTTCACTCAGGACGAGCTTAGGCAGCGCATGATCAGTAGCCGCAGTAGTGGTAGAACTCAGAAGTGTGAAGATGACAAGAATGTGGCCCTAGCAGGGAAGGGCAAGGCCAAGAAGGGCTCAAATAAAGGGTCCATGGGAGAGAAGAAGAAAAAGGACTTGAGTAAAATCAAATGCTTTGGTTGCTGTCAACAAGGACACTATGTTAGCCAATGTCCAAACAAGAAGGGAGAGGAAAAGAAGGGGAAGCAACAGACAATAGCTTCAATGGACATTGAGAATTTATCTTCGAGACTAGAGGATGAATTCACTCTCATAGATTGCCTCTCTAGTTCTACATCTACATGTGTCTGGTGTATTGACAGTGGAGCGTCATGTCACATGGGATTTTAGATTTAGATGGGGAATAAGTGTACTCTAGTTGGGAGAGGGACTGTCAACATTCAAAGGGAGTTAGGCAAGAGTACTAGTGTTACAAATGTGCTACACTTGCCAGGTTTAGGAATGAACCTGATTTCAATTTCTGCACTTCAGGACAAGGGATATGATGTCTACCTTTGAGGGCAAAAGGTGTGCATTAAACACCAAGTCCAGAAGACGGTGAAACAAATTGGGGTGAGAAGCAACAAACTATATAGGTTGCAGTTAGCCGCTCCAAAGGCACTGGCTAGCAACAACAGTAGAAGAGACATGGGAGAATTATGGCATAGGAGGATGGGACATATACACCATGGAGCACTTAGGTTGCTCAGGGAGATCATGATGTGAGTTCCAGAAATCAACACGGAACATGATGATGTGTGCAGAGGGTGTGTACTTTATGATATTTGTGGTTCGTTGTCTACAAGATCTCCCAAGGGTTATGAGTATTTCATAACCTTTATTGATGACTTCTTCAGGAGAACCTAAATATTTTTCTTGAAGACGGGGGGTGAAGACTTCAGTGGCTTCCGATAATTTAAAGCTCTTGTGGAGAACATGACAGGAACAGAGATAAAGGTTCTTCATATAGATAATGGAGGCGAGTACAAGAATAAGGTCCTCATGGGATTCTGTGTGAAGGAGGGAATTAAGAGAGAATGGACAACTCCATATAACCCACAACATAACAAGGTTGTAGAGAGGAAGAACAGATCGAGAGTTGGAGTAGTAAGGGCGATGCTATATGACCAGGATGTGCTTAGGTTTCTCTAGGAAGAGGCATGTAGTACAACAATATATATTCAGAACAAAGTTCCTCACAAGGTGTTGGGGAAGATGACACCTGAGGAGGCTTTTATAGGAAAGAAGCCAGAGGTTGGACACTTCAGAATCTTTGGTAGCATATCTTATTGTCATGTGCCAAATGACAAACACACCAAGTTGGATCAGACTGTGGAGAAGGGATATTTCGTTGGGTACAATGAAACGTCCAAGGCATACAGGATCTACATTCCTAGTAGCAAGAAGATTATTGTGAGACGAGATGTGAAATTCTAGGAGGAGAAAACCTTCAAAAGATCTCGTGAGTTGCTAGCAGTTGATCAGAGTGAGCCAACAGAAGCTCCAAGGGATGAACGGGGATCTTAGTCTCAGGCACTAGTACAAGTACAATGACTAGTACAAATGCAGAGGAGAGTTCACAGCAGAAGGAGCAAAAAGGGAAGGATGAGGAGAGTGAAGCTCCACCCACCACCAGTGGTTGACGAAACAAGGAGGTTCTTCAGACATTGAGAGATGTGCAAGAGTTCGTGGGAGATCCTACAACAAGCACTAGAGAGCGCATACAATCAGACAAGTTTAAGGCATTGGTGACTGAGGTCATTGACAGTGAGCCTTCTAGTTATCATGAGGCCGTGCAATATCAAGTGTTATAGGATGCAATGGTTGAGGAGTACAACTCCCTCATGTTGAATGATGTATGGGAAGTCGTGCCTAGACTGGTGGATAGGGCAGTAGTTGGCTCTCGTTGGATCTATAAGATCAAATATGTTGCAAACGACAGTGTGGACAAGTATAAGGCTAGGTTTGTGGCCAAGGGTTTTTATTAGAAAGAGGGCATAGATTGGGAGGAGACATTTGCTCCAGTGGCCAGATACACTTCTTTCAGGGCCATGTTATCTCTAACAATGCAGAAGGGATGGCAAATTCATCAGATGGATGTCAAAACAACTTTTCTGATTGGAGTAATTGAAGCAAAGGTGTATATCGAACAACCAAAAGGATTTGAGATTCATGGGAGGTATACTCATGTTTGCAGGTTAAAGAGTGCTATACGGACTCAAGCAAGCTCCTAGAGCATGGGATGGTCGAATTGACAGTTACTTGCAATAGATGGGCCTCATGAAGAGTGAGGCAGACTCAAACCTTTACTATTTAACGGTAAGAGGCGAGCCTCTCATTCTTGTACTATATATGGATGATATGTTTTTGACAGGGTCATTAGTGCTTAGAGAGGACTACAAGAGGGACTTAGCAACAAAGTTTGAGATGAAGGATTTGGGACTGATGCATTATTTCTAAGGTCTAGAGGTATGACAAATAGATAGGGAGATCTTCCTTGGGCAAGGGAGATATACTATGGAGATCTTGAAGAAATTCAAGATGCAGGATTGTAGACCCATGTCTACGCCTATGATTACCAATTGCAGGAAGATAGATGCATTAGAGGACGCAATGGTGGACCCAACCTTGTATAGGTAGCTTATTGGCTCTCTTATGTATCTGGTCAACACAAGGCCAATCATTTGTTTTGCGGTCAACACTGTTAGTCAATTCATGGTAGAACCAAAGAGAGTACATTGGCCAACAACAAGGCATGTTCTACGATATCCAAGAGGTACGGTCGAGTATGGTTTAAGATTTAATTGAGGTGATAGTGTTAGATTGGTGGGATACACAGATGTAGACTGGGCAAGTAGTCCAGTGGATCAAAAAAGCATCTCAAGATGTTGCTTTAGTATTGGATCAGGGGTTGTCTCCTAGTATAGCAAAAAGCATAAGTCTGTGGCATTGAGTTCTGCAAAGGTAGAATACATGGCAACAAGCATGGCTACATGTGAGGTTATATGGCTTCGGAAGCTGCTAGTGGCACTATTTGGTCAGAGGATGGATTTGACCAATATCTATTGTGACAATCAGAGTTGCATCAAGCTCTCTGAGAATCTAGTGTTCCATGATAGGTCAAAACACATCAACATCATATACCACTTCATTAGAGATTATGTACAATGTGGATCAATTCGGCTACAATATGTTTCCACATATCAGTAGGTTGTAGATATTCTGACAAAGGCCTTGGGTAAGGCAAAGTTTGTCGCTACAGGGATAAGTTGGGAGTAGTGGAGAACACATTCCTCACTAAGAGGGAGTGTTATTTTGGTAGCTTGGACATGTGTTCTAGTCTCTATTCGTGTCTACGAGGCTAAGGAACTAAGAGGATAATTATCTCCAATACCCATAAAAATTTTCTAAGGAAAAATGTCTTAATTAGATTAATTAGCTAGTTTTTAATTATTTTCCTAAGTCTGAGTTAGGAAAAGCGGTTAATTAAATCAGGTTAATTGAGACAAAATCGATTTTTCTCTAGTGACTTATAGAAAAAATTCATGTGATGGGGTTAAGATGATGTTAGCCATCGATTGGAGTTAGATTGTTGCCGTTGATTCGTCAATGAGAGATTATAAGAGCAAGTTGATGGGGCATTTGGAGAAACATGAATTGTAGTGAGAGCAAGGGTGAGATGATAACGTGGAGGACACTGGCAACAAGGTTTCAGTAGGAAAATTGAGAGAATTTCCGGAGAAATTCTTCACAAAGAGTCCAGTTTTTTCAAGAGGAGGAAGGAGGCTGAATTAATTTTACAGAGAGGCTGCGTTAGCCAGTGTGAGTTGCTGGGCAAAAGTTCAGTTTCCAGTTGCCGAAGACAGTGGTTGGAGGAAGTGCTGTTGATTTTGGTAGCATCGGATGTGCTCTAAGTCCCAAATTTTGTAGGGAGGCTTGGGCACATGTATTCCAAAGAACCCAAAAAGCGTTTTGGGAGATTCCACCCAGAGACAATTTTATTAAAATAATTAATAATTTTTAATGGGACCCTAAGTCTAAACTTAGGAAATTAAAATAATTAATGGGTATTAATCTAACTGTGGGTGTAACTTCTAGAAGAGGATGAGGATCAAGCAGAAATAATCTTAGCCATTGATTAGCTTCTAATATGGGGCGTTGAATGTCAACGAGAAGATTATTTAAGGAGGCTTGAGGGTCATTTGAAAAACACACCAAGAGTTGATCAGTCACATCGAATTGCTGAGCTAGAGAGTAGCGTAGTGATTTCGTGGTGATCACGCAAGGAGAGGTAAAGAAAGTTTTGGCTGGAGAATCTTCTTCGGAGCCAAGAATACACATCAGAGAGGCAGAGAAAGACACAGAGGAGGCAGCGTAGTGCCCAATGAGGGTGACGCAGAGCCAGGAAGGGCTCACACATAGAAGTGCAATGCCTTCCAAGAAGAAGTTCGAGATTTTGCTAGGGGTTTTGACGTTCTGAGCCAGGAGGACTGAAGTTGAAGCTCCTGAGAGCAAATCGATCCAGCAAAGAGGTGACACAGTGCCTCAAAGGCAATGACACAGCCCCACGCAGTGACTGCGTAGGGGCAACACAGAGGTAGCCAGGGACTCGTTGGTTCAGCTTCTGGATTAGCGGGGACTTGCAGTGTAGAGTGGTTAATCTCACTAATTTCTTCTGCTGAGTGATATTCACTGTACTGGATTTCCAGCAATGCATCTAGAGTTTGCATTTACAAATAATTTCTTCTTAATAATAAAATCCCTTAGATCCACTGCACCGGTTTTCCCACATTGGGTTTTTTCTGGGGACATTTGTCGAAAAATAACGGTGTCATTGTGTTGTATTTTCCTTCTTGCTCAGTTTCTTGTTTGCGTATTATATTAAATTAAGTGAAGGCTGCAGTTTATGTATTTCGATATTTGCCATAGGAAATTGCAAGTAATTTGTTTAAAGGAATCTAACAAATAGGGGAAATATCATTAGTTGCTGCAATAGGAATTCCGGTTTAGGAATTTTCACATGGTATCAGAGCAGTGTAGGTGAGACAAGAAGAGCAGTGCCAGAGAACTAAGCGCTAAGTAGAGAAGGAGGTCGAATAACTGTAGGAGGCAGCAGTCCAAATCCCCAGAGGGATTGCGCAGTCCAGGCGAGGAAGGCTGAATTTTCGAGGAAAGTCTCTCTCTGAGTGAGTCGACAGAGAGGAAAGACTTCTAGATCGAAATCTTGCCAAGCCAGAGGGAGTAGTGCAGAGCCTCAGCGTGAGGAAAGAGCTGGTGGGATACAGTTTTCAGCAGACAGATTGCTGGGGTGAAAGACGTCAGAAAAGAGAGGAAAAGCATAGTGAGGGAATATTTCCTCAGTAGACTTCCCGCCAAGAAGTTTGTTTTTTTATTGCCTGAGCAACAACAGTAAGAGACAGAGAGGAGAAGTTCGACATTTTCGTCACAGAGATGGAAAATTTTGGGTTGAGAGATTAGGACAGGTTGGATGGGGCATCCAACTATGTGATCTGGAAAGCAAGGATGTCATTCCTTCTAGATGAGCATTTTTTCAAGGCCTATGTCGACAACGTGGTGGTTGAGCCCGCGGATCCAGATCAGCTAAAGAAGTGCAAGGGAGAAATGGTGAAGGCCAAGAGGATGATCCTTGATGGAGTAAAGGATCACGTGGTATGTCATATTGCTAGTAGAGGGACTTCTAAGGAGATGTGGGATGCCTTGGCAACATTATATCAAGGATCTTCTAAGCAACGAAAGATGTACTTGGAGCAGAAACTGAGATTTGCATAGATGCAGAAGGAGGAGCACATTGATCCGTTCCTCATGAAGCTTCAGGAGCCCTGAGACGAGTTAGCAGTTGTGGGGTCTACACCTCAAGGTTCTGAGATGGTGAGACTGGCCCTAAACTCAGTCTCAGAAAAGTGGCAAGTCTTTGTCCAAAGCATCTTGGGCAGGGCAACTTTGCCAGATTGGGATAGTATGTGGGCAGCTCTCAAGCAGGAAGAGTTGAGGAGAGATCTAGTCAAGTGTAAGCTTGACGGAAGCAACAGCAGTGGGTCGAAGCCCAAGGAGGAGGAAGAGAATGCAACCCTTGAATCCAAGGGGTAGCAGGAGTAGTGAAGGTGGAAGAAGGATGTCTCGAAGATCAAATGCTTCAGGTGTGGTGAAATGGGTCACTACGTAACACAGTGTCCTCTAAGAAAAAAGGACAAAGATGAGAAGCACGATCCAAACGCTGCACCCGTGAAGATTGAGGAGGAGGAGTTTGCCATGACAACTGAGATACCTCCAGGAGGGAGGTGGGTTGACTTAGAGCTGTAGTTCGAAAGAGCTATAGATGGGTAGGATCCTTGAGGAGCCCACCTCTCAGATCAATTCCTTGCTATGGGAGACCATATCAGAAGTAGTAGGATGGACTAGTGTCAGTTGGTGCAGAGGAGTGTTGGAGCGACAGATGCAGTGACTAGAACGACAAGTCTGAGCAACATAGTGCATAGTCGCAGTAGTGCAGGGAGGCACAGTGCAGTTGCAGTAGCAACACAATGGATTTAGAGGGATAGCGTGGGACTAGCAATAGTCAGATCTTCAGTACGAGATGTATCTATGCTGAATACTTGTTCAGATTTTGGGATGTTTTTTAGTGCAGATGAAGTGTTAGCAGTGGCAGTGCTAGCAACAACACAAATGCAACACTTGAGAGGGAGCTATAGTACGGATGCAATGTTGACAGTGGCAGTGTCAGCAGCAATACAATTGTAGTAGCAACGCAGTAGTTTGTGGACAACAAGTCAGACATCAACAACTCAAAGGACGATGTTATGAAGTCAGGGTGATGCTTCAGTGGGAGGCAACAGTCAAATCTTCATCCTTGAGATGTATCTATGCTGAATACTTGTTCAGATTTTGGGATGTTTTCAGTCCAGATGAAGTGTGAGCAATGGCAGTGCTAGAAGCAGCACAGATGCAACACTTGAGATGGAGCTGTAGTACGAATGCAATGTTGATAGTGGCAATATCAACAACAGTACAGTTGCAACAACAACACAGTAGTTGGTGGATAGCAAGTCAGACATCAGTAGCGCAGAGGACGACGTTATGAAGTCAGGGTGATGCTTTAGTGGGAGGGGAAAATTGCAGTAGTGATTTTATTCGTTATTTGACGTAATTAATTTCTTAAGACACACAATTTGCATAAGATAGAAAAATAATTTCCATTAATTGCGATTAACGAAATTTAACAAGATCAACGACCAAGATTAAAATAAAAGCATTGAAGTAAATCACTTTACTTTTCCTAAGTTTCTTTAGCTCAATGAGCCAACATAATACTTATGTGCTTTTCGTAAGTTACAAAGCAACTTGCTCAACCTAGAGCAAGTATCCTAGGGAGATCTCGTGGGTGACTTCTGCATGCCTAAACACTTAGGCCTATTCAGAAGTATCTGTCGGAGCTACAAAAATCAACATTGGGCGTCTAATCTATGCACCTAATAAAGACAAATCATCAAAGTAAAAAGCGCATCGAAGGGGTGGAAACACAAGTTGAGGAAAGGGGAATATCATGCCACTATGAGTGCTCCCTCGTTACATCAATACACTCAAGACGTTAAACCCCCATTTGCTGGTCTCATGATTGTGGCACCTGCTTTGAAGGTTCTCCCACTTTGTGACCATCATTATCACACACACCTATGGATTGATGGGCCAACTTGGGACATGTCACTTCCCTTGGGCGCTGGAACCACCTAATAGGGTTATTGACCTAATCATGCCTAACATAGGTGAGGTAACTTGTTCACAAGTACTGATCTAGTTAGACATTTAAAGGGGAGTTTTCTGTGAAGATTATTGTGTTGTTCGCATTAGTTATGGTCAACTATGATGCTTTAATGGCTTTTATCTTTAATGATGGTTGATCTCACTTGATCTTGAAAGCTTTGTGTCAGGTGGTGTTATCATAGCAACAAAGATCTCTTGAGAGATGGGCATGACCCCCCCCCCCCTTCAACACCAGTCCAGAGGATGTTTTCCCCATTCTGATAGCAATTATGACACTGATGCTTCAATGTTGTCTATCCAGAGATGAGCTTTGGGATTTTAGATGTTTCCACATGGTACTACATCTTGACATGTATCTCTAGATGTTGAAATGCTAAGCCATAAAGCTTGGGCGTTGGACTGCTTGAAGATGTGCCCAGTTGGACCCAGGACGCCCCCAGGTTGGCCTTGATCCTATTTGATGGATGTCGCTTGTTTTTGAGCTCAAATGAGGATGATTTAACTTGGCAGGCCTTACACATTATGCTTGGACCCCAATGCTTGCCTTGCATGATGTCACATCACCTCCATAAGCCTTAGAAGGGTGAGATATGCCTCTTCGTGGATGACATCATGGTTGAGGTTACACTTTGGAGATGTACCCGCACAATTTGAGGATTTCTTGGAGTGACAAGCACTCATGGACCTATTCATCACTTGATTGATGGTTCTTGATCATTTTTAGAGGATGACGTCATGGTGGAGACCTTTATTTCCCACACTCATGGGCTTGTTTTTGGCATTTTGTTATTTTTTTGAGGAATTTTATGGCTGGCTTGTGACCTTTTGTGCTTGTTGAATGCTCAAATCAACGTTTTATGTGTTTTTGGTCCAGGTGGATATTGGTGGCCACCTGCCAAGTCCACTTGGACCCCCACCATTGTTTCTTTCAGCTTTTCAGTTTCCTTAATTGTAGCACAGTTTACTATTTTTAGCAGTTTTTCGGGTCCTGAACTTTCGGAGCTGTTTTGAGGCCCTAAACGACGTTTTTTTGGGAAAACTGGGAGCAACATGGGTCCATGGATCGATGTTGCTCTTCCCAAAGTTGTAGTTCTTGGATAGATCTTTCTAACGAGATATTGTGTGCGTCAAATGGAGATCATATGCCAAAATTACGACCCTGGGAAGTTGATGTACCAATTTACCCAAATGGGGCCCACAGTTTGGCATTTCAGTTTGGCTTTTCATCTTCTAGGGTTAGGTTTTTGGATGTTTAGGGTTTTCCATTGTTTCTCAATAATAAATAGGCCTTCAAGCCTCATTGTAACACAGTTCAGAGGCATGTAGCCGCCATATCTCTTCTTAGAGATAAGCTACCATCGCCCTAGCTGGTTTATTTCCATTGTTGTTTGTAAGCATATTTCAGTATTTTACATTAATGAAATGAAGTATTATTTCCGCTGCATCTCTGTGTTTATGGTTATCTCTGTAATTTGTTGCGTTCCTGTTTAAATCCAGATCAGTGGTATCAGAGCGGTCTGCTTTTTCTCTGCTTTTCTTTGCACGTTCCCAACAAGGTCAAGATATAAGGAGTTAGGGCCAATGTTGCAGGAAGCGCCCCCCCCGGATCCTAGGCCCGAAGCGCGCCCCGTACGGAAGCGCCCCCGGAAGCGCGCTTCGGCCTTTTTAATGCGCTTCCTGGAAATTAGGAAGCGCCGGCCCCGAAGCGCGCTTCGGATGGCGCTTCGGGCCTCCGAAGCGCAGCGCTTCGGGCCAGGAAGCGTGCGCTTCACGCAGCGCTTCGGAGCGCTTCCTCCAAAACCGCGCGCCCAAGGGAAAAAAAACATCATTTTTTTAATTTTTTTTTAAAGTTAACTTAAGTTAGCATTGAGGGGGTGGGTTAGGGTGAGGTTAGAGTGAGGTTAATGTGAGGAATGAAAAGAATAAAGCCCCCATTCATTCCTCATTTTCTCACTTTGAGTTTATGAGAGTTGGAGAAGAGAAGAGAGGAGAGGAGAAGAGAAGAGAGGAAAAGAGAGGAGAAGAGAGGAGAGCTTGGAGGAGTGAAGAAGGAAGAGCAAGGAGAAGGAGGAGGAGCTTGGAGCAAGAGCTTGGAGGACTTCATCTACAAGAGCTAAAGAGGTAAGTTCAAACCCCAAACTCCCTTATTTTTTGTGACAATTTTTTTGTATTTTTCTCCTCCCTCTCCTACTCTTTCCCATTGTTTCTACTTGCTCCTTTATTTACAGGTTGTCCACCACCTATATCCATATTCCAAGATGGTGTTCTTTTGGCTTCTATGTATCATTCCACTCTTGGTTTTAATGATGGCAAGGGTGAGGAATAGAAGGGAAGAAACAGAAGAGGACATTGGTGATGGTCCTAATATTAGTGACCCAATGTATGATGAGGAGGAAGGGTTTGAAGAGGAAGGGGATGAACTTGAAGGGGACACTGAAACACAAGATGGGAAAGCTACATCAACACCCTTGTGGAACTATGTGACCAAACTTGATGGGGGAAAGGGTGGTGGATCTTACAAATTTGTGTGCCCTCATGGTTGTCATGGAGGAAAACCATATTGTGGTTCATATACCCGTCTGAGGAGGCATCTTTGTGGGGTGCTGGACAGTGATGAAAAAAAGGGTTTTGTGGGGGTACAAATTTGCCCAAACATTTCAACTGAAGAAAGAAGAAAATACATCCAAATAGAGATGGCTGCACAACAAAAAAACAAGAAACAAAAAACTCATTTTGAATCAAGTGCAACCTCTAAATTTGGTAGTTGCTCATCTCCTCATGGTACTTCTGCAAGCTCTGGAGGTAGAAGAACAATAGGGGATTTCCTTAATGTTGCTGGGAGGGATGATGTGGATGGAAAGATAGTCCGTTTTCTTTGTGCTTGCGGTGTACCATTCAATGTGCTTCGCTCTCCCTATTGGCATGAAATGGTAAAGGCCATCAATGAAGCCCCAAAAGGATACAAGGCCCCCAACTATGAGAAAGCTAGAACAGTGTTATTAGAAAGAGAAAAAGCTAAGGTTCAAAGAGCTTTGACACGTTTTACAAATGAGTGGATAGATTCTGGGGTATCCATTGTATCAGATGGGTGGACAAATATTAGAAACCAACATTTGATAAATGTTCTTGGTGTTTCTTCTAGTGGTGCAGTATTTATTGCATGTCATGACTCCTCCTCCATCACTGCATCTGCACAAAACATTGCAGATCTCCTATTGAAATCAATCAAAGATGTTGGTCCGAATAATGTGGTTCAAGTGATCACAGATAATGCAACAAATTGTAAGGCAGCAGGAAAAATTATTGAGCGTACTCATCCACACATCTTTTGGTCTGGGTGCCTGGTTCACACATTGAACCTTTTGATGCATGATATTGTGAAACACAAAGATTGTGGGTGGATTGCTGAGGTTTACAGGAAAGGGAAGCAGCTCATTAAATTCATCACAGGGCATACAAGGGTAAACTACTTCTATGGCACTTACTCCAAGTTGCAATTGCTTAAAATTGCAAAGACAAGATTTGCTAGTTATTACCTCACCTTTAGGCGGCTAGTGAGGGTGAGACAAGCTTTAACTAATCTGGTGTGTGCTGAAACATGGGATGAAATTAACACTGACACAGAGGGTGCTAATGCAGTCAAGGACACTGTTCTTGACAGTTACTTTTGGTCACAGGTTAAATATGTTTTGCAATTCACCAAACCAATTTATTACATGATCAAGTTTGCAGATTCAGATCGACCAGTAATTGGGGAGGTGTATGAGCAAATGGATAGCATGTTGGGGCAGATTAAAGACATTGTTGAGCCTAGAGATACCACCTTGTACAATTATATTCGTGTAGAGGTGCAAAACCGATGGGAAATGCTAAATATTCCATTGCATGCATTAGCATATGTTTTGACACCTAAATACTATCATCCATCATGGCTTTCAACACCAGCACCTGGGGGGGGAAGCAGGGGAAAACCACACCAAGATAAAGAGGTTCACGAAAAATATATGGCTGCATTGAGTAAATTAATCCCTGATGAGGAGGACGCTGCATTGGTACGGAGACAGGTGAGCAACTATACGCTCAACACTGGTCCATTTGGGAGCATGCATGCAATTAAAGATCGAGAGACTTTTTCTGCTCTTGAGTGGTGGAACATGCATGGAGGGGGTACTCCACTTCTACAGAGTTTGGCATTGCGGGTGCTATCACAGGTGGTAAACACTTCTTCTGCAGAGAGGTGTTGGAGCTCTTATTCTTTCATCCACAGTGTTAAAAGGAACAGGTTGAGTTTAGACCGGGCAGAGAGCTTGGTTTATGTTCATTACAACTTGCGATTGTTGTCCCATTACTGTGAAGATGCAAAGTCTAATAAAGACTTGTTGATTTGGGACAAGAATCCAGAGGAGCCCAATTTGGAGGATGGAGTGTTGCGACTAGAGCAATTAGAAGATGCTCTTTTCCAGGTATGTCCATTGTGGTATGAATTTTCCAATTTTCCCTTATAAAGCATTTCTCTAATTCATGTTTTTAATTTTTTTGTTAACTAGTGTTTTTTTTTTTGCATGAATTTTTTGAGCGATTCTAGGATGATGATGACCGTGTTGATATGCCACCACCCCCACCCCCATCTGGTCCCTTGGTTCCTAGGTTCCATGGTTCAACACCAACAGCAGGGGGTTCTTCTTCATCAGTTTCAGTGCCACGACTTACACAGGCACCATCTTCTTCATTGCCACCACGTTCTATTCGTGGTGGAAGGAGGAGAGATTAGTAGATATATTCACAATCTACTACTTTTTGTCATAGATTACTCATTAGACTTGTAGACTTGTGAATTTGAATTTTGAACCTTTTTGGCTTGGCGGTGACCAAGTGACATATTTTGTAAACATTATTATTTGAATTTTGGACATGACAAATGTTGACAGTTGCTCACTTGCTAGATAAATCATAATATGCTCTATGTTTTATGTTTTATAATATGCTTAAATGTTTTATGTTTTATAATATGCTTAAAAATTTGATGTATGTTTGTAATAGCTAGAATATAGATGATTGTTGTACATACTAGTAACTACAATGGAATCATGGATGCCATATCTATCTTGATTTATGCAAAAATATGCATGTTTTCATGTCTTCTACAATTAATTTGGTATTTGGGATGTTTGTTTTCAGTATAAATGCAAAAAAAATATAAAAATATATATATATATATATATATATATATATATATATATATATATATATATATATAGCAGACGCTTCCGCGGACGCTTCGCTTCCTAGATTTTTGGAAAATGACGCTTCCGCGCTCCCGCTTCCGCTTCCGCGCTTCCGCTTCGCTCCCGCTTCGTGCAACATTGGTTAGGGCTTGAACTGGTCGAACCTTTGCAAGACCAGCCTTGAAAATCTCGACGGCCTCCCATGGCGGATGAAAAGAAATACGAGGGGGCAGGAGATCCTATCAAAATCTTGCTCGAAGAATCCCTCAAGCGACAAAGGAACGCGATGATGGATAGCTTTGCCCAGATCCTTCAGTGGCTACCCAGGGGCGACGCATAGGCTTCCAACAGCTACTCTGGAAACGCCACACCGTTTAAGGTACAAGTTAATTTTGAAATCCCCATATTTGAGGGTCAGATAGACGCGGATGTCGTCCATAAATGGTTAAATCTGCTAGAGGGTTATTTTTCTGTTCATGATTTTCCAGTTGGGAAAAGATTATTTTTGCTCTTCTCAAAGCAGCCCCCCACGTCAAGGACTGGTGGGAAACTTACTGCGAGCAGAAGGATGAAAGTACAGGCTCACTATTTTCAGCCGAACCCACTTGGGGTTCATTTCGGGATGCCATCAAGGAGCAGTACTACCTTATCGGTAGCTATAAGGATCAATACATGAAGTGGACCACGCTACAGTAGGGAAGGGACCAAGACGTGCTGGAGTTTACCAATATTTTCCATACCCTTCGCACAAAGTTGGGTATCAAGGATTCAGAGCAGCATTTGGTACTCAAATACTGCGGCTACCTGCACAAGTACATCTAGGAAGAAATAGAATTCCTGAACATCCCCTCGCTCGGCATGGCATACCGATATGCCGTCAAGGTCGAGAAAAAGTTTAAACAGAAGAAGCGAGACTTTGGATCTGCGAATCCGAAGCAAGGGAAAGGTGCCCCCAAACCGCAGAACAAAGGACAAAGCCAAGGCGGGGCGGCCCAAGACAACTCGCCAAAGCTGCAACTGCGTCGTGAAGCCGAAAAAGGACATGGGAAAGTGGTGTGAGTTCCATAAGAGCTCCACTCACAACACAAGTGAGTGTCGGGCCAAGAAGTCACTGGTGGCTGAGCTAAAGGTTTCAGAATCAGATGCATGTTCTGACTCTGAGTCAGAACCCGACAAGGGGAATGACAAAGGGAAGCAGATTATCGATGCGGAGCCCAATGCCACTGTTGCCACCACGAAGATCCAGAAGGAGGAACCCGAAGATTGAGAGGAGGAGGAGCGTCTCTTCCACTCCAGGATGTGGGTAAAGGGTTCCCCGCTTCAGGTCATTGTCGATAGCGGGAGCCAAAAGTACCTCATTTCGACAGAGGTCGTGAAGCGGCTGGGCTTACCGACCACAATGCATCCACAACCGTACACCATTGGGTGGCTTCACCAAGTGCGGGATCTTCGTGTGAGCCAGTAGTGTCGCTTTCCATACAACATCAAGCCCTTCACGAATGAGGTATTGTGTGACATTGCTCCCCTTGAAGTTTGTGATGTATTATTAGGACAACCATACTTGTGGAAGCGACATGCTGTGAATCAAGGTCCTGTGTGATCCAGGTGGATGTTGGTGGCCACCCACCTATCCCATTTGGACCCCCACGACTGTCTCTTTCAGTTTTTCAGTTTCCGTAATTGTAGCACAATTTACTATTTTTAGCAGTTTTTCGGGTCCTGAACTTCCGGAGCCGTTTTGAGGCCCTAAACGACGTTTTTTGGGAAATCTGGGAGCAACATCAGTTCGATTGCTCTTCCCAAAGTTATAGTTCTTGGATAGATCTTTCTAACGAGGTATTGTACGCGTCAAATGGAGATCGGGTGCCAAAGATACGACCCCGGGAAGTTGATGTACCAACTTACCCAAAACGGGGCCTACAATTTGGCGTTTCATCTTCTAGGGTTAGGTTTTGGGATGTTAAGGGTTTTCCATTGTTTCTCAACAATAAATAGGCCTTCGAGCCTCATTGTAACACAGTTCAGAGGCATGTAGCCGTCACATCTCTTCTCAGAGATAAGCTACCATTGCCCTAGCTGGTTTATTTCCATTTCTGTTTGTAAGCATATTTCAGTATTTTACATTAATGAAATGAAGTATTATTTCCGCTGCATCTCTGTGTTTATGGTTATCTCTGTAATTTGTTGCATTCTTGTTTAAATCCGGATCACCATGCTATTATTGTTACTCTGGGAAATAAGTTGTACAGGATACTGAAGATAGCACCGCATACCACCATCTCTTAGGTTACTGCAAAACAATGCAGTAAGCTCATTTCCAAAACCGGGAAATTTGTTTTCCTGATGATACGCCCTCAAGGAAAGAAGAAGACAGTGGCCACGACCTCCAGACAGGGCCCCTCCGCACGACAACTACAGATGGACAAGGTCGTGGAGGAGTACGAGGACATCTTCACCTCCCCCGCAAGGGTTCCTCTGCACTGTCAGGTCAAGCACTCCATCGATTTGACCGCAGGTGCGCCGCTGCGCAATGGACCAATCTATCGGCGATCCGTTCTAGAGAACGTTGAAATCAAGAGGCAGATTCAGGAGCTGCTGCAAAAAGGTCACATCCGTCCGAGTTCATCGCCCTGTGGAGCCCGATCGTGTTGGTACAGAAGAAGGATGGGACTTGGAGACTCTGTATTGACTATCGGGCGCTGAACAAGATCACTGTTCGTAATAGGTACCCGATCCCACGGATTGATGACCTCTTGGACCAATTGGAGGGGGCAAAATATTTCAGCAAGATCGATTTGAAGTCAGGATATCACTAGGTACCAATCGAACCCTCCGATGTGTGGAAGACTGCCTTCAAAGCCAAGGAGGGCTTTTTCAAATGGTTGGTTATGCCTTTCGGATTGACGAATGCTCCTGCAACCTTCATTAGACTAATGGATGACATCTTGCGGCCATTCACCAACTCATTTGTAGTGGTATACTTGGATGATATCCTGATCTTCAGTCAGAGTTGGGAAGAGCACCTCCACCACATTCGGCAGGTTCTCCAAACACTACGACAACACAAGTTATGTGCCAATTTGGAGAAATGCACTTTTGGCATGACCCAGGTTCAGTATCTGGGATACATTATTGATGAACAGGGGGTGCATGTGGATCCAACTAAGATCCAAGTCATTCGGGATTGGCCATCTCCAACCACTCTGGCAGAGCTCTGCAGCTTTCTAAGTCTTGCCAACTTCTACCGTAGGTTCGTGTTAGGATTTTCTCATATCACTTGGCCCTTGAGTCAACTCACCAAGGGAGGAGCGAAAGCAAAATTCTTTTGGTCTGAATCTCAACAGAAGGCATTCACAGAGTTGAAAGATCGCCTTTGCATGACACCAGCGCTCGCATTACCAGACTTGCAACAACCATTTGAGGTCGAGACAGATACCTCTGACTATGCTATTGGTGCAGTCCTTACTCAACATGGGCATCCAGTGGAATATCACAGTGAGACACTTTCAGACACAGTCCAGAAGTATCCCACTTATGACAAAGAGATGTATTCCATTGTGCAGGCCTACCGACAATGGAAGCATTACATTTTGGTGAAGGAAACGGTCATCCACACAGACCACCGACCCCTGCAGTTCATACAGATCCAAGGGAAATTGCAGAATGATTGCCATCAGAAGTGGTCCACATAGCTGCAATAGTTCCATTTGAATATCAAGTATAAGAAAGGCAGCACCAATAATGTTGCAGATTGCCTTAGTCGACCACCGAACATGGTGTTAACCACCGTGCTCAACTCTTGTGGGCATGAGACTTTTGATTGGCCACTTCTCTACAAAAGCGACTCAGAATTAGGCCAAATCCAGATTGCATGGAACAAGCTGCAACTGATCGGATCATGGACACACAGATCAAGCACACTCGCCAGCAGAATATCCAATTGTATTGAGTTGTCAAAGCAGGGCAACTCCTTCACCAGGGCAAGTGGCTCATTAGGGACCAAGTTCAGCAGAAGTTTCCTCATCTTATGGAGGAACTCAACCTAATGGGGACCATTGCTTCCTAAGGGGGGAGGGATGATCGAGGTGGATATTGGTGGCCACCTGCCAAGTCCACTTGGACCCCCACCATTGTTTCTTTCAGCTTTTCAGTTTCCTTAATTGTAGCACAGTTTACTATTTTTAGCAGTTTTTTGGGACCTGAACTTCCGGAGCTGTTTTGAGGCCCTAAACGACGTTTTTTGGGAAAACTGAGGTCCATGGACCGATGTTGCTCTTCCCAAAGTTGTAGTTCTCGGATAAATCTTTCTAACGAGATATTGTGCGCGTCAAATGGAGATCGTATGCCAAAGTTACGACACCGGGAAGTTGATGTACCAATTTACCCAAACGGGGCCCACAGTTTGGCGTTTCATGTTTTAGGGTTAGGTTTTTGGATGTTTAGGGTTTTCCATTATTTCTCAACAATAAATAGGCCTTCGAGCCTCATTGTAACACAGTTCAGAGGCATGTAGCCACCACATCTTTTCTCAGAGAGAAGCTACCATCGCCCTAGCTGGTTTATTTCCATTGTTGTTTGTAAGCATATTTCAGTATTTTACATTAATGAAATGAAGTATTATTTCCGCTGCATTTCTGTGTTTATGGTTATCACTGTAATTTGTTGCGTTCCTGTTTAAATCCGGATCAGTTTTTCTTGTAAAATTATGAAAATGACTTGTTTTCCCTCGTATAAATAGAGGGAGCTCTCATTTCATTTTCATCGTCATTCACTCAACACACTCTCCTCTCTTTGGGAGTGCGCATTAGTTCGTTGTCTTGGTGTGATTTGCTCTTGGAGAGGGAATATTGCTTGAAGTTGGTTTCCTAGGGTTGATTAAAGTGATTCTTGTGAAAATTTGTAAGTTTGTTGCATATTTTCCATATTTTTCATGCGATATTGTTTGAAGTAGGGTTTCTACATGTGCCATTGTTAAAATTGTTAAATTTATCTAGAAATCTTACTTCTGTATGGTATTGAAAATTGTTTTCCATGAATCCTTTAGGAGAACTCTGAGTTGTGCATGTTGAAAACCCACCTACAAGTTGATTTTCCTTTGTAGGACTTTTTTCAAACACTTGGTCAAACTTTGATTTCTGTCTCCATTAAAAACTTTCCCAAATAATACATTTAAGCTTAAACACATACAATCTGATTTTTATGAGCAGAAATACAAATGACTAAAATCTGATCTTTAGTTGTAGAAATAAACAGTAAGCATCACACATTTGACACAAGTATTTTGGGTAATGTACCTGGAAAAACCTCGAAGGGAAAACCAGTGACAAAGAGAGTTTTTATTTCTTATAAGAGAATTTTACAGCATTAAATAACATCAATTAAATCAGCTTATCTCTTGTAGAATTTGTGCCCAAAATTTCCTTGGTGAAAGTGTTGTAGTTGTTCCTTGAAATCTTGGAATAGCTGCCTTGACTTTCGTACCCTTCACACTTACAAAATCATACCCACACATAGCTTGCCCCTAGAAATTTGTGCCCACAGGCCCCTCGAAATTCTAGCCTCTGATTGCCTCAAAATTCAAGCTCTAATGGCCTCAAAAACAATGCTCAACCACCCTTGAATTATGTGCACTTTCAGCACAATAAATGTGTAGTCTCTCCTTGGAATTAACACCTAAACGACCTTGGATTTTGTGCCTTCTCTCTGCAATAAATGTGGCCCACTTGATAGCATTTAATGCAGCCCAATTGCCTCAGAATTCCTGCTATCCTTCCCTCGAATTCCATGCCTGTTCTTACCTTGGAATTCATTCTGCATGGCTGTTGTCTTTACAACTGTCCGTGTTGTACTTTTCCCTTCTCTGCTAAACTTCTCCCTTGGCTCTCTTCCTCTTGTTCTCCAAATCTCATGAAGAATAATGTGCCTCTTCACTCTCCCTTTCTCCTTTTATTTCACTTTAATAACCAAAATCCCTAACTCTAGATCTCAATGGTTGAGATTAAATCTCAACATTTCAAGATCAATGGTCATGATTTAATCTCACATTGGGCCCACTTAAATCACTTAAGTGGCCTAACTTTATAAAGTCTCTCTGCAATAAATGTGGCCCACTTGATAGCATTTAATGCAACCCAATTGCCTCAGAATTCCTGCTATCCTTTCCTCAAATTTCGTGCTTGTTCTTTGCCTTGAAATTCATTCTGCATGGCTGTTGTCTTTACAACTGTTCGTGTTGTACTTTTTCCTTTTCTGCTAAACTTCTCCCTTGGCTCTCTTCTTCTTCTCCAAATCTCATGAAGAATAATGTGCCTCTTCACTCTCCCTTTCTCCTTTTATTTCTCTTTAATAACCAAAATCCCTAACCCTAGATCTCAATGGTTGAGATTAAATCTCACTATTTCAAGATCAATGGTCATGAATTAATCTCACATTGGGCCCACTTAAATCACTTAAGTGGCCTAACTTTATAAAGTCACTCACTTTATAAAAAGTCACTTTTTAGCCATTAAATAAAAATGTACACTTCTCAACTTTATAAAATCACTTTATAAACTAAAGTTCCTAGAGAGTGAAATATGCTTGGTCACTTTTGCATGCTAGGCACTTTCAATGCAGAAGTACCTCTCGAGCTATAAAAACTGATAACTCTCCCTTACCGAGGGAGGTACTTCTGGTTCCTCCACAACTTGAATCTGTCTTCAATCCCATCTTATCATCTGTAGCAGCTCCCTCTGAACCTGAAGCTTGTCCTGCTACCTATCCTGAAACCTGAGTTGAGAGCCTACTAGAGCCAACCATGCTCCAAGGAGTCCTACCACACTCCTCAACATCTCTCAATGCCATGTCATACGAACTGAGTCTCCTGACAGTATTGGAAGAATCGCTTATCCTAGTCAATTGTCCGTTCTTAGTAATTGCCACTGATCTTGAATCCAAGATCCCCTCGGATCCACCCATAGGCTATCTCGACAACCTGTATGACTGCCCCTGTTTGATGCCAAGCATTGGTACTACATCCAAGGTTGCTCCCTTTGAAAATAGAAGCACCTGTCCATTCCGTAAAAAATGCTATATCCATCATCCTCCAATGCTGATACCGAGAGCGAGTGTGCCATCAGTCTTGGAACAATCAACATCGTTGTTACCTATAGAAATTCTCGTGACTCTAGTTGGAATCTGACACATCTAACCCCCTTCACTGCATGTGCGGTGCTAGCTCCATAACTCATATGGAAGTCTGAGCCTGTCTTTGAAATATTGCGGAACACTGACCTCATCCCCGTCATGTGACTGGATGCTCTATTTTCCACTAGCCATAACTCACTGCCCTCATACACAACAATACTATTGTCCAAAATACAGGTGATAAGAGAAAACTCTTTCTCAGATTTCTTTGCAAAGTCATCAATCTTAGTTGATGCTACTACTGTTGCTACTTGTACCACTTTCTTCTTCTTCTTGTATGGACATTGGCTTGCATAGTGACCAGTCTTGTGACTTGCAAAGCATTTCACATGCTCATGTTCTTCTCAAAAGCAAATCCCCCGCTTCCCTTTACCTTAACTTTGCCTTTTCCCTTAACATTTTCCTAGCAAAACGCTCATGCAATCCCTGCAATACTGCTGTGTCAAAATCTGCACAGTTTCCCTAAGACTCCCGACTTTGTTACAATGTTCGAAAAGCACCTACAAGCTGATTTTCGCTTGTAGGACTTTTGTCAAACACTTAGTCAAACTCTGATTTTTGTCTCCAATAAAAACTTCCCCATATAATGCATTTGAACTTGAACACATACAATTTGATTTTTATGAGCTGAAATACAATTGACTAAAATTTGATCTTTAGCAGTGGAAATAAACAGTAAGCATCACATGTTTGACACAAGTATTCTGGGCAATGCCCCTAGAAAACCCTGAAGGGAAAGCCAGTGAGAGAGAGAGAGAGAGATTTTATTTCTTATCAAGAGAATTTTGCAACATTAAATAACAACAATTAAATCAACTTATCTCCCTTGGAATTTGTGCCCAAAATTTTCCTGGAGAAAGTATTGTAGCTATTCCTTAAATTCCTGTACTGGTTGCCTTGAATTTTGTGCCCTTCACGCTCAGAAAATTGTACCCACATGCAACTTGCCCTTAGAAATTTATGTCCACAGGTTGCCTTAAAATTTGAGCTTTAACAACCATAAAAACAACGCTTAGCCACCCTCGATTTGTCTACATTTTCAGCTCAATAAATGCGCAGTCCCTCCATGGGATTCATGCCTAAACAACCTTGGATTTCATTATGCAGCCCACTTGATAGCATTTAATGCGGCCCAACTGCCTTGTATGTCTCACTATCCTTGCCTCAAATTCCATGCCTGTTCTCTGCCTTGGAATTTGTGCCGCCGGGCTGTTGTCTTTACTGCTGTCTCTGCTGTACTTTTCCCTTCTTTGCTAAACTTCTCTCTTGGCTCACTTCCTCCTCTTTTCCTAATGTCATGAAGAATAGTGTGCCTCTTCACTTTCCCTTTCACCTTTTATTTCTCTTTAATGACCAAAGTCCCTAACCCTAGATCTCGATGACTGAGATTAGATCTCACCATCTCAAGATCAATGGTCATGACTTATTCTCACATTGGGCCAACTTAAATCACTTAAATGACTTGACTTTATAAAGCCACACTCACTTTATAAAAATTCAGTTTTAAGTCCTTAAATAAAAAGGTACACTTCTCAACTTTATAAAGTCACTTTATAAAGTATCTGTCAAGTTATAAAAGCTAACAGTGTATTTCTTACATTTAAAATATCCCTAAAAAGAAAGCCACTAGGGTTTGTAAGTAGATGCCCTTGCCATCTCGCCCTATTCAAAAAGGCCTTCCTCATTGAATCTGCCGTACAAGACTCCTTTTGCCAATTAGAACAAGGCACTAGTCTAAGTGGTGTTGATCAAACTCTCTATTTTCATTAAATTTTCTTTCTTCTCTCTTAAATTTTAGATATCTAGGGTTAGAGATTATTTGAAATATTGCTAAAAGTGTATTTTCCTTTGATGTGTCATTGTTATCTAAATGGGAAATACATTAAAAAATTGTCGAAACGCAAAAAATCTAGCATTTATTGCATGTTACATTTAAAACCTATTTCTAGGGTTGATGCCATCTTTCTATTTCTGTTTTATGCATGTTTCAGTGATGAAAACCCTATTGGAAACACTAAATCCATCATATCTAATTGAAATTCTTGATCCTTTATTGATTTTCCTTTGTAATACTTTTCTTTCGATTGTTATATGGCATTGTATATCCCATCATTGAAAATCTGCAAAGCTCTAAATTTTTTTATTTTTTTATTTAACTAGAACGAGAATTTTTGGAGAAACAGTAACTTCGAAATATCGACTGCCACTATTACACCAGATATAACTATTTCATAAACGCCACAAATAGGCCAGTTTCAACATGTCTCTAGAGACTTGAATCCATGTAGTTGGGAAAACAAATTGCACCAAACCTGCTTGAGCTAAGATCCTTTTGAGTACAAAGCTCTAACTTGTAACAACCCTATAATTTAGTTTAGTGGTCTACAGATAGAGTGCTGGAACTTTTATGAAGATTATCCCATCCATCCAAGCTTTGCATCTATCACTTTGAACCATTCTTATTGAATATTCTTTAGGTGATCCTCATACGGAAGCCTCCCTTGTGGTTTAACACCACTAAATGTTGGAATTTGGTTGACATTGATGTCAATCCAAGTAGCAGCCAGAAGAAGCCCCACTTTTGATGAGGAAAATGACAGGGAAGATCTGTGTTTTTGCAAGCAAGACCACCAACATTTGATTGTTCTTGTCATGATGATTCCAACGATAGGTGGCATGCCACATTACTCCCCACAGCTGAGGAGATATGCCTAGTCAAAGTTGGAGGCCCGTTGTGTGGTCAAAGTGCCCCAAAATGAGATGTTTGATGATTGATTAAATATTGACTTCATATTGAAGAAAAATTAATAAATTTGTGTGGGTCTTATCTATTGGCATTGTTCTCATTGATGGAAAAGGAGCAAGGTGTACAAGTTATATCTAAGTGCAATGATATGTTTGTGTTGCTTGATATGTGTGATATGTTGTTGAGCTGGCATGATGCAGAAAACCTGGCGGTTCGAGAATGAATGTCACTAAATCAAGGTACATAGAGGACCTGGTGCTCTTGATTAAATACAAGTTCCATACCCTAGTACATGACAAATCCAGTGGAAACATTGTAATCCCCCCAATCCTAAAATCCTGAAAAAACTGATAACTCTTCTGGATTTTGAGTGAGGTTTAAAATTCTAATTTCTCGATATGAAATCCAATGAGGTCTGAACCACTCTCAAACATCCCAAGTCATTTCGTGGTAATGTTAAAAATTTAAGTAATCCTTTTACTTAAAGAATTTAACCTTACCATGAATTGCATATAGATACTAGGGCCATAGGCTTGAATATTAGGCTACCCCGCTAAAAAAATCTCATTTATTTGAAAAAAATTTGTGCTTGGAACATCTTTGTGAATTTTTTTTTACGAAGAAAGCTAGGGAACAATTTTTTATTTTATTTTAGTTTTTATTTTTTATTTTTATTTTTATTTTTATTATTTATTTTTATTTTTTTTATTTTTTTTTTTTGCGAGAACATGTTCCTCGGGTCGCTCCTGATGCACTCCCGTTTGGAGCACACTTCAGGAGTAGATGTGGGTCGAAAAACCCAAATTTTCCAGAAAATGAAATGATAGAGAATTGTTTGTGGGTTAATTAATCTTTTCATGTGTGATTGATCTCTTTGGCTTATTTCCGCTGCATATTTTTAATTCTAGAAGTTAAAGATACTAATGATTTTATTTTTCAATGATTCGATTATTATTTAGGTCAATAAATAATAAACTAGGGATTAATTTTGGGTAAATAAATAATAAACTGGGGATTAATTAAATTGCCATGAGAAAATAAATTTCGCTGGTATTAGATATTTAACACAGTAAAAAGAGGAAAACCCTGCATTGAAGAAGTGAATTAGGGATGAATTAAAGGTGCATTTGAGGGAGAGAGATGCCCAAGCTTGATTGTTATATACATGAGATGCACAAATGCACATCAAAAATAAAATATGCCAACCACAAGAGTTTGCAAAAACATTTGTATTAGATAGCCTTAGCTCAGTAATTAGAAATTATTATTTACAAATGATGCTGTAGTTGTGTATTTAAATTTTTAACACAATTCAAGAAGGGTGTCTTCCCAAGAGGGGTTATGGGTCTACATAATTTGGGTGCTCTCACCAAGAGGGTTAATGAGCCTACATATGAAGGTTGATTAGGTCATGCTTAACCATAATCTAGTATCAAAATAAATGATGGCTTTAGCTATAATTAATGTCTAACCAAATGTAGTAATGATCCAATATGAGATAGCCATGGCACTGCATGAAGGTAAGGTTGTTACAAACATGTTCAGTATTTATATTGAGATATATGTATATTAGGTATGCATTGTGTATATGTAGAAGTATTGAATTGATTTAAAAATCTTGTCACCCAAGAGGTTGTATTATATGAAGTTGAACAAAACATGCAAATGCTTCTTAATGATCTAAAATTATAACTAAGTCTTGTCTAAATTTTGTACGAATTACTTGTTTGGATGTTTATATGGGGAATTTGGCATTAGTGATATGTGATGGATTAATTATTACCTGTGGCTTATAAGCTTTTCTAAACATATTTGCAGGTCATCATCCCGATCTTCATCTTGTCAATTGGAATAATGCAAGTATAGACATATGGACACATTCAATTGGTAGGGTTTCAAGTCTCTTACAATGCTTCTGATCACTGTTGATAATATCGGCGATATTCGGAAATATCGCGATATTTTCGGCAAAACGATATATCGCTGAGAAAATATCGCGATATTTTCAAAATATCGGAAAATATCGGCAAAATATCGCGATATTTTGAAAATATCGGCAAAATATCGGCTATATTTAAAAATTTGAAAAAATTATTTTTTATGCTTGCCGATATTTGCCGATATTTTGCCGATATTTTCGCCGATATTGCCGATAAGATATTTTCTAGACCCTCGCCGATATTTTCCCGATACCGATATTATCAACACTGCTTCTTATAGATCAATCCTGTTTTCATGTAATTGGAAATGTCAATGAACCTGGATATATGTCTGGAACTCCTCATTGAGGGTAATGTTCTTCTAATGATGGCGAACAATTCTTGAGGAAGGTTGCAGTTTACAAAGGGTTCTCAGTTTTTGGATGCAAAATACCCATTAAAAGATCAAACAGAGACTTAAAACCATTCAAAACTCATTCTTCATGGTTCGAGGAGAAGAAGAAACACCGAGTGTAATGTTATCTTTGGTTTTCTTATAGCTAGTCCCAACTAAACAATCTGCATAAAAATGACAAAATGCTTCACTTTGGAGTAATTCATCCCTTGTGAATGCATACAATCATTATAGGATAAATGGGAGTGACTTATAATGCTGGCATTATACGGCTTCAAGTCAAGAAAGAAAGCTTCAATTGGTTGGAGGGTAAAGTGCCTTATCATTGTTACGTAAAGGATTCTCCTCTGCCATAATCACTGCATTTTCATAGGAGTGTATATTCAAGGATCACAGATCAGTGTCCCAAAAGGTGCATGCCTCAATGTCAGATTTCAAATTCTAGCAGAACTCAAACTCATTCTAAAATATATTGACACCAAAGTGAAGCAGTTAACATTTGTCTTCAGACTTTATTTCTACATATTGGAAAATTAGCTGTTTTACTTGCTGCAATAGGTTTCATTCAACAATCAGAAGTATGCTTGGGGCTCCTTGGTCCTTGAACATTCTACTTTTCCATGTTATACTGATGTAGTTAACATGAATGGTGTTTTGTTTCTTGTTTTCATGTTTGATCCAAGCATATTGAGATCTAATACCACTACATTAGAGACAGGGTCACAGGGTTCTAAAGGGAGTTGTGGTTCTATAGCACATTCCAATAGATCAGTGAGTTGCTGATATTTTGACTAAGACCCTTGCAAATGGGAAGTTTGAGATGGTCAAGACTAGCTTGTTGTGGTGTAGAATACTTTCCTCAGTAAGATGAAGTGTTAGGGTGTGTACCTTGAATAGTCTTCTATGGGGTAGAGCATGTACAACAAATCTTTGCTTCTTCTATTACAATAGTAACAAATCTGATAGGTAGATGATGGCACAACAATAAGACGACCAGAGGGCACAACACTAAATTTGCCTTCTAACAGTTAGGGTGCATGCATGCATGCATGTGCAAGCTTTAAATAGGACAAGGACAGGATAAGGTTATCCTTATCCTTAATCTCCAGTTAAAGTAGATAGCATGCTAAGTTGAGTCTTATTTCTAGCAATTTTTCTGTTTTGGTGTTTGTCTTTCAGTTGGGGCATATATCCCAAGGGAATTTGAACTCTTTCCTTGGAGTGCACTACCTCATCCTCGTGCAGATCCATAGATATAGGAATTATATCTAATTTTGAAAAGTCTAGTATGGCTTCCTTCATCTCTATAAAAGAAAGGTAGGTTCTGGATCCGTAATAGAGTTTTTATGTTCAACCATTAGCAATTTAGTGCTTTCATGTTATAGAGTTTCATTTCAAAATTAATGACAGATAGTTACAGGTTTTGATAGTCAGCTATTGAGTTTTGTTCTTTGTTTTCTACAGTATGTGTTTATACATTCTAATATTTATTATTTATTACAAAGTGTTGTTTTGAGAGGTTTTTTAATTTAGGCTGTTTAGTTTCTTGTAGGAATTAGTTTATAGTGCATAATTTGTTTCCCAGGCTTTATATAATTTTACAGGTATTGCCTTACAACTTTGTTCTTTGATTTCAATGTCGGTATTTTTCTCCTATGGAACATATCCATGTATTGGTTGTCTCTGGAGTTCTAGTTTGCATTAAACTTTGAACTCCTTTTTTCCTAGCTCGTGGCTCTTGGATCTCTGTTGTGTTGGATGTGTATTGTATTCTTTGTATGCAGACTTTGCAACATCCCAACGAAGGTTGGGGGCCTAATTCTCCCCTTGAGGAATTTTTTTAGGTTTGTATTTTGCTTTTTTGGCCAATGGTTTCAGACCATTGTAATTTAAGTTTGGTTAAGGGATTGGGTTTTGATCTAATGTGGGTTGTGGATAGGGTTGATTGAAGCTACAAAATACCTAAATATTGGATTGCGAATGGTCGAGTGTAACACCCTCCTCCCATATCTACCCAAGTAACCGGCCAACTGGTGTAAACATGTGACGAGAGGCTCCTATGATATGATTTAACCTCCTAGGTATCCTTAAGGAAGTGGAATTGATGGAAACCCATCAAACATACCTCCCACATCAGAGACAACACTCCCAGGGGCCATCCCAACTGCACATGTATCATGCCCCTAGGTCCCACTGAGTTTTTAAGCTATTAAACCTTTGGACGCTCCCATGCTATGGGCATGCTAGTATTTAGAGAGCTTTAGACGGTCCCACAAACTTGCATGCTTGCGTCCAGGGACTCTTTCTAGCAGCCCTGTGCCAGAGTCCGCGGGATTTAAGACACTTTTCAAGCCCAGAATTCCGGCCACTACCCATAACTTGCTATAGCTTCCAGAATCCATTAAACACATGATGACAAGACTAATAAACCAAAAATTACCTCTAGGATTAGGCTTGAACATCCCCAATCGGGACTGACATTCTGTTAAACATTTGGCATCAATACAATCTACAGGTTTAGGATACAAGATAGGACATGAATGACTGGAAACTCTTACGATACATGACAAGAAGGATCACCACCTTCTCCCTTGAACTGTTATAACATCAATTAGGTCTTGCATCCATTATCATTTCAGTTACAAGTAAATACATGAAATAACCATGACAATAACCAGTCATATAACCATGCTTATAACCAACATTAAATCATGAAAATAATAGTGAGATATCAACCATTAAATCCACATTAATAAGTACAAAAGCAAGAGAACTTAGCTTTCATTAAACATAGGCAAATCTGACCAGGTTCGGGTTTTCCACGTAGCACCCGATCGTAGACATGGCTGAACCAAATCTTTCTTTCAACCAGTCACCCCTGTGCTACATTCCGAGTATGAATCTGGGATCTCATGGAAAAACCAATCCAAAAACAACCAACGGAATCCATAGGTTAAACCACCTCCACCCTCACTAATCCTTGATCACACCAAAACCGATACTCTGATCACAAAACCAAACCGAACTTGGAACGCCATCCGAAATCCTTCACTATCCTTGAGGAATTTTCCGTCTCCTTGTCTCTCAGGCTTTACCACAATCCAATCCTGGATCACTAGGCGCTAAATTGAGACACCAATCTCTTAGGCTTTACCTCAATCCACACGGGATCACTAGGCCCTAAACTGAGACTCCTCTCTCAGGGTTTACAGTGTATCCCGCCAAAACCATCAAGGGATTCCTAGGCCTTTGTGAATGAACCTTGAGACCACCTCTTCCCCAGATTCCGAAATCCACCCCGACAATTCCAAAGCTCAAAACCGAGATCAACATCCCAACACACCATGGCATCTGGAAAAAGGCAAGGCTAGGCTAAAAACCACTGTCATAACCCGACAAAACCATGCCACCGATAGCAAGAGAACCATACAGCAACATGCAAAGCTAATCATGTCAAAACCAGCTATGAAATCACACATGCAATATGTTACCAGCAAGTATTCCTGCTGAAGCTGCTTGATCCTGCTCTTTCTTGCTTGATCCTTGCTTTCCTTCCTTTCCTTTTGCTTGCTTTTTCGTCCTTGCTCCAAAGCTAGAGTGCTCCCAAAAAACTATTAAGTGTCCAAGAGTGTGAGAGAGAGAATAATGAGAGAGCTCCAAAACTGAACTAACCAAGCTTGCCAACTGATCTTCAGAAGCCTTTTTATCAATAAGGCCTTTATTTTCTTCAATTTCCATTATTTTCCTCAATTTCCTCCTCACATGCAACCTGTGACCTTTCACCTTCCTTTTCTCCTATTTTCCTTTATTTTCATAAATAAATGTGCCAAAAATGCCTTTTTTTCCTTTGTAATGCCTTTGCCAATTTCCTTTAGCCAAAAACACATCTAGTGATTCCCACTAAGATATCTTTGCCCAACATGCAGCTTGGAATAAGTGTCCCTTACCCATGGTCTTATTTTGCCTTGGTTAACTTTTATTACATGAAATTTTCACCAGGGCTGTTACATCGAGTTAATACAATGAGATGATAGAGGTGCAACTCTTAGGTTGGCTTTCTCAATTAAGGTTTTCTAGGTAACTCTTGTGAATATAGTGTGAACGTGGTATTGTTATTCTTCTGTTTTACATGATGTTAGTATTGCTTTGCTTGCACACAAGTTTATCAAATTCTTCCTGTTAGAACAACACATCATTGGTCTTCTTCTGTGCATCAGTTTTCCCCTTGGTTCTACTACAGTGTTGATTGTGGAATCTTGATGGTGATTGGAATTCTTGTCTTTACTTGTCTTCTCTTCCTTTTGAACTCTTTGCAGCAAAAAAAAAAACCTTTTATTCTTCTAAAATTTTCCTTAAATAGGCACTCACTAAGAATGATGAGAGAGCTTCTCTTAGCCTCTATTTCTGCAAGTTGAGAGAATTTAATTTGCTTTCCCTAACTCACTCATTCCCTTCTGTTTTTCTATTGGATAGCTCCATGCATATCATGCAGCGTCTTCAAGGAACAATTGTAGTTTAGTTGGTCTTCCCCACTGCGTCTGGTCTGCGTGCCAACCAATTACATCCCTACCATGTACTAGTGTTCTTCTTGTCTACTAAACTTTGTAGATAAGGTCTTCCTATGTTGTCATCCACGATGTCATTCAAGAGTCATTGACTTCATTGTTTTTGACTTTGTTGTTTGCTTGTAAACAATTTTTTTGTCTACCAAATGTTCCACAGATTTTGAAATTCTCGATGTTAATGAGTGGTTTGTTGATGAGGACATTGTGGATGAATCCTTTTGTTGAAAGATCCCCTTGTTGATAGAGCCTTTGTAAAAAAATCCCTATTGATGAATCTATTTTTGACAAACTTCATTGTTGATGATGCCTTTATTAATGAAGTTATTGTCTATGATGCCTTTGTCAACGACTCCCTTTCTTTTTTATTGTATCCTTGTCAATAATGCCTTTGTCGATGACATCCTTATCAATGACTCTTTACCCTTTCTACTCAGCCTTTTTTAAACAAGTTTTCTTCACCAATTCTTTACAAATCAAGGCTCTATATTTTTATAAGTACTTAATTGATCATAGAGTGCATAGTTTTGCACTTGTTGCAATCTCTCCTCTTGTTCATTAGTGGATGCAAAACTATAATATAAAAAACGCTGGCCTCACATGCATCCACCATAAGCACTAACAAAAACTAACAAAAAATGTTGGTTGTTTTACCCACCAAAATAGGTAACTTCTTTAGGAGAAATTTTTTCTTTCATTCCTCACATCCAGCCAGCTAGCCATATAGCCCTTGACAACCACTACTAGTTGATGATCTGCCATTATATCTCTGCCACTTGCATCATCCATATGCTTCTCACCCATTCGGTAAAAAGCACATGGATGAAGGTGAGCTTCCGTTCAAAAGGTACTTTATTCATTTTGTAATCGGGTCCTTATGCTTGTTTGTATTTGGGCATTTGATGTGGATTATGGGGTGAACTAGAAGAAGGAGGGGTTTTGACCATGATCTTATTCTCTCACCTTAAATGGGCAGTTAATTTTCGATCCTAGTCCAGTTGGACTTCCCCTAACGGCCCAATGGGTATAGGGGGCACTTCTTGGGAAGCCCTAACTGAGATAACATAGTTTTGTTTATCCCTATTCCATACTTTTCACTTTCCATTATGCATTACAAGCCTTTATCTCAATTCCATTCTTCGGGTCAATTGACCATTGGTTCTATGAGATTTGGCACCCATACATCCTCATACCTAGGTAGGGCCCAAAACTTTGCCCTGGGAGGTTGATGTAGCTAAAAGAAAAGGACAAAGGATATTATGGCCACAAGACAAAATCAAGATAATGAATATCAAAATGCAAAAGATGGTCGTGACATACAAATTAGCATGTGGGAAAAGCCTAGCATGAGCTCTACCTCACTCGTTATGGCCATCCCTTGGTTTTTGAGCACATGTTGCTCCCTTACATCATAAAGGGAACTGTTGCATGTCCCAACGTTGATGAGCAATGAAATGACTCATCCTTTAGGGGTAATATAGTTGCAATATCATTGAACACAAGTTCTAACCCTTTGAGTTATGAGCAGTAATACAAAGAAAAATCGAGAAAAAGTAAAAGGCACACAAGAGGGGTAGAAAAACAAAGGTCGAGTTGGTAACTCATGTGTCCATGATTGCTCCCTCCTCACATCTATACAGTCAAGATGTGGATCCCCATCATGTTGGTCCCTTTGGCCATGACACTTAGCCATGAAGCTTTTTGCCCTCCATGTCATCATTATTATTTACTAATGCCTATCAATTGAAGGGTGGACTGAGGAAATGTTACTTCCCCTTAGGGGATGGAAACACATACAATTATCCTTTAGGCGCTCCTACCTAGGGAGGAAACACCATTGCGAGTTCAAGGCCCTAATTTTGGAAGGGAATCCTTATTTGAAGTGTTAAATAGCCCATTACATTCACAAGCTTAGTTCAACTAGATGCAGTAATGATCATTGTCCCTAATGATTGGTTGCTTTAACTAGACTTTATATTGTGATTTTCAGGTGGTTCCACAGTCCATGTCCTGAGCATTTTCTCCACAGATACCGACCTTCTGAGAAGATATTGACACTCATAGGTGAAGCGTTGAGAGCCTTGGGCCACTGAGCAACAGTAGCACATCACACATGACATTGGGTACCTCTTGCACTCAGGATGTTTTGCCACATTGCATTACATTTGGTGATGCACTTGGATCCAACGTGCCCCTAGGCTGGCCTTAACACCATATGAGGGATGGTAGTTGATCTAGGGCTCAGATGAGTATGGTCTCACCTTTAGAGACTTCGAAGGGCTAGTAGCACCTAGAAATCCCTCAACATTGGAGCAGAGATGGACATTATGGGCATTTGGAGACACATGGAGACCCCTTTATGGTGCCCCAGTTGGATTTTCGGACCACAGAGAACTATTGATGACGATTTGAGGGCCAATCATCAAATCATGACTTTTAGATGCTACTACATCACACTTGGCACCTTGTAGTATCAATGCTTGACATTTGGAGCATATTTTATGGATGATGTCATCCCTAGAGGCCTCACAATTCACACATGGGTTTTTTTTAGCATTTATGTCTAAAGATAGTGGGTTGGCTTGTAACCCGAGGCGTTTTTGTGATTTTACTTGTTATTAGGAGTTCGTAGGTTAATAATTAGAACTCATTCTCTTCATATGAATAGAGGAGAGGATCATTTCATTTCATCATCGTCACTTGTGACAATTCTGCTTCTCTTGGAGAATTTTGGCCTTCTTGTACCTTTTGTAACGTTCCCAATTTTTAGTTTCCTTTATAATACAACTAGGATGGGTTTCCAAGTTGTGTGATGGCCAACGTTAGGGTCAGGGTCAGTTTTAGACAACTCATTCTTGGTTTCGCTGCATTTAACAATTTCCGTAAAACGAGGTTATAATCAACATATTTTAATTAAAAACACTAAAGATGTTGCTAGGAGCAAAATATTTGGAGAAACACCTTAGTGTAATAGTTCATTGGAACCAAAATGAAGAGACCTACAGGATGGGATGGTGAGAAGTGGTTTCTAGTGGCTGGAGAAAATATGGTGGCCAATTAATCATTTCCTAGGATTAAAAGTGACTTTAATTAGTCACTTAATTAATTAAAAGGGTGAAGAGTGCTTGATTAGAGAAAAAAGACCAGAAGGGGAAAAGTGACTTAAATAAAATAAATTAAAAGTCACTTAAATAAAGGGAAGAATCTTCTAGAATGGCAATAAAATAATAAAATAAATACTTCTAGGAGGCCAGAGAGCCATCCATCAAGTCTTTAAAAGGAAGGGAAGCAAAATATTTGGGACATCTTGGAGTGGTTATATTTTCTATTAGAGAGGTTTGGGAACGTGGTTCTCAACTTTCAACAAGCTCTAGGATGAAAACCCTTGGGTTCCCTTGTGAGTTGGATGAAAACCCAACGTATTGTTGAGGAGATTTCATCCAAAAATCTCATAGAACTTTAGCGACATCAGTTGGAGATCGGATCTGGAGAAGATATGAGGATTGGAGTGGGGATCATTCAGATCTCCAATTTGGGCGTCATTTTCAGTTATCATTTTGGAGGACAGGTTCAACATTGCAACAACTTATTTGATGGCCATCACTATCTTAGCTATTTCCAACTATTGTATTATCATATTTTATAAATAAAGCTGAGTCTGTTGCATACATTCCGTGTTCTGTGTAATTACAGTGTTTACTAAAATTGCCATAGTAGCAACACTTTTAATATATGGGTTTTATATGTAATCTGTTGCCAATTTCTTTGATGCAAATTCGAGAATTTTCATGGCATTGTAGAATAGAATTAACGACATATATTTTTGAAGATTTTTTTTGAATATTTAATGAAAATATCTAAACAAGATATTACACCTTTGGAGAGATGTGACCTATGGAGCATTTTGTGTATTGGAGCTATATTCTTGTCTTTGGAGAAGTTGCCTTGGATCAATAATTGGATTGTTCATGTATATTGTCTTGTGACTGCTTTTATTATTGAAAATTTATGATGTTATGTATAGTGTATGGAATAAATTGATGATCTAGGTTTTCTATTATGCCTTTATTTGTTGAATATCAATTGTATGGAAGCTAGGTCTCATTATTGCATGAATTACTCATTGTAAGGTATGTGAATATCAACCCCCTTGGTGAATCTTACATTAGCTCTCCGAAGTGAATTTTGTTTTCTCATAAGGGTAATAGTTAGGGTTTTTTTGCTAGGGCATTAAGACATCCTTACTCCTTTGCAAGTTTTAGCTCCATCAACCCTAAGACTAGGTAGTGGCCATATCTTTTTGGTGATGAAGTCAAAATTTACCCACAAATTGAACTTCGCTCGTCTCTCTCTAAATTCGGCCCTCTTAAGGCCAGATAGCCTAATTAGGGTTTAATGCGAAGTTACTTGGAAAGGGAATTTTTGGAATTGGAGGTATTCAACAACAAGAGTAGAAGTGGTTTCCTCAAAATCACTCATCTTGGTGGCCATTCTCTCCATTTTCATCGATAATTTCTCTTGCCCTAGTTGTTTTCCCTAGGAGAAATCTTTGGCATGCAATCAAGTAGCCAAAGATATGATGAGAAAAAATTATGAAATAATTTGGCAGAAATTCAATATTTGTAGTAGCTTGAAGATGATAATGAAAAGAAGTAGAAGAGAAACTTTACTTTGCATTAATCTAAAGGATGATTGCACCATAGAGACAAATATAACACTGATCTAGTGATATTCCCTACATAGAATATGAGAAGCTAGAAGAGAAGAAAAATGAAAGAGATGTGTTGTTGCTTCCAGATTATTGCATAGAGAACATGTAATGTAACAAAAATTTCCAAGAGTTGGAGAATGGCATAGTCAAACTTTATTTTGCATTATAATCAAAAGGTCATATTGCATTTGTAGGGTGAGCGTTGAGAGCCATTGACCTCCAACATAGCATAGAGGAGATTTCCACATCATGGGAGCCTTCAACACCTTTACTGCTTGCTCGTGTTCCATTTATTTGATGATGATGGTGCACCTGGACCACCTTGCCCAGCCGGCTACACCTTGCACCACACACTTGGCAGCTAATCCAAGGCCTAGATGAGGATTTGTCTCACCATGGGAGATAATGGGAGGGATTGCATCATTCTTTCAACCCTTACAAATGGGATACAGGCTTGTTCGATCCATTTGGAGACCCATGAGGATGTTTCATGCCCCCATAGCCACTTGGAGGCGCCACATGTTATTTGCTCGAGTATCAAGGGGCCACCCCCTTTATCACTATGTTTGGATCCCATCCATTCATTTTGGCACACATTGGACTCCACTAGGCCTCTTCAATGACCCTTTGACCTATTGTATCTGTCATTCTTCTCTCTTGAGAGCCTTATTTTTGTATTATGGAGCTATCTTGGTGGGCTTCTCACTAAGTAATGTTATTTTTGCACATTATTTTATTAGTTGGGGCATCATTAGGCCTAATTAGGCAAATCGAACCACTTAGAGGAGGAGGATATATATTGATGTGGTGATCATTTCATTGGATGATCACTTGGATTTGGATCATTGTTTCTTCTGGAATAACGCTATAGCTATTGGAGGACAAATTGGAGGTTCTTTAATGCATTTTGATGTTTGGGTTAATGCTTTTCTATTTTGGAGCTTCTCTCTTGCAAATGTAATGGATGGAATCGGTGGATATACTTTTTCTGCCATGTAAGTTTCTCTTTTATGCGAAATTTTCATTGTATGTTTAATGTATGAAATACTACATCATGTTGTTGCGTGTGCTCTAAATTATGCGAAGATCTTGAATCACATGGTAGTCTATCTATTGCATGTGTTTTTCATTGGGCAAGAAAAAGCGAATGTTCATAGGGGTTGTTTTGAAAACCTAACCCTAAAACTCCATTATTTGACAAGTCAAAGTATAAATCCTTGTTGTAGCTGGGTAGTTGCTTCACTAAGGCATGTGAAGCTGCAGTTAGGCTCCTTGATAGAGCGAAACCCTAAATCAATCTCATTATTGACTCCATTCTCCCAATAGACTAGGCACTGGTCTAATCCTTGATGATCACCTCAACGAAAATTCTTTTCACCTCCTCCCTCTTTTGTACGCCCTAACCCTAGTGTCTCCTAGGGCATCACACAAAATCAATTGTAGCGATCCAAACTCAATGGAATTTGGTTAAGAGCTGCCCTAGTGTGTCCTTGAGAGGTCCTCCAATTTTGAAGCCATTCCAATGGTTGAATATCAAGTTTTGCCAAGCCCTAGCCCAAGAACCATTCTCCCTACTTTTCCTTTTGTTAGTGGCTTCATTAAGGATCATTGCATTAAAATATCAAGTTAAATCTAATCTCTTTGATCCTTTTCTTCTCCCTCACTTGGTCAAGACCTTTTGTTTGAAGTCTCACCCTAAGCCCTTGACCTTGTTTGGGCCCACTAGGGTTTCTTTGTGGTCCCACAACCTTGTCACTCCAACTTCAAAAGGATTGCTTAGAAAACCATTTTCTCTTAGGATTGTTAGGCCTAGGGCACTTTATATCAAGGAATACTCCTCAACCCTAGGTCTAGGTTTCCCTCTAGCCCTTCTTGGAGAGCCATTCATTTTGCTTCTTGAGCAAGTAAATCCCATCATTAGAGTCTCTCCTTTGAATAGGTTGTTGAAATCACTACCTCCACACCACTGATACATTATTCTTAGTGATTTCCCTAATATCGGGATTCCTCCCATTGGTGAAAGTCCGTAAAGAGTGTTGAAAAACGTGTAACTAGGTTTGGTCTTCATAAGTATGAAATGTGTTCTTGTAAAGTATAAAATGAAAATGAATTATTATTATTGGAGCATGGCTTTCATGCTCAAGTTCTTTTATTTTATAGGTCAAGCACCCATTGAGTGCTTCTAGGGTTTGTCCTAGGTCTAAGAGTCATTGTCATATATTGAAGACCCTTATGGGCACATTGTATATTGTAAAGAAGAAATATTTTTGTCTTTAAAGTGTCGAAATGCCCTGCAAGGTCAAGTCGACCTAAGTGAAGAGCCACGTCTACCTGTTGAAGAGGCCTATATAAAGAGAGGAACTCATCCTCGAAAAGCATCACTCACCCATCTCTCATTCTATGTGAAGAAGAGGACAAAGATGTTATGAATTTAAAATTCATAAAAAATAAATATTTAAATATTACTTTAATTAATGAAATAATAATGCATAAATAATTAATTAGCAATTATTAAATTAGATTTGATTAAAAGAAGAGACAACAATCCCAACGAACATGTCTCTCTACACGGGCATGGCTAGTGTACTCCTATTTATGGAGCATCGCCACAACCTTGTAATCATCCATTCATTATTAATAAAAAACATTATATATATATTACATTCCGATGTATATTGATAATTCAGTCTGAAGCATATAGTTTATCTTGTACCAAAAGAAGAGGTCAAAGGAGAGGACGAATAAGAGATCGAAGGAAGTCGAAGTGTTTGGGCTAGTTCTCTCTCCCACGTGCAAGACGAAGCTAGGGTTTCTGCGCAAGGGTCATCTCTGGTTCGATCTTGGAAGGAAGAGAGGAAAGAAGTCAAGCGTAGGTCACTTAGGGAATCTCACTAGCCTTAAGTATCAATTAAAGGAAAGCGAAGGGAAGAGGAAGGCTTGATGAAGAAGAATGAAGTTTTCTAGTGTGGTAGCAACAGTTATAGCAGTTGCCGTGGAGACAAAATTTTGGATTTGCAGTAGGAGGTCGAAGTTATTGCAGCAGGAGGCCGAGTTAGTGGTTGATCTTGATCTTGCAGGGTATTTGTTTGAGTCACAAGGTCTTGGTATTTGTCAATTGAAGGATCTATAAGAAGAGAAGAGATTTAAGGGTTTTCCCCTCAAGAGGAGGGGTTTTGGCCCTGGCTTGCAACCTATATACTGTGTCACTGTTCTTATTGTTTTGGTAGTTGTTTGATGTATCTCACATTATAATAATAAGGAATAAAGCTAATAAGGAAAAAGGTAACACAAACAATTATCAAGTTAAAGAGAATTAACATATTCATTGCCCTATTGAATTCTCAACAAAGAGTAGGGAGATTTAACTGAGGTGACAATGTGCTATTGCTCCATTGTTGCCACTTGACCTAGTAGTTGCTCTATAAGAACCCCTCCTAGGACCCCTGCTAGATTGAGCGGAAACATGCCTCCTTATCCTTAAAGGGACAAAGAAAAGAGGAGAAAAATGGAAAATTTATGGATTAAATCCAAGTTTGACCACCAAGGGATTCGACTAGTGCCTAGACCAAGACCCTTGACCTATTTGCCTCTCCAAGACCAACTCACAAAGTTTCCAACTCACAAAGTTTCTTTGATGAGTTCCTTCTTCGTTGTGTCAACAATAGACACACTTCACGATTCTTCCTCCTTCTTGGCTCTCTCTGAGTCTCGGTTCCTAAGGACAGACCTACAACTTTTGGTCCTAGATCAGAAACCCTAGTTCATGAAGATGGACCAACTTAGATCCTTGTTTTCCCTTGGTCTAGAAGGAGACTTCTTCTCCTTGAACTTGGCTTGAGTATCACCTTGACTTTCTCCTTGATTTATCCTCAAATCTGACTGTGATATCTCGACTTCTTTCTGCAGTTTGAACAACAAAAATTCCTCGCACTTGTGAATACTTTCAACGCTTAAAACACACCCAAAACAATGCTAGGGACTTCGTTCTTCCTTCCCTTCTTTTTGCTGACTATAAGGCTCCCTTTCGCTGACCTTTGCATCACTTACTAACTTCAGACCTTGACTGAAATTCCTTGCTCTGAAATGAGTCCGAGTGGCCTATTTATAGTTGTTTCTCATGATAATAGCTGACTTGACATGTAGATGAGCCGACATGTCCTTTGGTGAAGATATTATTATTCTTCTTGAAGCAGACTTGAAGGAGGTGACTTTGCTTGGTCTTGGAGGGCCTTCTTATATATCAAATGACTCATACAAAGATGTAACATGCCCAAGAAGGGTCCTTCATACATGACATTGACTCAATTTGACTTTAATGACTAGATGATAAAACCTAAAGGCTCATAATGGGAACCATTACTAAAAATAAAATTCCTTGCTCATGAAACCCATGAGACAAGCATTGCAATAATAATTTTCTTTTTCTTTTTCATCAATTACATAAAATCACAGTTACACATGTTATTATGAAGATTGAACCTAGTTACACTTTTCAACATATATCATTTCTCCTGTCGTGCTTATGGAGAATAATTCTACCAACTTGTCATAGATGTCTTTTGACTTCTCCAATTTTGCTACATAAGGGATGAGAGAATCTTTAATCGATTCTCTAAGGATTCTTTGAGCCCTTATCACCCCCTTCATATACTTCACTAGAGCTTGAGCTTCTTCTTTTGGTGGTTCGACGATTGAACCCTTAACATGTCCGATGAATTCATTTTCTATGAGGATCAAATCTGTCCTCTTCTTCCATGCAAGGTAGTTTGATGATCCAACCAATTTATTGCTCTCCTTGCAGAATGAAGTCATTTTGATAGTAGATTCAGTCATAGATATAAGGATACTTGTCAAGTGAAGATGCTCCTTTGATGGTGATATCTTCAACTTGATGCCTTCTTGATTTTGATGATGATGTTTGCTTCCTTGATGACAATTCTTCTTCTGGATATGTCCTTCTTCAAATATGCTTGTGATGAGATTCTTGATTTAAATAGAGGGAGAACACCTTGATTCCTTTGATGATGATGGCAATGCTTCTTGCTTCCTTGAACTGGAGACTTCAAGATGCTTCAAATGTGTAGTCCTTCTTTGAGTGGAGGTAGGGTTCTTGAGGTCTTTCTTTTCCTTGTGATAATAATGTATGATCTTTCCAAGAATGCTTTTGAATGTAGAACCCTTCTTGAATGAGCTAGGGTTTTGAGGTCTTCTATGATATCCCTTAGTTCCTTCCTTGATACTACTTAGATTGTTCGGCCCTTATGAATCCCTTCTTAATGGTTCGATGTCCTCCTTAATTGACCTTTCGTGATATTCATTTTGATGGTCCTTCCTCAAGCTACCTTTCCTTGTCTTGTCACTTTAGCTTTGATTCCATGTTGAGAAATCTAGAGGTGGAGAGGTTAGGTGATTTCTCTTAAATTGATAACTGCTTAGCATGATTAACTTCTTCTTCAACTTGATTATTATTGTGTTCTTATCATCAAACAACTACCAAACAATAACTAACAATGAGGCAAGAGGACACAAGATATAGGCTATCAGCCAGGGCCAAAACCTCTCCTTTTGAGAGGAAAACCCGCAAGAACTCTTCTCTTCTTATAGAACTTCAAATGATGAATTCCAAGACCTATGACCCTTGACCAATACTCCTCCAAGACCAAGTCAATCTTCTTCTTAATGAATTTTCTTCCAACTACTTTGACCCATAGTTTTAAAAACCGGTCGACCCGAACCAGAAACTGGTCAAACCGACTGGTTCCTTACACAACCGGGTCGAATTGGGAAAAAAACTTGGTTTAAGCACTGACTTCGCTAACAAATCACAAAAACTAGACCAAACCGACCGGTTTATGGTCAAACCGACTGGTTCCATAAAAAACCGACCTGTTTATTGCCAGGCCAACTACGAACCCCACATAATGCTTTTTGTGAGCTTTGAAGTTGTTTTGAGGGAAATTTGGGGTTGTTTTCCTCCAAAAACAATCCCTCCAAGAAAAGCATGCCCGCCCTCATCTCAACCCTAGCAATGTTGGCAACTAATGGTAATGTTAAATTCTTAAAATAAAAGTGACATTTCCTTTATTTTTCATTTTCATCCTTTTACTTAAATTTTTAACATTACCATGAAATGACTTAGGGTGTTTGAGAGTGGTTTCGACCTCATTGGATTTCAATATGGAGAAACTAGAATTTTAGATTTTACTCAAAATTGAGTAGACTTAATGGTTTTCAAGATTTCAAGGTTTGGGGGTTTGTAATGTTTCCATTTGATTCTATCATGCGTGAGGGTATGACATTGACATTTGATCAAGAGCATGAATCTCTTTAAGAACCTTGATGTTGGTGGCATTGATTATTGAACTTTGTTGATGTTGGTGGTATTAATTGTTGAACTCCTCTACCATGGCCTTAACAAGAATGTACCCTTCACTCTGTTAGGATATTCCGACACATAGGATATAGTTAAGATCAACTTGGTCTAGTTTAGAGTTAGGTATAGAGTTAGGTAAAGTGTCTTTCTTTACCGTTGTACATATTGTAGCTTACAATCCGACGGTCACGATATATAGTGATCCGACGGTTCACTCTCACCTCGGTATTATCGACACTTGATCCGTGGCTTGACACCCGATTGGTCCATGAGTTCTATTTAAAGCGCATGGAGGGTCATTGTTCGGGTAATCCGTGCATGAGAGAAGCTTATGTAAATTTTCATTCTTTGATTAATAAATTGTCTGTACCCACGTTGGGACAGGCCGTGGACTGTTTCCCTCCTTGCACTCTGAGGGTTTTAACCACGTCAAAAATACTGGTGTATTGATTTGAGATCTGGTTGTGAGCGGTGTCCTTTTGGTATTCTTTCTGAGGAACTTACCCTGTAAATTCCTACATGGAATCAGAGCTATTTGAGGGCCGCGTCCGTTGGTGATCCAAATCTGAAGCCGGTAGAACTGCATGCGGCTGTCGTTTCCTAGATCTGCTGTTTCTGACTGCTTTCGGGCCGAGAGGACTGCTCTGTTGCGTTCGGAGCATCTGTTTCAGTGAGGAACCCCTTTCGTTTCACGCGAAAAGGTTTCCGGTAGCCCTAGCTGCGTCATTTTTCAGATCGGGAGGTATACAGTGTTTTTTTTGCAGTTTACTGTCATTTTCTCTCTGCTTATTTCGGTTTCGGTTTATTTAGCCTTTTTTTTCCCGGATCTATACCTTTCATTTCTGCGTATGCTCTTTGCCCTGCGACTCTGTGCGATCTGGGCAAATCAGAAACAGAAAGAAAGGATTTTTCTCATGCGTATGCTCTTTTCCCTGCACCTTAGTGTGATCTTGGAAAATCAGAAACATTGAGAAAAATATTTAGTTTTTCGGTTAAAAGCTAACTTTGAGATTTTTTTTAAAATTCTAGTTTTTTGGCTAAAGCTAACTTTGAGCCGTAAGGTTCGTTTTTCTTTGCATATTCGTGTTGGGTTTTGTGTTTTGTGTTTTGTAGGGAAAAGAGCCTTCCCAAGGCAAGCACGCAAATCGAGGCCCCCCCCCCCCTCTCTCTCTCTCTCTCACTCACAAATATTTTGTATAGATCAATTGGTTCAAAGACTTTTTAAGAGAGTAGAGGTCTTGGGTTCAAGTCTCCATTTTGTGGGGGCGGATTTTTTTTCCCGCACATTCGCGCACTTTGCCGGCAACGTCAACAATTTTTTTTTCAAAAAGCCATAACTTCTTCATCCGGAAGCCTTTTTCAGAGCCGTTTTTTTTAAAACCGCCTATTTTTTCGAGATCTATCCATTGGACCACTTACTTTCAGCATCTTCAGCTTCAGGGTTTTTTTCAAAAAATGGAAAGTCCATGCCAAGTCATTCTTGACAGCACTAACTACTTCCAATGGGTAGCCTACATGGGAGATTTACTTAGAAGTAAAGGTCTCTTCAGAATAGCCACAGACCAAGAGAAGAAACCCAAAGATGAAGACAAGGCCGAAAAATGGGAAAATAGACAAGATCAAGCACGTGGTTTGATAGGAATGTCTGTTTCTCCTGATCTTAGATTCCACATTGCAGAAATTGAAACTCCTCATGAAGCATTAGAAAAACTTGCTAAAGTTTTTGGGATTAAAAATGAAATTAGAGCCCATCAACTTGAGAATGAGTTGCTTACTTTGGATCCTAATAATTTTTCTTGCATTGAAGATTTCTTGTCCAAATTCAAGACCCTTAGATATCTCTTGGAAGGTGTTAAAGTTAAGAAAGAAGATGGTAACCTTATTTATTCCATCCTTACTAAGTTGGGACCAGCCTACTCTGTATTTGTTTCCACTTTCCATTCTACAAGGGAAGCTTTCATTTGTCAAGGCAAAGACTACAAACCCCCTTCCTTTGACTCCTTTTGTGATTCCTTAATAAGAGAACAAGAAAAACTCTTACACCTTGGTCTTCTTAATCTTGGAAACTCTTCCTCGAAAGCGTTAGCCGCCCAGCAGCAACCAAATTCAAAGAATCCTAAGAAGTCTTATCCTCAAAGGAATGGTCCTAAACCAACTCAGCCTCAAGATGAAAGATCATTTCAGCAAAATGACAAGACCAATAAAAACAAATGGAAGAGGACTGACAGACATTGTAACTTTTGTAATCGAGATGGCCACTTAGAATCTAAATGCTTTAAGAAGATGGAAGCCTTGGAAGCCGCAATGAAGAAACATAACATCCATGTGGAGCCTACTTCAACTTCAACTTCCGGAATGGCACTTTCTGCATGTCGTTGTCAATCATCTCAGTCTGGTTATGCTTTAAATGTATCTTCTTCTTCTTCTCATTCTCATGAGTGGCTCATTGATTCTGGAGCCTCTTATCACATGGCCAAAAACCAAGCCATGTTTTCTTCTTTAAATGATTGTAACACCAAAAATATATATGTTGGTGATGATAGATCTCTTAATGTTGTAGGGACTGGAACTGTTCATCTAGACAATGGTCAGTTTAATGATGTATTATGTGTTCCAACCTTATCCTGCAACCTTCTATCTGTCTATCAGATAACTCATTCAGGTGAAGGCAAAATTGTTGAATTTTCACCTCATGATGTTGTAATCAAGGATCTAAAAGATCCTAAACAGATTCTAGCTACTGGTCTTGCTGATGATTCCACAAGGTTGTATAAGTTTCACAACTTTGGGTCATCAAATCTTCCCTCAGTATTTGTTGCTCATAATGATGAAGTGAGCAAACTTTGGCATGAGCGATTTGGTCACTTAAACTATCGCTCCCTTCAGCATCTATGTAAAGAAAATATGGTGACAGGTCTTCCTATGGTATCTTGCAGAGATGGTGTTTGTTCCGGATGTGTACTCGGAAAACATCATCGGGACAGTTTTGACAAACGTGCCTCTTGGCACGCCTCAGCCCCTTTACAGCTTGTGCACAGTGATTTATGTGGTCCTCTTCCTGTTGCTTCATTCTCTGGTTGCAAGTACTTCTTAACCTTCATTGATGATTTCTCCAGACGCACTTGGGTATACTTCTTAAAACTCAAGAGCGAAGTATTTAACACTTTTTTGGCCTTCAAAGCCTTTGTTGAAAAACAATCTGGACATCAAATTCTTAAGCTAAGAACTGATAATGGTGGAGAATATGTTAAAAACACATTCATCAACTTTTGCACTGAAAATGGAATTCAAATGCAACATACTGTTCCATACACTCCACAACAAAATGGTGTAGCTGAAAGGAAAAATCGCACCTTAAAGGAAATGGCTAATTGTATGCTGCAATCTAAAGGACTCAGTCTTAGTTTTTGGGCCGAAGCAATTAATTGTGCAAATTATATAATCAATCGCACTCCTACTAAGGTTCTAGAGAATATCACTCCAGAAGAAGCTTGGAGTTCCATTAAACCAGATGTAAGTCACTTTCGTGTGTTTGGAAGTGAAGCATGGGCCCATATTCCAGATGAAAAGCATAAAGCTTTAGAACCTAAGAGTGAGAAATGTACTTTTGTTGGATATTCTGAAGATGTAAAAGGTTATAGACTTATTCCATTTAAGTCCAAAAATGTTATCATTAGAAGAGATGTAAAATTTGATGAAAATAAATCGGCCTGCGAGCCTAGTCCGGCGGATGTGCCACCTCTTCCTATCTCTTCTACTTTTGAAAACATTTCTTCTTCAGATGATGAAAGTGAGGATGACAATCCTCCCCCACCTTCTCAGGATCCTCAACTTCCAAGATGGGTCCGTGCTACTCGAGATGCAGCAGGTGATCTTGCCGGTGATCCTACAGATCAGCGACGTACACGTTCTCAGTTTGAAAGAGCCTCTTCTTTACTGGCTCAAGCTCCAGTAAATCATGATCCTGACACTTTTGCAGAAGCTTCAGGCCATCCACATTGGGAAGCAGCTATGAATGAAGAATATCATTCATTGATGACAAATGATACATGGGATCTTGTTCCTCTACCAAAGGGACGAAAACTTGTAAGATGTAAATGGGTTTACAGAACCAAGTATGGACCAGATGGGAAAATTGATAAACATAAAGCTCGTCTTGTTGCTAAGGGCTTTTCACAGGTTGAAGGCATTGACTACACTGAAACCTTCGCCCCTGTTGCCAAAATGAACTCTATCCGCCTTGTTCTTTCCCTTGCTGCCTCTTTAAAATGGGAAGTCCATCAAATGGATGTTAAATCTGCCTTCTTGCATGGGGACTTGCAGGAAGAAATCTATATGGAACAACCCATTGGCTTCATACAAACAGACTCAAGCCTTGTGTGTCGACTTAAGAAATCCCTTTATGGTCTCAAGCAGGCTCCTCGGGCTTGGTATGCCAAAATGGATAGCTTTCTTTTAGAATCTGGCTTTTCTAGGTGTCATTCTGACAATACTGTCTACACCAAGAAAGTGGGTGACTCTCTTATCATCCTTGTTCTTTATGTTGATGATCTTATCCTTACTGGTAGTGATCCCAACCTTATAAACCATGTGAAGTCTATCCTTAAAAAGAAATTTGAAATGACAGACTTAGGACACTTACACTATTTTCTCGGTCTTCAAGTCTTGCAATCCAAGGAGGGTATTTCCCTTTCCCAGTCCAAGTATGCTTGTGATATTCTTCGTCATTTTCACATGGAAGACTGTAAGCCAGCCCCTTCTCCCTTTCAGTCTGGAGTCAAACTTTCAGTCTCTTGTTCTTCTCCTGAAGTTGATGCTACCTTATACCGTCAACTTGTAGGAAAACTCTTGTACTTAACCCATACTCGTCCTGATCTTTCCTTTGCTGTTGGCCTTGTTGCTCGTTTTATGCAAAACCCCCGTGAAAGTCACTGGAAAGCAGCCAAAAGAATACTTCGTTATGTTCGAGGTACAGTACAGTTTGGGATTCATTACAGTGCCAAAGCAGCTCCTCTGTTAGTTGGTTTCACTGATTCTGATTGGGCTGGTGACCCTGATGATCGGAAGTCTACTGCCGGTTATGTCTTCACTCTTGGTTCAGGACCTATTACATGGGCTTGTAAGAAACAGGCTGCCATTTCTCTTTCGTCAGCAGAAGCAGAGTATCGTGGTGCCGTGGAAGCTAGTAAGGAAGCCTTGTGGCTTCGTCAGATCCTATCAGAGTTTGGCTTTGAGCAGCAGCATCCAACCTCCCTTTGGTGTGATAATCAAAGTGCCATTCAGCTATGCAAAGATCCAGTCCAGCATCAGCGCAGCAAACACATCGAACTGCACATGCACTTCATCAGAAAACTCATTCATGACCATGCTCTTGAAGTACAATATTGTCCAACAGATGATCAGATTGCAGACATCTTCACAAAGGCTCTCACAGAGGCGAAGTTCACTAAACTTCGATATATGCTTAGAGTTCAGGAAGTTGTCACTAAGGGGGGATAGGCTCTAGTGCCTCCTTCCTTCTCCTATTGTGTCATATTTGTAAATCCTTCAATCCTATCCCAAGTTGTTCTTAAGGGGGGATGTTAGGATATTCCGACACATAGGATATAGTTAAGATCAACTTGGTCTAGTTTAGAGTTAGGTATAGAGTTAGGTAAAGTGTCTTTCTTTACCGTTGTACATATTGTAACTTACAATCCGACGGTCACGATATATAGTGATCCGACGGTTCACTCTCACCTCGGTATTATCGACACTTGATCCGTGGCTTGACACCCGATTGGTCCATGAGTTCTATTTAAAGCGCATGGAGGGTCATTGTTCGGGTAATCCGTGCATGAGAGAAGCTTATGTAAATTTTCATTCTTTGATTAATAAATTGTCTGTACCCACGTTGGGACAGGCCGTGGACTGTTTCCCTCCTTGCACTCTGAGGGTTTTAACCACGTCAAAAATACTGGTGTATTGATTTGAGATCTGGTTGTGAGCGGTGTCCTTTTGGTATTCTTTCTGAGGAACTTACCCTGTAAATTCCTACACACTCAAAGGAAAACAACTGGTTAGGCATGCTAATCTTTTTTACCACATTATAAGGTTGAGGAGATGAAAGCTTCACTCAAACCAAAACCATTAGTTAGGCATGTTAAACTTTTTCAATTTCTATCATGTTATAAGGTTGAGCAATCCAAGTCTGAAGGCTTTGAGCTAGATGATGTTTACGTATCTCTTGTTGATGATGCCATTTCTAGTAGCGCTGAATCAATGATGAGTTTCATGAGTGACCATGTTGATAAGTTATTTGTAATTTTGATGCATATTTTTGCTACTACTACTAAAGTTGTAGAGGAGTTTTAGGAGTCCTCAAACTCTGAGCCATATTATTTATGTAGCTCATGTTGATGATCCCTTGTCTAGTAGTGGTGATGAATTTGATCACGATGAGGAGTGATCATGTTGTTGATCACTGATATGTAGACTTGTAGTAGGTCAGTGGCCCCATAGCTTAGAGCATTGTTTTTGGACTCTAGAGGCCATTTAGAGCCTCATTGATTATGTATTTTGTTGTTGATATGTATTGCACTTGGTGCCATTTTGATATATTCACCTTTACATGGTATATAGATGAGAAAACCTTGCATATTTTATCTCTATTGGTTTGGAATCATGGTTTTAAATCTTAAAAATAGTTTTTAATTAAAAACTAATTATTTCATGTATTTTTTTAAAGACCGGTTCATTGAGATATGACCAGTCCTGGTTTGAAACCCTGTTTATTAGGTGGACCGGTCCAGTCACTGGTTCCAGTTTTTAAAACTATGTTTTGACCTAGTAGCTTCCAACAACTTCGACAACTTTTAGGAACTTCGACCCAACAACTTCCAACGATTTCGACCCCTAACAAGTTGCCAACAACTTTCTAGCACTTCGACTTGCCCAACAACTTTCCAACACTTCGACTTGTCTTATGTCTTTTCAGCGCTTCGACTTGCGTAACAACTTTCCAACACTTCGACTTGTCCAACAACTTTCCAACATTTCGACTTGCCGAACAACTTTCCAACACTTCGATTTGTCCAACAACTTTCTAGCGCTTTGATTTTTCAGTGGTAAGGTTGCTCTAATCTTCGCACATGTGAGGATAAGATAGCCCAAAAACAATATTGTTATGAATATAATTCATAACAATTAGATAAATAAAATAAATATTAATATTAAATAATTAAATATTATTTAGGTTAAATAGTCATTAAATTAAGTGAAAAGGCATGTCTAAAAGACATGCCCATTCACGAAAAAGCAGGGTCCTCATTCTACATTCAAATCATCTCATACATTTTTATATATATTAATAAATTATTATTTTTAAATACCTTTGTGTATTTTTTATAATCAAGTCTACAAGCTATCAGTCCTTCTTGTTTCAACATAAGTTTTTATGCTACAGTGGTATCAGAGCCATGGCACACAATATAGTCATGCGGGCCCTTGAACGCAGTTCGCCTCACAATGTGCCATTACATTCACATTGTGAACGCGTCGAACATTTTAGTGAAATTCAAGAAGCATTTCAGCATTTGAAAAAATCAATTGCAGAAGTTACAAATGGAGATTGTCGCGAGCAGGAAGATGACCTGCATCCATCTGAAAACTCTAAAGAGAAGGGACGTGTGGAAGAAGTCCAAACAGCAGATGATCCAGAAGGAACGGAGTCGGTTAAAATGGGAATACCGATTCAAGATTCGGAGCATGAACCTTCAGTAGCCAAAACTGTACAACCTGATGAGGTTGCTGGTCAGAAATCAGTGGAAAATACGGCTTCAGGCAGTGAGAACGAAGATGAGCAAGATATTGCAAAAATTTGGCCTGAAACTAAAAGCTTGTCCATCGATACAAAAAGTGATAATTATGAGTCTGAATCCATTGAAGGTAGTGCAAAACTGATAAATATGACTTCTGCAATAAGTATGGAATCTTCTCCTGAGCCTGAATCGAAAACTTCACCTTTTCATTTTGATCCAGGACAGGCTGGAGATGATGTAAAACAAAATCAGGAAAGCTGCCACGATTTTGTTCTTGAACCTGTTAGCAGGCCGGAATCGGACAGTTCTAAACCTGCTAGCACGCCCAAACCAGGCAATTTGTTGGCCCTAAGAAACAACGAAGATCTTGATCCAGGTAGTTTTCTTGAACCTTCTAGCATGCTCGAATCAAATAGTTTGTTGGTCCATGCCTCCTACGATCTGCGGATGCCTTTGTTCCATGCCTACTACAATTTCATCAAACACCACTTAGATGTTCCATTGTCGCGGAGTAGGGAGCTCTCTTTGTGTGCAGATGTTACAGATCTCGCACTTGTCCTGGCTGCGCTTTTGTTCCGGTTGGCAGGTTACAGAGACAACCTTGTTTTTTTTATCAAGACAGGAGGCCTCATGATGGTCAAAAACACATAGGTGCAGGAGGAAGCGGTGATAGATACGGCCTACACCTTCTTGCAGCACATGGGCTTTCTATTGTCGGACGAGACTAACAAGTACGGTGCCAAGAGTCTGGTACAACACTATAAAGAAATAGAAGGAACGCGTAAAATATTGGCATCATTTTTGTCGAAGGGTGATCCAGAAATAGAAGAGTTTCTACAATCTTCGTATTCGTCGAGAAAATTGGCATTGCAACTGTTGGTACGTAAGAACTGCGGGTGGACTTTGAATGTGACCAACCCTGAAAGAGCACAGATTGAAGTTTCCATCTCTGATCTTATCGAAGAACCTGTAGAATACGAGATAATGAATATGGTTGTCATCTATTGGCCAGAGTTGTGTCCACGTGTAGTGGTGAACTGTGTCGAGTCGAATAGATATGGGTGGGAAATGAACAGATATAATGTGCTTGAAATTATTTGGAATGATAATGACACGCAACAGATACGGGCCCACAAGCGCGTGCTGAGCGAAGCATCCCCAGTATTTCGGGCATTGCTAGCCGATGACTATTCCCAGGACACGGGTGGGGTCATCGTAGTTCCAAACATAGGGTTTTCATCATTTAAATCCATCATTGATTTCATCTATGTAGGTGAACTGGTCTCAAACGTCCGACACCAGACGGTTGTAGATATCTATGGGTTTGCCGAGGCGTATCACTCGAAACTGTTGATGCACGTTTGCATCCTCGACATTCTGAAGTATCATCGCCAGGTTCACTCCCTGCCCTGACCCGGCTCCAGCGACGTCTGTTCAAACGACGGCTCTATTCGCATCGGGCACCAAAAAGACTGCGGGTCAACCAGCTATCAAACCCGTCTAGGGCCCCCTCTGATTCGGCGCGACAGTCAACATTGTTCGAACCCGCATTTAATAAATTTAATTTAATTTAATATATATATATATATATATATATATATATATATATGCATAACTATTTTATATATATATATATATATAATAGTTATGCATATATATATATATATATATGTATATGTATATATAACATATATATATTATTTAATTATAATGATAAAAAAAATATTATTAAAAAAATATTTAGATTTAAAAAAAAATTAGTTAAAAAAAAATCAAAAGAAATATTACCGATGAGCTATAAAAGAAGAGGATGGCCAGACTATATACATTGAAAAACCACATACACTAAGTGAAGAAAAACCCAAGCGTTAAAGCTTTGAGGACAAAGCTTCCAAAGGAAGAGGCTATGTTATGAATATAATTCATAACAATTAGATAAATAAAATAAATATTAATATTAAATAATTAAATATTACTTAGGTTAAATAGTCATTAAATTAAGTGAAAAGACATGTCTAAGAGACATGCCCATTCACGATAGGTCACCTGTTGAGGTATAAAAGCAGGGTCCTCATTGTACATTCAAATCATCTCATACATTTTTATATATATTAATAAATTATTATTTTTAAATACCTCTGTGTATTTTTTATAATCAAGTCTACAAGCTATCAGTCCTTCTTGTTTCAGCATAAGTTTTTATGCTACAAATATTCAAAATTTTCATTCCTTTATGTTGGAAATACTGAGATGGGAGGAGGGGGGAATCAATATTCCTTTTCAATTATTACTTTTACTAGTTAGATCACTTATATTTAGAACACAAAATGAACAATAGGAATAAATGCTTTTATTAATATAATCTTTATAATGAATCAAGTACAATGTATATAGGGCTCCAACCCTTGATGAAGACACTAATCTTCAATCTCCCAGGCTCCAACCTGTTGCCAAGCACTAACTTGGACTTTTGTGAGGCTCCAACCTCTAGGGCACGGACCCTGCGTTTAGAGGCTCCAACCCCTAGGGCACCAACCCTTCTCTGGTATAGGCTCCGACTTGGTTTCTTGAGGACACCGATCCACTAGTGCTCCAACCCTATCCTTTCCAAGGCACCAACCTTATATTTGCCAAGCACCAACTTGGACTTTCCAAGGCGCCAACCCTGTCAATTCTGAGGCATCAACTCCAAGGGCTCCAACCCTATAGCTTTACTTTGTCAAGGTATATTTGGTTGTACTTCACGTCTCCTTAAGTCTTCTTCGCCGAGCCCTGTTGTTAATTTATGGTATGTTTTATGCTTAGTGCAGTTTACTTCGATTTCTTCTTATTAGCCACTGTTTAGCAATCACATAAACATAAAGTAAAATGTTGATAGAACATTAATAGATTGACAGAAAACAAGCCAAGACAAGAGACACAAGATGTGGCGGCTAGCCAGGGACAAACCCCAATGCGGGGAAACCCTTTGATCAATTCTTCCTTAATCTTCAATAGTTCAGCAAAGAGAAATAGTACAAATTCAGAAATCTGTAATTTTATGACAGCGACAACAAACCCTAAATCAGCAAAGTCAAATCTAGTCAAACAACCTCGGATTGACCTCTAGTCAACTTTGAAGAACTCGTTCTTCAACAACAAACTTCGGCGACCCAAAACAACCCTTGGTCAATGGTCAAAACAACAGTTAGAGATCAGCAGTCTGCGGTTAGCCCTAACTAGTCAACGTTGGTCAACACTTTGGTCAATGCAACACCCAAACAACATTCGCAGGTCAGCCCTCGGTCAATGCTTCATTTAGCAGCCCAACACTTGGTCAACGCAGCCCTAGAAAAATCAACTTTGCCCTAAAATTAGTCGACGCTGCCCTAAACAGAAAATGCGTCCTTCCTCTTGCACGTGTGAGTGAAGCTGCGCCTTCGTTGGCTCAATGAGATGAGGAAAGAGAAGATGAGTGTTTAGATCATGATGAAATGAGGCACAATGTCTCCTTGCTTTATATGCAACGTTGAGGTAAAGCTGGGGGTGTGCCACACACTTTATCTTGCTGGCCGACCTTGACAAATTGTTAAGTATATACAAATAAATTCATATCTCCATAAATACATGTCGGAATCGGATGATCGTTAGATCAATCCTACACCTCTCGACAAGAGGAATCAAGGAAAAATATCAGCTCTCATAAATAGGATGACCCACTTGGAGTTTGGCCCTAGTTGCCAATTTTAACACTCCCTCTCAACTAGGGAGAACTCCATCTACTAATCCATCTGACCGTCGGTACTATTTCTTCCATCAAATGCACTACCCTGCACTGCTCTGCTTTGCTGAACTATGAAGAAGAAGAAATGATAGAGGATGTATCATACCATCCTCTACTGACCTGAAGTCAGTCCCAGAGAGTGTGTCATACCACTCTCACTGATCCCAGATCAGTTTCATTGATCCCAGATCAGTTTCATTGATCCCAGATCAATGTAGGTTATCCTAGCATAGGGAGTATGGTAGATACAACGATGCATCCATCGATAGTACTGCTATGGTCCCTAACCCCATTTCCCTGCTCATAAATGAAAGATCAGAGAAGCTCAACACCATAAACGAAAGATCAGAGAAGCTCTTGAAATTATCAAACACCCGCATAATCTCAACAGAGACAGTGGTTTGGAAATTAGTGGAAGCTGGCTTCCCCTAATCAGAAAAATTAACCTCCCTCCAGTATAATAATAATAATAATAACTAATTCACTATTAAGCATTTACAAAATTAATTATCATTAATTAATTAATCTATTTATTAACAAAATTAATTATCATTAATTAATTATTCTATTTATTAATTACCCTTATTAATTATTTCGTTTCTTAAATATTAAAATTTCTATTTTAGCATAACAATAATAATTATTATTATATTTTTTACTCTTTCAAATAATAAGTTTAACCAATATTATTCCCAAATTATCAAAAGTATTTTAATAATTATTCAAAATAAAAATATAAATATCATTACTAACATATTTTTTATATATAATTGAATAAATATTAATTATTAAATTCTAAATGCAATTTACTAGGATTTATAGTTTCAATTTTATTCTAAATACAATATTCTTGAATTAATTTAATCAATTCAAATTATGTTCATTTTTAATATTATTAATTCTAATCTTTATTATTAACTATTAGATTAATAAATAATAATTATTAATAACAATAATTTTTTCAATTAGCAATTATTTATTAACTAAACTAAAACCTATTCTAAAATAAATAAATAAATAAAATTGTACCAAACATATATTATAATAAATATAAAAATTAATACAATATTCCTAGATTAATTTTTTTTTTAATTATGATGATTATAATTATTACTACTAATTATTATATTAATTTATGATAAATAATAATAATTATTTCAATTAATATCAATATTAATAAATATTATTGATCAAATATTAAATAGTAATTCAATTTTCTAAAAAAATTTAACATCAACTTTGATCAATTTAATATCATTAATTCTAATTAAAAAAAAAATTTAATTAATTAATTAATTAAATAAATTAATCTGAGACAGCCGACTTCTCATCAAAAATTGAGAGCCGACATTTATCTTTTCTCTCCTCATTACTATTTAAACCTAAAATAAGCTCTTCTTCTATCAAGCATTCAACTTGTCTTGATGATGGATCCCGGTTGGGATTTGAAACGTTGGCAGAAAATGGTTCTTATTGTGGATTCTCCGGTGACTAAGTCGAAAATAATAAAACACAGAGGTCTTAAATCCAGATGAGAGGTACTTCCCATGAGTCCCAAACTGCATGGGTAGGATGCCTCGACAGGAGAACTAATCATCTTGTCCCTAAGTCGCCATGGGGTATCACAGGGGAAGGTTGAACCTTTCACCCTGTACATAGCGCACCACTAGGGGAGGGTGAGTCGCCCTGTGGTCGCATGTCGCTCCAAGAAGTACCCCAAGCCCCCCGGAGCTCCCAGAGCTCAATGTATGCATCATACACGACCCTCATAAGAGGGTCTCTCAACGACACCAAGTCGTTCTCGGAAAGTCAAGAATTTGACCTTTCCCAGGGGCTTCGTCAAAATGTTGGCAACTTGCTCATCTGTACCGATATGTTGGAGCCTTATTGCTTCCCTCTGCACCATATCCTGGATATAGTGGTACTTGATATCGATATGCTTAGAGCAATCATGAAATACAGGATTCTCTGATAAACAAATCCCGCTCTGGTTGTCACATAGGATCACGGTAGTATCCAATGTAAATCCAAACAACTCACTGAAGAGCTTCTGCAACCAGACCGCCTCACAAGAGGCCATATTCGCGACAATGTTCTCTGCCTCAGCGGTGCTCAAAGCCACTGACTTTTGCTTCCTGCTCATCTGGGATATCGAGGCAGATCCCAAAGAGAAACAACCCCCGAAGAGCTCTTTCGGTCCACCACACTTCCTGCCCAATCAACATCACTATATCCATGTAGTCTCACATCTCCGGCAATGTATCTCAACCCATGAGTGATTGTGCCACGAAGGTATCTCAACAGATTCTTGGCACCAATCCAATGTGTGTGGTGAGGCTCAAACATATGTTGACTCAACGTGTTGACTGCAAAACATATATCTGGACGGGAGTTCACCAAAAGCATCAATTCTCCGTTGAGTTGACGATACTCGGTAGCATTTTGTAGAATAGGTCTGGCAGCACTACCGCTTAACTTCTTGAAGTCAAGCTCCATCGGGGTAGTTATGGGCTTGCAGTCCACCATACCGAATCTCTCCAATGTCTTCACCACATATTTTCCTTGAGAAAGGAAAATCTCCCCTGGCTTTTGCTAGACTTCTAGTCGTAGGAAATAGTGCATCAGTCCCAGGTCCTTCATCTCAAACTCAGAAGCCAACTCCCTCTTACATTTGTGAATGAGAGGGTCTGCACCTGTCAGACAGAGGTCATCAACGTACAACACCAGCATGAGAGGTTTGTCATCTTCAGCCTTAAAATAAAGGTTAGGGTCGGCTTCACTCCTAGTGAATCCCAGCTTCATCAAATAGCTATCAATCCTCTCATACCATGCTCGAGGTGCTTGCTTCAGCACATAGGGGGCTTTCTTCAACCTGCACACGTGAGATTCCCAATCATGAATCTCAAATCCTTCGGGTTGTTCCACATAGACTTTCTTTTTGATAAACCATGCAAGAACGCGGTCTTGACATCCATCTGATGTAGGTTCCATCCTTGCGAAGCAACAAGGGCAATGATCGAGCGAATGGTGGTATATCAGGCAACAGGTGCAAATATCTCTTCATAGTCTATACCTTCCTTCTGAGAGAAGCCACGAGTGACAAAACGAGCCTTATACTTTTCAACACTTCCATCAACTCCATGCTTTATCTTGTAAAGCCATTTCGAAGTGACAACTGCTTTGTCCTGGGGTCCGGCAACCACATCCCAGAGATCGTTCTTCATGACAGACTCATATTCCTCAGTCATAGCATCCTTGCATACTTGATGCTTGACAACTTCTGCGAACGATGAAGGCTCATTTTGAATGATCATGCTCATGATGGTCAAGTATCCCTGATACTTGGTCGACTTCTTACTTTCACAAAAAGTCCGCCTGGGTGCAATGTGTCCTTCAGCATCATCAAGTGTCCCCCTGAGCCATGAAGGCCTCTTCCTAGAAGAGGAAGGTTCTTGCGGAGGGGGATCAATAGGATCCATAGGTTCTTCTACATCGGGCATTGTCTCATCTTCCTTTTCCTCTGGTTTCCTGGTGACAAGTTCTCCAAATTTCCTCAATATAGGAAGATTGTCAACTTTGCTAAGAGCCATATCTTTGTCAAAGGTGACATCATGGCTAATCTCGACATCCCGATCACCATTTGCCTCACATTTGGTAGAGCTTTATAATGAAGGTGGGCAAACCTCCGGTGCCATAGTTCGGACTGAAAAGATGTGTCACAAGTCATGACACCCAACGGACTTCCTTTGACATGATATAAAGAGTAAACCCTAAACCCAAGAGTGAAAGCATCTTTGAAATTCTTTTTCCATACACGTACCTTGCCATCGATGAAGGCCACCTTGTAGCCTTTGTCTTCCATTGCCGAAAGGGACACCAAGTTCTTTTTGAGATCAGGTACATATATGACTTCTTGCAAATGAATTGTATTACCCTGATTCAATTGTAGAGAGACGCCTTTTACGGGATATTTGGAGTTGTCCCCAAGAACAATTTCCAAGTTGGTCTCCTTCTCTATCAGATTAGAGAGAGCTTCTTTGTAACCATTGAAGTGCCTTGAGGCACCACTATCAATAAGCCAATTTCCCAGCGAGTCCGGGGGAGCAATAGTAGAGAGGGCCGCTGGTAGATAATATTCATCTTGCTTATTGTTAACAACGTTAGATTCATACCTGGAGTTTCTTTCCTTCTTGGAGGGTTGACCATTTCCCTGATTTTCGTCATTCCTTTTTCCTTTTCCATTGAACCTGCCCTTCCTTTGATTGTTGTTGGAATTGCCTCGGGAGTGATTTTGATCATCGTCATGAGATGTGTCCTTTCTATCAGGGCACTCCCTCACATAGTGGCCAATTTTGTTGCAAATGTAACATCTACCTTTCCTTCCACCTTTCGGTCCGGCCTTTCCCTTAGATCTTGCCCCGAAATTATTTCTCCTTTTAGCATGAGAGGAGAATGCAGCGGGATTGCCTCTAAGTGCAGGCATTTCTTGCTCTTCCATCCTTGTTTCTTCTTGAATGCATCTTGCCATCAGTTCCTCAAATCCTGGGATTACATTATTGTTGAGAAGAGTGGTTCTGAATATATACCATTCAGATGGGAGCCCTCCGAGAGTTGTGATGGTCAGTGCCCTGTCAGAAACGACTTCCCCAATCGATAGGAGATCATTCTTGATCTCGGTGATCCTTAAGAAGTATGCTTGCATACTCTCGTTTTTGCCCTTCTTAATTTCCTTCAGCTTATTTCTAAGGAACAAAACTTGATTTGCATCATTAACTTTAAATAAGCTTACCAGTCTATCGTAGATTTCCTTGGAGGTGGTCAGCTTGGAAACATAGGCCACCAGGCGTTTGTCGATAGAGTCCCAGATGATCTTCTTTGCTTTGACTTCTCCCCTGGTCCACATGTTCCTAGCAGCAGAAGATGCATTTGATGGAGGCTCAACGATTCTGCCTCTCACATGGTCCAACACTTCCCGCTCTTCTAATGTCAGATTGAGAGACATCTTCCATCTGTGATAGTCGTACTTCTCACGGAGCTTTTCTTTAGCGGGGAAGTGCGATGAGGACCCCACGAAGTCTTTGAGATTGCTTCAACAGCCTTCGGTGATTGCTCTTGCTCTTGCTCTTGCTTGGGCTTTGTCTTCACCTTAGCTCTGATACCATGTTAATTTATGGTATGTTCTATAGTTAGTGCAGTTTACTTCGATTTCTTCTTATTAGCCACTGTTTAGCAATCACATAAACATAAAGTAAAATGTTGACAGAACATTAATAGATCGACAGAAAACAAGCCAAGACAAGAGACACAAGATGTGGCGGCTAGCCAGGGACAAACCCCAAAACCCTTTGATCAATTCTTCTTTAATCTTCAATAGTTTAACAGAGAGAAATGGTACAAATTCAGAAATCTGTAATTTTATGACAGTAGCAGCAAACCCTAAATCAACGAAGTCAAATCTAGTCAAACAACCCCGGATTGACCTCTAGTCAACCTTGAAGAACTAGGTCTTCAACAACAAACTTCAGCAACCCAAAACAACCCATTGGTCAACGGTCAGAGATCAGCAGTCTATGGTCAGCCCTAACCAGTCAACGTTGGTCAACACTTTGGTCAATGCTGGTCAACGCAGCACCCAAATACCATGCGTAGGTCAACCCTTGGTCAACACTTCATTTAGTAGCCCAACACTTGGTCAACGCAACCCTATAAAAGTCAACGCTGCCTTAAAATCATTCAACACTGCCCTAAACAGAAAATGCGTCCTTCCTCTTGCACGTGTGAGAGAAGCTGCTCCTTTGCTGGCCCAATGAGATGAGGGGAGAGAAGATGAGTGTTTAGATGACGATGAAATGAGGCACAATGGCTCCTTGCATTATATGCAACGTTGAGGTAAAGCTGGGGATGTACCACACACTTTATCTCGTTGGCTGACCTTGACAAATTGTCAAGTATATACAAATAAATTCATATCTCCATAAATACATGTTGGAATTGGATGATCATTAGATCAATCCTACTCCTCTCAATGAGACGAATCAAGGAAAAATATCAGCTGCCATAAATGTGATGACCCACATGGAGTTTGGCCCTAGTTGCCAATTTTAACACCTGTCAATCTTCATCTTCACTGCTACATCAATGACAACCTGTCTTCATATGAAGGAGTCTTCACAACTCTTCATATTGCCCAAACGGAGTCTGCAAAGTTACCTCATGATGATTTCAACAATGTATCATGATCTTCAATAATGTCTCCAAGATCTGCTGAAGTTTTTCAACAAGATACTTTTAATAGACTGCGCTAAGCCTCAATGTCTGCACAAAAACAATTCTTTGTTTCAAGCCTCTGTTCTTACTGTCCCGGTAACTGCTTCAGGAGTGATTGCTTCAGAGGAGTGATTGTCGTGGTCTGCACTTCTACAGATTAATTCATTTTAGGTCCGAACCTTTCAAAAATTAACCCAGTCAAAAGAATTTCTTTTCCTGCTCGACCTTTGGCTTCCTTCTTTCCCTGTTGGACCTTCGGCTTCCTTTCCTCTGTTCCTTCAAGTTCACGAGTTGTGAACTGTCTCTTCTTTTCTGTGATAGATGCCCGATTCGCTTGCTTGAAGTGAAGCATTTTAACTTGTATTTATACGAGTCTCACCAATAACCAAAAGACATGTTCATTGGGAGGAGAGGCCGACTTATGAGGGTGCACATTAAAATTATATCGGAGGGGCCTTTATCCAATTAAACTTTTTTATTTACGAAAATCATAAAGGATAGGCTATACCCACATTATAATAGATGTCTGGCAGTTCCCACATGCCACGTCATTGCTTAAATCCCGTAATCGCAACTTCATGAAAATCCCGCAATCGCAACATTCAATATCACCGATATAACATTGCCGATGCCCCTATTTCCGACGGAGCGGATGCAATATTATATTAAACTGTTTTTGATAACTCCGTCCGGTCCACAACTCTATTGCAATCGACGATCCGTCGGCTCCACAACTCTATTGCAATCGGCGGTCCGTCGGGTCCACAACTCTATCGCAATCAGCGGTTTGACATCCTTTTGAAACTTGCAATTATTGCGGATGCGATATTACATTAAGTTATGTTATAATGGTGCAACGGGTCCTCAATACCAACGCAATCGACGGATTTGACATGACATTCCTTTTAAGACTTGCGGTACATGACTTCTGACGAGGCGGACGCGATATTACATTAAGGTGTATTATAATAAACTGTTTGGGTCCGTATATTATATCGCAATTGGAGTTTTAATTTGACAAGCCTTCATAACCTGCGAAGATTTTGATAGGGCGGACGCAATATTAATTAGGGTGTTTTATAATGGGACCATCGGGTCCGCAACTCATATCGCAATTGGAATTTCAGTGTAACAAGGCTTCAAGACTCGTGATGCGGTGGATGTGATATTTCAATAGAGGCATATTGTAACGAAATCGTCGGGTCCGCAATGCTCCTCTGATTTCGCTATTTTCTTCCTTTAGCACTTACTCTCGGGTATATGTGATAGGTGTCATTGTTCTTCCCTTTAGCACTTACCCTTGGGCATATGCGATATGCTCTGATAACTCTTCCTTTGACTTCCGATAGCTCTTCTTTGATAGCTCCTGTTCTTGACTTCCAATGGCTTCTCAATGTCTTTCCAATGGCTTTCCTTCTTGGCTTTGTACTACTGTTACTTCACGGATCGGCTTCTCCTTGGCTTCACATCATCATTTAGTATCCCAAAATATTGCCATGTTGACATCAATGACAATCTAGATCAACAATCTCCCCTTTTGTCATTGATGGCAATATTCTTCTTCTCTCCCCGTTTGACATCAATGGCAAAGGAGCGCACAAGGACTCCCCCTGTCGAACTGCTCCCCTTGTCATGGTGCTCTTCCTTTTTTTTACTCAAGATAGAGTGATCGCTGCCTTATCATCAGCTAGTACATTATCCGTTCTTCATGTCTCAAAAGAACTATTTTATCATGGCTTCAATAATGCTGCTCCAAGAATGTCCCAAACAGACCTTTAAAGTTTGCTTTTAACCATGCTCAAGTGTGGGCAACGATGCCTTAAAGATGCTCCACTTCAGTTCTTCCAAATAGACTCCAAATAGCCACACACCAAATGTCCAAGTCCAAGTTTTTATGCTTCTGCAATCCGAATTCTGTTGCCTCCACAGTCAGAATCAAGAGGTCTTCATAGTCCGAATCAAGAGAATTGCCACTGAAATTGTTTTTTCGCTATCTCTCTTCAGATCCGAGTTCCTCTGTATCTCTGTGCTTCTCCTTAAGTCATTGCCATCCAATATTTCAACATCATTGCATTCAGATGAAATGGTGATAGGTTGTGCCTTACTGTTGCTATTTTTCTAAGTGATTAGCATCAACCTGAGCTATTTTTGACTGCAGAACATTCTTCTTTCTATAGTCCTTTTGATGAGTCATATTTTCCTTGTGTTCTTTGCAAGTTATCTCCATTAGCAGATTTTGATATCAATCTGTGACTGTCTTTTAAATTCTTTCTACTGACTAACAACTTTTTGCAATGCTTCAATTATGTTAAATGCTACCAACTACTCTTTCTTGTGCAGTGAACAAAACATTCAAGCTCCATTTCCAGATGTATCAATTTGTTTGAAGGTTGCATCTATTTGTGTCCACAATTTACCTGTTCTCACATCATATCCATGAGCCGAGACTTTCAACTTCTATAATAACAACAACATAGTTCTTTGCCCCATTTCTTTAGCATTAGATGGCCTTCTCTGCTGCTCCAATTTCTGCTTAGTGATCAAGTGGAAAAAATCTTCAACAACAGTCCAATGGATAGATAAGAGATCATGTTCTTTCTAAGGAGTGTTCCTGAGAAATGATCTATGAAAGAATGATTGTCAATATAGCTCATCAAGGATTTCATAGGGACCCTTTCACGGATAGCTTCTGCAATAATGATCAAGAATCACAAGCTCCCCCTAACTGTATGCATGGTCTCTTTTTGGCAGAATCCCATCATCAAACACTCAGAATATTAAGGATATGTTTATCAAGTCAACAACATGTGTTGTTGGCTGGAGAGTTCAAGAGATTTTCAGATTGTATTTGCTTTCTTCTCCATACTTGTGTAACTTTTTTCTTTGGCATAGTTCTAGCTTGAGTAGGTGCCCAAGTCAAGTTACAATCACGTGCCATATGACCAATGTTATGACACTTGAAGCACTCTATGTTGTTTATGAATAAAAATTCATGACTTCTTGCAAAATTGCTTCTCGGAGATTGTCAGGGACCATAATATTTATCTTTGTGATATGCCCTACAATCTTTTGCCATGTGTCCAAAGTTTGTACAAGCATAACAATAACCAAGAAATAAACTTTGGTACCTAGGAGATGGAGATTTCCTTGATGTACTTCTAAAGTCTTTCTGCCTTGAGATCCTTTGATGATAACCATTGCTTCTCGCATCCTTGACATCATTTGCATTTCTTCTTGGAACATGACTTCATTATTGCCTTGAATCTTATCCTTACCTTTGCTGAAACTGGGAGCATCAACATTTCTTTCTGACTTCCTCACATCTTTGTTGTTTGAAGCATTGTCATTCTTGCTTGAGGATTCACCTTCATAGCCAAGACCTGATTTATCAAATGGAGATCTTTGATGGCTGAGCATGTCATCCAAGGCTTGAGAGCTCTTCAAGATTTTGTCCATCCCTTCAACCTTTTTCCTGAGGGAGACAATCTCTTCTTCCAATCTTTCACAATCATTATTCTTCTTAGCAAGTTGTTTCTCAAACTCTTCCTTGATACGTATTGCTTCATTTGCTTCTATTTTAAGGGAGATGATATCTGACTTCATTTTGAAGATTTCTTCATTTTCTTTTGCTAGACTGCTCTCCATTTCTTCCTTGATCCTTGTAGCTTTACATGTTTCGGTCTTGAGAAGGTTGATGAAAATTTCTTCATCCTTTGCTTTTAGTTGACATATCATGGTGTTTCTCTCCTTTTCTGCTTCATCAACCTGTCCTTCTATGATTGCCAATGCTTCCATTGTCTTCTCAACTCCTTGTACTAGCTTTCTTGCTTCTTCTAGTTGAGATTTAAGAGAGGAGACCTCTTCCTTGTATTGACCAATCTCTGCTTCAAGTTTGTTCAAGCTTTTGTGCCTTTGTTCAAGGTGGCTTGACAAGGTATCTTCCCGTTTCTTTGCCTTATCCAATTGATTTGTCATGGATATGACTTCTTCATGATACTTTCTTTTGTTTTGATGAAATTCCTCCTTAAGCTTGGCGAGCTCTCCATCCCTTTCTTGTACTTGAAGCTTGACAAAGTCAACTTCCTTCCTTGTTTGGTCCTGGTCTCCAACTAGTGCTTTCTTCTTCATTTCCTCGTTTTCCTTTTTCAAATTGACAATCTCTTCCATGGCAGCCATCTAAGTTGCCGGAAACGGCTACCCTAACCCCCAAAACGACGTTTTCCCATTTCAGATACGGATCCGGGAACGAAACACCAGAAAAACGCCAGAAAAACGTTTTGGTGCCATTTTTTGTTTTTGGATACGGGACGTTTTTTCAAATGGCGTTTTTGTAGAAAAAACGTGCTGTTTTAAAAAGTTGAAAACGTTTTCTGAATTTGGAAAAATTTTAAACGTTTTACAGCAAAAAAACTGTTTTGAGGTCTGCAAATACCAGATTTATCTGGAAAATTTAATGGGCCGCCTTCACATTACAGCTAAGCACCTTGCCAATCCGCATCGTTTATGCAGCGACCGAGTATGATAAATTGGACGGAACCATGTTAAAACAAGTTATGAGCTCGATATTTCATGGGAGATCAGCTAAAGGGATTTTTTGATATAATTAATGCATCGAGCTTAGAAGGGGCCAAAAAGTATTTCAACGCTACATCTCTTTTCGTTGAACTCTGGTCTTTGAGGACGCGAATACAGGTTCAGTTTTCGGGTAGATATGGTTTACATGAGATGATTTAACCATGCGGTTGACTTGAGCGTTGTAGAGAGACTCGAGAGCCGTCCATATTATGGTGTTTTGGTCAACCTCATGATGGGGCCATCCCCATTATCTAGTATCAAGGGCATTGATGTGGCCACCAAGTCCATCTAATTTCTTCATGTTGTGTTTTGTGTAGGCTCTATTGATCTATTTCGCCCATTTAGGATACTTTTATAATTCTCTCAACGTATGTTGGAATAAATAAAAATAATATTTTATTTTGTGAGGTAGGTTGAACTATTTATAGTTCTTTCCAATGTCTTGTAGAATAAATAAAAATAATAATTCATTTTGGACCTTAATGGCAATAAGCAAATCTTTTTCTGTCTGGAAATCAGTGATTTGTTCTGGTGCAGATGTTTTTATAATACTATGCCATCATGTAGTTTTGATTAACATGTGTTTGTTCCCAATGAAGTTCTTTCCAAGTTAGTAAATTCACTCTCTTGGTTTCCGATTGAGAAACCTCAAACCTGTTCTTGGAGTTATATAAAAAAAGTTAACTACTCGCCATTTTCTTGAAGTTTCATCAACCCTGTTTTATTGTTTTTGGATGTATTAATATATTATGTTTTTCTTTGAGGCACAATTCAAATTTTATCGATCTACTTGCTTACAAATCTCATGTAAACTCTTTAGCGTATATATTTTAATATAAAATCTTTAGCGTATATATTTTAAAGGTATTTTGTTAGTTTACATGTTGAGATTTCTTGCTTAATGAGGGACATTCTTTTGTCTCGTATATATAGAGAGGCTCAAAATTTCAAATAAGTTTCCAAACACTGTCATACACTCAAGAAATTATACTTGGCTGTATCCTTATGGCATATGTTGAATTGATGATGATGAATCATGATAGATCATAGATGATAATCTAGATTCTGAAATATGAATGGTAATATGAAATTCTTATTTTTAAAATATCTATATATATATGTGTGTGCCATTTCCTGCCGTATCGTATCCAGATTTTTTGAAAATTTGCCGTATCCGTTTCAAACCCCGTACCCGTATCCGTTCCCGTATCCGTTTTCTGGTAACTTAGGCAGCCATAAGTTTAGTGAGGAGATCTCTGTCAAAATCTTTTTCATTCTCTTCATCTTCTAGGTCTTCTTTGTCCTTGATGTCATCATTCCTATTTTTAGCTTCCTTGATGGTTTATGGATTTCCTTCTTGCTTTCCATCATCTTCTTGACTAGTGGTTATGGTCAATGCTCCTTTTGAGTGAAGGTCATGAAGTCTGTCCCATATACCCTTTGCTAACGAACACTTTTCTAAATTGGCCTTTATAGAATTTGGTAGCCCATTCAAGATTGCCTTCATCGCTTTTGCATTGTACTCCTTGGATTCTCCATCCATCATGCTATCAACAATCACCGATTTCTAGACTTCAATGCCTTGAGTCTTTAAGAAATTCTTCATTCTTGCTTCCCATATATCAAAGTTTCCATTGAGCAATGGAGCCTTCACAAATTGACTGACTTCAATTTCAGTGGTTGAGGGAGACACATCTTTAGGAGGATTGGAGACTTTCTTCCTTGGATTTTCCATTTGTGTTCTAAATGATCAACCTTCAAGTTGTTAGGCTTTGAGTGAAGGTACTGGCTCTGATACCAATTGTTGGAAACACTGGGGGGGGGTCAATATTCCTTTTCAATTGTTAGTTTTACCAGTTAGATCACTTATATTTAGAACACAAAATGAACAATAGGAATAAATGCTTTTATTAATATAATCTTTATAATGAATCAAGTACAATGTATATAGGGCTCCAACCCTTGATGAAGACACCGATCTTCAATCTCCCAGGCTCCAACCTATTGCCAAGCACCAACTTGGAATTTTGTGAGGCTCCAACCTCTAGGGCGCCGACCTTATCTTCCCAAGGCACTGACCTTGCGTTTAGAGGCTCCAACCCCTAGGGCACCAACCCTTCTCTGGTATAGGCTCCGACCTGGTTTCTTGAGGACATCGATCCTCTAGTGCTCCAACCCTATCCTTTCCAAGGCACCAACCTTATATTCGCCAAGCACCAACTTGGACTTTCCAAGGCACCAACCTTATCAATTATGAGGCACCAACCCCAAGGGCTCCAAATCTATAGCTTTACTTTGTCAAGGTATATTTGGTTGTACTTCACGGCTCCTTAAGTCTTCTTCACCGAGCCCTGTTAATCTTCAGCTTCACTGCTACATTAATGACAACCTGTCTTCATATGAAGGAGTCTTCACAACTCTTCATATTGCCCAAACAGAGTCTGCAAAGTTACCTCATGATGATTACAATAGTGCATCACGATCTTCAATAATGTCTCCAAGATTTGCTGAAGTTTTTCAACAAGATATTTTTAATAGACTGCGCTAAGCCTCAATGTATGCACAAAAACACTTCTCTGTTTCGAGCCTCTGTTCTTACTGTCCGGATAACTAGTTCAGGAGTGACTGCTTCAGAGGAGTGATTGTCGTGGTCTGCACTTCTACAAATTAATTAATTTTAGGTCTGAGCCTTTCAAAGATTAACCTAGTCAAAAGAATTTCTTTTCCCGCTCGACCTTCGGCTTCCTTCTTTTCCCGCTGGACCTTCGACTTCCTTTCCTCTATTCCTTCAAGTTCATGAGTTGTGAACGGTCTCTTCTTTTCTGTGATAGATGCCGATTCACCTGTTTGAAGTGAAGCGTTTTAAATTGTATTTTTATGAGTCTCACCAATAACCAAAAGACACGTTCATTGGGAGGAGAGACCGACTTATGAGGTTGCGCATTAAAATTATATCGGAGGGGCCTTTATCCAATTAAACTTGTTTATTTACGAAAATCATAAAGAATAGGCTATACCCACATTATAATAGATGTCTGGCGGTCCCCACATGCCACATCACTACTTAAATCCCGCAATCGCAACATTCAATATCATTGATATAACATTGCTGATGCCCCTATTTCCAATGGAGCGGATGCAATATTATATTAAACTATTTTTGATAACTTCGTTGGGTCCACAACTCTATCGCAATCGGTGGTTCGTCGGGTCCACAACTCTATTGCAATCGACGGTTTAACATCCCTTTGAAACTTGCGATTATTGCAGATGCGATATTACATTAAGTTATGTTATAATGGTGCAGCGGGTTCGCAATACCATCGCAACCGGCGGATTTGACATGACATTCCTTTTAAGACTTGCGGTACATGACTTCTGACGAGGCGGACGCGATATTACATTAAGGTGTATTATAATAAACTGTTCGGGTCCGTATAATATATCGCAATCGAAGTATTAATGTGACAAGCCTTCATAACTTGTGAAGGTTCTGATACGACGGATGTGATATTAATTAGGGCGTGTTATAATGGGACCATCGGGTTCGCAACTCATATCACAATCGGGGATTTCAATGTAACAAGGCTTCATGACTCGTGATGCGGTGGATGCGATATTTCAATAGAGGCATATTGTAACAGAACTTCGGGTCCGAAATGCTCCTCCGATTTCGCTGTTTTCTTCCTTTAGCACTTACTTTTGGGTATATGCGATAGGTGTCGTTGTTCTTCCCTTTAGCACTTACCCTTGGGCATATGCGATATGCTCCGATAACTCTTCCTTTGACTTCTGATAGCTCTTCTTTGATAGCTTCCGTTCTTGATTTCCAATGGCTTTCCAGTGGCTTTCCTTCTTGGCTTCTTGCTCCTGTTACTTCATGGATTTGCTTCTCCTTGGCTTCACATCATCATTTAGTATCCTAGAATATTTCCATGTTGACATCAATGACAATCTAGATCAACACTTTAGTCTTCCTCTTCTTTGCTCTCCTTCTCTTCCTTGATCGAGTTTCTTGTGGTGGGTGAGTGCTCTTCAAGTGAGGTCGAAGTCTCTTATATATAGGCTTCACAAGGTGTAAAATATCTTGTCATGTGGCCGACTTACTCCTTCATGTAGGTCGACTTGTTGCTACTAGTTTGACAAGGTCTTGAAGGGTTTTTGACTTAAATAAATTTTCTTTAAAATATGTAAATGCCCAAAAGGGTCTTTCATACATGACAATGACTCAATTGACTTGTAGACTCAATGACAAGCCCTAGAAACACTCAATGTGTGCATGACCTAAAAATAAATTTCCCTTGAGCATGAAACCAATGCCTCAAGAATAACAATAATAAATTTATTTTTCTCTTTACAACAAATACATAAAATCATGATTACGTATGTCATTTATGAAGACCGAACCTAGTTACATATTTCAACATGGAGTTGATGTGAAGCTCATAATACTTGAGAAGTCAAACACCAGACTTGCTGATAAGGTCCCTCTAGATTTGATGCTAGCGGATTTTAAAGTGAATATTTGGAAGCTTAATGTGGTGAAACTTCAGATAAGCATTGGTTTACTAGATGTCCACTACCTCAGTAGTAAGATACCTAAGGTTGCAGTTCATCCTGTAGTATACACCAGCACGTGTAAACATACTTTATAATCAACAGGGGCAATAAAGCATTAGAATTAAGGTGACCCACATGTTACAAAGAAACCCCAGATGGAAAGGGAGTCAGGGATGTTGGAGTCAAAGGTTGCATTTATGGCTTTTCATTTAGGATAACACAACCCTTGAAGAGTGTTCCACTTTCATATGGAGGAGCAACTGCAATTTTTGGTTAGAAAGGCATGCATTGCATATGGACAAAGAAGACCATCTGAGAAACACGTTGCATGATTAGTTTATGACATATCTGTTATATCTTAACTGAATTGATACTCTTATAATTGCATGCCTTAGGTAAATTTGAAGCCTCTTTGTACTTTTGAGTCTTGTAGCACTTAGTTGCAATATTTTCATTGTTGAAGCATCTATTGTAAACAGTTTTCTTGTTATTCCTTGTCATAGACACATAGGCTGAACCATAAGAGTGAAAATTAACTTATGTTCAAGCTTATATTATAGGCGTTTACAGAATGTTTTTTCGATCCAATGTTCTGTCTTTGCCCCTATGTAATTTTGTATGTAAGAGATCTAAGTGGGAAGAACATGCAGTTTCACTTAATCCTTTCCCATGAGCATCAGATAGCAACTTTGGTGATCACAATATACCTTCAGTATTCCGATGAAGAACACTGAAAGCAATTTTCACTGTTTTATGGACAGGTGGGTTAACTGAAAACGACTTTATACTTGCAGCAAAAATTGGCTCTCTGGATGTGGAACCGTTTCTAAGAAAGAAAGCTGCAAAGAACTAAACCACAGTGCCCTGAAGAATCACCTTTATTCTATCAGTACTCTGGGTATGGGGATGTATCAAAGTAACTGTATACAGTATTCATACAAATATTTTTGAAATGGGAAATTTGTTCTTGCTGTTTTCAGTAAGAACAATGTTAATAAGTAGCAATTTGCATTGTATTTCTTAAACTTTTGTCTTTGGAATGAAAAACGGGTCATCCTACTGGTATTTAAAAGCTATAATCACAAAATATGTTTTTTATTTGTTTTATCTATTATTATTTGTAATTCCACATATGACCCAAAAATTTGTGGCCTTGCTATACGTTGCTGCAAGTGCAATTAAAATGCAGTTGTCCAAAGACGAGAGAGATTCATGAGCAATTTAGTGCACTCTTCAATATGGTAGCCATGCAAACTAGAAGCAAAATTGAGACAATAATTACTATTTCTTCATTCTGGATGTTTTGTAATATTATATTTTAAATTAAATCTTGTCTTGCAAAAAATTAGGATTGTAGTTGTTGTTGTATTTGTTGTGCACAAGGTGAGATAACCTCGTCTGTTGACATCGAGTGCAGCCTGCTTTAAACAAATAAAGAGCCTTCTACAACTGATGATTTTCAATTTAATTGCTATGGATAGAATAATATTTCCAATTTATGGAGGTGGGGATTTTATAGCTGCCCAAGGCAGAGTATATTGTAATGGCTTTTTAGTCAACTTACTTTGACTTTTAATTAATTTGCAATATCTTGATTTTTATTTATTTATTTTAAATAAAGTTTATGAAAGTTTTGTAAATCTATATGTTAAACTAATCATTTTTAAAATTGTTTTTTTTTTGAAATATAATTTTTTATTTCATGATTGGTTGATATCTATGAAGTGACTAATTTTATGTGGCATAACATCAAATTATCACATACAAAAATAATTTGAAAAACAAAAATTTCTACTGCTGCCCACTGTTCTGTTGCTTGATTACCACTGAATACATTGCCAGAGAGCATTGGATGTGCTGTCAAAAAGAGCTGTGAGCATAAGAAGGACGATATCACTATGTTAATTTATTGCGATTGTCCTGATTGATGAACCAGCATTTTTGTTCATAGTTGGCAAACGTTAAGAGCTATGCTGGATTGTTTCATATATGCTGCATATCCGTTGGCAGCAGGGTGATACAATGTTCAGGTTGATTTAATGTTTGAGTCCGAACAGTTTCATTTATTGGAAATAAGTTAATAATGGCATTATTCTTCATTCATTTGTTTGCATCGGTAATAGCAATTTCCATCTAAGCCGAGAGATCAATACAGTTCCCCGTAGGAAAAATGTGGGCCTCATAATTGGAGTCTCTTGTAGGAGAAAGAAGAAAGATGCCAATTTCAAAAGTACGCGAGAGTTGGAAGCTTATCTGAATAGGCAAAAAGGTAAGTGTGTAGGATTTTCTTTCATATTATGCCATTTTATACCCATCCCAGGACTTCCTAAAGTTACATTCATTGGTATTTACTGATGTAAAAATTCATAATTAGGAGTATTTTGTCCTATTTGAAAATCCTGCATGTAATAAGACAGACAGACAATTTTGATGAACCGAGCAGATGGAATTTGTGATCATTATGTATAATTTTTGATAAAAGAACAACAAATCTAAGCTTGATTGAATCTATACCACTTCAAACTTTGCCTGTGAATGTTTGACGATGGCTTTCATCATTTTCAACAAAATATCCGTATGACAATAATGTCAAGGCTCTGTCCTTCTCCTTCCCATTCGTTTTTCGACTTCATATTAAAAAGGATTAAGACATTGTTTCTATTTATGGGCATTTTTATGCTATGCCATCTCTTGGTATAAGAGAAAATGCCTTCCAAGTTGGCTCAAAGGGTTCAAGGGAACCACATTACTCCTCTCCTTCTCAAAAGTATGTTTCCTCTCTACCCTTAAAAAAGTCTGCCAAAACGACTTAGTAAGAGTAAATCCCATTCTCAAAAGTATGTCTCCTCTCCTTAAAGACTGCCAAAAAAACCCGGTAAGAGTAAATCCAAGACTGTCAAAAAGACTTGGTAAGAATAAATTGTATTGACGTGATGGTCCTATTTGTGGGAATTTTATGCTCTCTTCTCTTGGTATAAGAAAAAATTGCCTTCAAAATTGGCTCAAAGGGTTCAAGAGGAACCACATTACTCTCCTTCTCAAAAGTATGTTTCCTCTCTACCTTTAAAGAGCCTACCAAACAGCTTAGTAAGAGTAAATCCCATTCTCAAGTCTTTCTCCTCTCCTTGAAGACTCTGCCAAAACAGCTTGGTAAAAGTAAATCCCATTGACATGATGTTCTATTTGTGGGCATTTTATGCAATGCTTTCCCTTGGTATGAAAGAAAATACCTTCCAAGTTAGCTCAAAGGATTCAAGGGAACTGCATTACTCGTCTCCTTCTCAAAAGTATGTTTCCTATTTACCCTCAAAGAGACTGCCAAAACGACTTAGTAAGAGTAAATCCAGTTCTCAAAAGCATGTCTCCTCTCCTTAAGATTCTGCCAAAAAGACATGGTAATAGTAAATCCAAGTCTACGAAAAAGACTTTTTACTGATTAAATCACATTGACATGTTGCAGGTGGTTATGACAGTCCTTCCATTAACCATTTTATGTTCATCTCATAATTCAACCGCAAACTTTTAAGTAGACTGTAGATCGACATGAGCTCATTACCACATTCCATAGCCAAAGACCGACCAAGCAATCTGCAATTAATGGTGATGTTTGATAAAAAATAATTTATACTGAGCTATTAAATTTAGCATCATGGAGATTCCAAAAATGAATGGACTTCCTAGATTTGTTAGTGATCTCGTTTATGAACAAACATAGTTTATCAATATTACTCAATAATACAGTTACAGATTACGGATCACTGAATAACATTGTTACGGATTACATATTACCAATTAACATAGTTATGGATTACAGATTACTGAATAACAGTTTATCAATATTATTGATATTGATTGCAGAGATTTAAGTTGAACATTAACCCTGATAAATGACAAATTGGGGCATTTCCTGAGGAATTTGGAAAGGAATAACTGTACATACAATCACAGGGCAGATTCACTGTAAGAAGATGTTGAATTAGGTAAATAAGCCTTTTTGTTAAAAAATTGACCATCTTCATTAAAAAGATAAAATGCATACAGAATTAAATTAATTGCTGTCACTATTAAATTTTAGATGTAGATTCTGATATGAAATACATATTATGCCAGATTTTGGATCTCTGTTTTAAACTAAGAATAATTTTCTGATTATGTCTTGATATATATATGTTTGAAGAAGTGGTTTTCCCCATTAGTGATTTGAGCATCTGAGATAGTTTTGCTCATAAGCAACTCGGGATTAAGTGGAAAGGAAAATTTGGCATGGAAAATACTTTGAGGTAACTAAGGTTACTAGTATTCTCCATGGCAGTGGGCAAGGAGAAGATCATTGTCATTATTGTGCCAAAGCAGCCCATATGAAGTAGCACTGCAGAAAGAGGTTGGCTGACTAGAAGAATAACTAGGGAGGGCTTGTGCAACAGGCTCATGTTACGGAGCAGATAGAGGAGGATTCAGCTTTGTGTGCATTCACAGCCACAACACAAGTAGATCAGCCGTAGTCATCTGTTTGGTTCATCGATTCAAGTGCATCATGCCATTTCACCAACAGGCAGGACTGGTTTACAGAATACAAGACTTGTTCATCCAATGATTTAGTGATCTTTGGTGGTGGGCAAGAGTATACAGTTGTTGGTAAAAGAAATGCCCATATTTCCTTTAGAGGGAAATATGTTGATATTCCTTAGTGTCTACTATTGGCCAGGTATGGTGCTTAATCTGCTTCCAATTAGTTAGATTATGAGGCATTGACCCCATCTAGATGTCAACTTTAGCAATCACAAATACTACATGGTTGATAAAGAGACCAAGAAGAATGTTGCTTGTGGTGTGTAGGACCATAATTTATTTAGATTGGTGGATATTAGATAGGTTAGAGAGCATACACTAGTAGCTAAGAGTGCATCAAATATCAACATATTGTGCCTTTAGAGGAATGCACCTCAACTTGATCTACCTCTCTCAATTGGCACAAGAAAAATTGGTAGATGGACCTGTTGCACTCAAATTGTCAAAGTTCTGGGGAAGTGGAAGTACCAACTTTTTCAACAAGAATCAGATCACATATCAGCAGTCCGTGTGTCATGGTCATCCCATTCTGTAAGTTATATATTGTAAATGATCTTAGTAAATCTTTGAGTATATGTACCAACCTAGGTAAGCCTATAATTTGATGACGAATTCCATCCTAGGAGGGTTTTTAACCTTCACTGATTCCTTGTGTTTTTCGACACGGCTAATCAAAAGAGTTTTTTCCCTCCAGTTTAAACCCCCAAAGCTAGGGTGAAATTTATTGTCGGATGATTATGTGAGTCCTAGTGTTTTAGTCAAGTTTGATGTAAAAGTGGTTTGAGAATAATTTAAGTTAATTGGCTTAATTATTTTATTACAAATCATTTGGTTTACCAGATCATATTGAGTCACAGATGGGTTCGTGCCTTGAGGGTCTAAGAAAAATGTGTATTCTCTCTTGAGTATTGTAAATGAAAAATCATATGTATTAGAGGGTTGGAAAAATAATTAATCCCCTTGTGTAAATTAATTAATTCTTTTGGCAAAATAAAATAAAATCATAAGCTAGAAAATTATTAATTAGATTCAAGTTAAATTGTCTTAGGAAAATAAATTTTCCAAATGGAAAAATTCGTGGGTCTTAAAAGAATCAATTTTTAAAGGTTCTCCACTAAGGGAATATTGTATTTTTCAAGAAAATTTGGACTATTAGACCTTGGTGGTTAAGTCAAAGTCAAAGTCAGATTTTTGAGGAAATTAGCTCTAAATAATTAATTTTGAGCGAATTAAATTGAAATTAAATGATAAATTCGAAAATTACTCAAAAATAAAAAATCAAATGCCAAATTTAAAAGATCTTGAAGTGTTTATCAACGAAAAAGATTATTTTGACAAGAATAAAAAAACTAACCGTTATTTTTCCATTATCTATAAATTAGAGAGTTAGTTGAATCTCTAGTCACCTTGATCTCTGGCTAGAATTGTTGCTGAAACATTACTATTGTCCCACTAAGAACTATCTTTTCTACTATGATAAAAGACTTTGGGGTGCAACTCAAGGTGTTCTTATCGCTGATCTATGGTATGTATTGACTATGGACTTCCTATGTAGTGCTTTATATTGTTATTTTGAGATAATACATAGTGTGTGCCGGTACTCAATCCTTGGTCTCCAAGTTCACAGACTGTGGGTAAGTGTTACCTTGCTTGGATCTCGAGTTTTTATATGGTGGATTGAATATTTTCTTGAGATATATTGAACATTAATTTTTCTGAAGTCTTTTAGTCATTCCTTTAAGGAAAAAATATCATACAAATTATTTTCTCAAAATCCATTTGAAAACTTTTGTAAATAGTTTTGTAAAGTTAAATGTGTAAATTATTTTTCTAATGTCGATTGGGGTTTTAGTTTTATTTTTGTATATATTGGGGTTTGGGTGTTTCTATTTTTATTTTTGCAAGTTAGATCGAGAAACCAAGTGGTAGAAGAGCTAGATTTAGGCCCTTGAGGGTAAGATTTAGTATCTTGGATTTCTTTGCAAATTCCCCATGACTTTTTTTTGGAAAAAATAAAGGAGCTGAAGCATAATATTTTTGAGCAGGGGTTTCAACATTTTTGGGATTTCTAGGCCTGGATTTTCCTTCCTAGGCCTCACCGTTAGCCTTCCTCCCTTCAACATCTTGGTTTAGAGCCTTGTTTAGGCCTTGCTGTGGGGTTTGGAGGCCTCGACCTCCTCCCTCTCCTCCTCCTTGACCTTCCATTCACCTAGCCTCCCCTCCTTCCCTTTGCCGTAGGCCTTAGAGGCCTTGCAACCTCCTCTTTGGTCCTCCATCCTCCATTGTGAGGCCTCCTTGGCCCTTCGTCCCCTCTCGGCCCTCCTTTCAAACTTCACTCCCTTTCCTCGACCCTCTCCTTCCCCTCGACCCTCCTCCCTTGGCCTCCATTCCTCCTCCTCTCTCCCTCGACCTCCCTCCTCGACCCCTAAACCCTCTCTTTCCCAAATGCTAGCATCATTAGGCATAGTGTTGGCCCTTTGAGGCCATATTCTCCATCCTTGTGCCCCAATCTATCATCTTAGACCATTTATCCCCGCAAATTTGCTTCCCTTAGCCTTGTTTCCAATTATTGGTCTCTTTTGCCCCAAAATTGACCTGAAACCCTAAGATGAAGTTTTAAAGCTAAATAATTGGTAGTTTTGCAGGATTAAGGTCATAAAATTCATATTTTGCAAGCGGCAACGTGATCTTAAATTTTCAATGATTTTCAACGGTGGGATCTTCAAGGCCTTGGGCCTGGGGTTTGACCTCTACACCCTTGTTTTCTGTAGTTTTATTACAACAAACAAATTACTAATAACTAGGCCTAAAATCACAAATTAAATGGTCAAAGTCATTTAAAATTGCAAAATCTTCATTTTCACAAATTTTGGCCTCTTGGGTATTTGAGTTTTGGCCTAGATCTAACATTTAAGCTTGCTGGATTTTTTTGCATAACTGAAATTTTCTGCAGTTCTAAAATTTCTGAATCAAATATTTAATAAGGGCCAAAAACAAGAATTTTTAATTTCCAGATTTTTTATTTTTGGAAATATTGGGCATCTATTTTTGGCTTGATTAGTTTGTTGATTTGTAGTTAACTTAGTTCTGTAATAAACGTATCAGTTTTGAAAATTGTTGAGTTAAACTATTTAAAAGCCGTAAAATTGAAAATTTTAAGTTCTGGTGCATTTCGCTATTATTGGGCATATAGGCCATCTATATTTGATGGTTTTATCTCACTGATTTGTCTTTACTTACTGCTGTAAATCAAGAAACCAGATCTAAAATTTTACTGAATACATCATTTTAAAAGTGATCTAAACAAGCTAAATTACATTTGCTTGTCATTAGAATTTCAGTGTTTTATGTGTTGGGCAAGTTTCATCATTTGAAGTGGTTTATGCACTGTTGTTACAACATTGGTAAGATCTAAATTTTTTGTAGTATTGTTGGTATAAATTGTTATAAATCTGTGATCAACATCTTGATTGACTATTTTAAGCATTTTGCATCTTGGGTTACTTGGTATCTCGTAGAGTATTGTTGAAATTTACACTTGTATCTCTAAGCATTTTATCTTTGTCTAAAATTGTAATTCATTATTCTTAAGTATTCTTAAAATGATTCTAAGTACTTAAACAACTTAAGAAAATCTTAGCTCAAGATAAATCTTACTCATAATCTCTTGCATAAGCATACTAAGTCTAATTTACAGTAATAATTTACCTCCTAGCGTAAGCTAGGTTGATAGAGATATATGCCAACCCTTCTTATCTAGCTTGAGGGGTCTTGACAACTCTTCGGTAGTTAACACAATGACCTTCAGTCGTCAGAGCCACAGTCTTTGCAGCGCCGGAGGCATCGATTGATAGAAGCTTAACAAAAGGTATCATTAATCTGACCCTAGCCTGCTTCCCATTAGTCTTTTTCCCACAACCTATCTTGGGGCCCAGCTTCAAAATAGTTAAAGGAATGTTACACAGACTAAGCATTTAACTAAAATTTACCAAGATCACTACATCTCACATAGGTCTTAGGATTTTCATATCATATAGGTTAGTCAATCATTCAAGCAACATGTGTTCATCCGCTCATTTGGTTCCAATTCATAAGAAGAAAGGATTTGTGACTCCATTAAGGCACTGGTCTCATAATAGAAAATTTAATTTAATCAATAATCTTGCTTAATTTCAAGCAAGTGGCTAGACCAGTAATTAGTGTCTCCCAAGTAAGTTGATTCTCAACTTTCTTTCCTTCACTTCATTCTATAGGGATAAACTGCCATAACCTGCTGTTGGGAGACAACTAGAATGGAGCGGGCGGGGATTAGAGTGACAAACTCCGTCTTGAACGTTGTTGTAGTGCTTGTATAATTGGGCGGCAACATTTTTTGGCACTGTTGCCGGGGACAAGTTTGTCTTGTTGCCGGGGTTAACGACATTTTCTCATTATCTTCTAAATCATGTCCCATATTTTCATTTATCTCGCCAATGCCACATTTTTGGCACATAACTCATCATTTTTCATCTTCTCATCACCTTATCATTTTTTCTTTCACTAATCTTCTCATCTTGTTCATTCTCACATTTAACGCATGGACATTTAGGTTGGTTTTCGGTTTGGGTGGTGACTCCACTTACTCATCCATTCACTACAACATACTCTAGAAGGAATCCAGCCTGGTTAACCCTGCTCCCAATCTTGAAAAGGTTCTAAGAGATTGGTTAAACAAGTTACATTCTAGAGATTGTTTAAATTTTCTTAGACATGACACTCTCCTTGATCTCCATGCGCTTTTCATCAATCCTTCGAGTCAAAGCATCATGGGTGACTACTATGGTCCTTGCAATTTCACCAAAAACCAAGGGTATCCACACGATTTGTTAAATGAGTCAACTATGAACATATTGCCTATATTTGAAGGGAATAATGCTATCAACGCTGAAGAGCATATAAAGAAGTTTAATTCATTCCTCCATAGATATTTTCATCCTACAGACTATAATTATGAACATGTCAAGATGAAGTTGTTTGTCTTATCATTGGAGGGTAATGCAATTGATTGGTTTCATGTCAAGGATAATAATGCTTTCAATTCTCTAAGGACCCTCGATGCTTTTCGAGACAAATACATGGATAAAAGGGAAGGGAAGTACTTGGTGAAAGAATTCAATACCATCAAGAAGAAAGAAAATGAAACAATGGTGGAATTTAACTAGAGGTTCAAAAAATTACTAAGGGACATGTCTCAAGACTACAAGCCTCCTGAGAAAACTGTCTTGGAAACATATCTTGAGGCTTACCATGTAGAAGTTCAGTATAAGATAAGGCAGACTCACCCTACCAATTTAGTTACTGCCCAAAACACTACGGAAGTGTTAGAAAAGGATAAAAGAGCTTCAAGTAAATCTGAGATCCTTGGTTATGAAAGAGTTCCAGTCAAAATCAAAGAAGAGTCAAAAACAATAAAAGAGTTAACCCGATTGGTTAAAGAAATGGAAATTAAACACGACAAGCAAATGAGTGACTTACACTCTAGGATGATCCAGATGGTGGATATTCAGCTTATGGTCAATACTGGGCCTTGGCTTAGAAGAAATCTTCCCACAACGCAAAGCCCCCCAGATCCTCAAATTAACATGTTTGGAAATGAAATCCATTTGCCTCTAAAGGATTGGATGGAAATTATCAGGAATAGTCATAGTATTGATTCTCTTAACTTAAGCAATAAAGGTGAAGAGTGGCTTGAGGAATCACCTATCCAAGGCATAGGAGAATCAACCTCTGAGTTTCTTAAAACTAACCCTGGTTTTGCAGTGGTAGAATGGATCAATCAAATAAAAATAAATGTACCTATCAGTCGGATGATCAAAAAGCCAATTCAGAATAACTCAATCACAGAAGAGGTTAAAGCGTTTCCTCAATAGGTTCTTGAGCCTCCATCTCTTTCTGTTTCATGTGATGGTCATACCAAGCTTGAAGAAGTTTCGAATGAAATATCTCATCCCAAGGACCCTTTAGAAGAACCTGTTGTGATGCAGTCCAACATTGGGAATTATGCTGTCCTTTTTTATCTCATAGATTTTCCTAAGGATGATATAGAGGCTAAATATATGATGTGGCATGTTAGAGTCAGTTAGTTTATTAGTCGAAGGTCTTTGAAAATTCATAGTTTTGCTGTCATACAAAGGGTCAAACTCACAAAAAATTTCACTGTTATGAGTTTGACTAACCACTGCCTGGGAAGTCATTATGAAAGTGGTTTTTCATTTGGTCATCAAGGTCTTTATCATTAATGGGAAGGGGTGTTTGAGTTTGAAAGCTTTCATTATGATTTTTGAGTCAGAATTTTGGGGGTTTGTATGTCAATTTAGCCTATGATCACTGTTGTCATAGTCTAGGGGGTCATTACATGGGGTTTCCATTTATCACAAGTTAAAACCATAGCAATCAAGTTTCATTTGTTAAAGTTTTATAGGTCTATTAGTGGTGTCTATTATATCCCCATGTAACCATTCCCATGTCCATCATTCACGATTTATCATTCACCTTTATGTACTCCTTCCATGTGCCATTTATCATCATTTCATCCCTCAATTCACACCTCATCATCATGCCATTATACCCCCCCTAAATTCATAATCCATCCTCATAATTCATAATCCATGTGGAAGAAGGTTGTTGTGCAACCACTGTGCAAACTAGGATCAATGATTTTGGAAGCCTGCAAACAGGGAAATGAGAACTTAAAGGATTATACACCATCACATAGACATTTAAATCCTACCCCTTTGATCCATTTTTCCAGAGGAGGTGTGCAACCATACAGAGCATGGAGGGCTACTTGGATTCGCTGTGCAGTGCTGCGCAAAATACCCTGTTTTAGCCATCATTTTGAAACACTGTTTCCGAATGAATGGAGGCAAATTTAAAAAATATGAAAGAGGTTTTTCTCAATCATAGAACAATTAACAATAACCTCTTCTAGTTTCTGCACAGGTGTAACAAATTGAGAGTTTCAAATGCATCTTCAAAGCTCATTTTTCGTAATTTGTAAATTTCCTGTTTTTGTAGAGAATTTTCTAGGAAGTTGGGGAAGAATTTGGAGAAACTGAGAGAGGTTTATCTTCACAAAGGTATCATCTACAATAACCTCCTTTAGTTTTTACATAGGTATTACTACTTGGGAGATATACCCAAAACATTGTCCCGCTGCGCAGGTGCTACACAGTTGCTGCGTAATTACTGCACAGGCCATGCCCACACTATTACACGCATGCTGGAGGGAAGCCACTTGTCAGGTTTTCAAGGAGTTGACATGGAGCATGTGTGGTAGCCATATCACCTCCTTAGCAGTTCGCCACATGCCAGTTTTGAAAGCACAAAGTACCGGTTGCTGCTCAACTGCGACACAACCTTTTGCACACTCAACTACCTACCTTTGTGCTTTTTGCTTTTTTCACTTCATTTTGATCATTGTCGAAGATAATATTGTTTCCTTTTAGAAAAAATTAGTTTTAAAGATAAAAAAAACACTTTTCTTCTTCTGTTTTCGTGAAAAAGACTTTGAAAAACAACAATTTTTCTCCTTTTGAATTTTAGGATCAATCCTCTCTTGGAAAACTATTGCAGTTTAATCTTGTGCTTTGTATTAATGCATTTGCTTGAATGTTGAAGATATTCTAGTTGAGTTGCATAGATACTTATGGTATGAATGGTTAAGAAAAAGTTTCTTTTTAGTTTATATGTTATCCTGTTATGTTATCTTCTTAAACTGATTTGAAGGTGTATGGAACAGTGGCACTTGAATTCATTTCATATGCTCATGTCTAGTTGTACCAAATGTTTCAGTTTGCAAATAAAATATGTATACCTTCGAAAGTTTTGTATTTTCTTCTTGATAGTCATTTATCTAAGTTGTAGTAATGAAATGTCATTTATTCTGCTACTTTTCACGAATGTTTTGATAACCCCCCCCATAATCTTCAATATACTACAATTTATTGTTCATTCCAAAGCTGTACTAATTGAGGCTTTGTACATGAAACTGGTTGGAAAATACATTAGCATGTTGGACTACGGAGGTCATGATCACATCACTAGTTTTTCTTAGAATCCTCTACCACCCCCATACCAAAAATTAAACATTTCTAGAACTGGTCTCTATCAAAGATCATATTCAAAAGTTTTATATCTGAGTTTGCTCAGTGAGGGAACCCCCTCAGGTTGAAGAAGACCAGTCTATCAACCTAAAGAGGTCTGTGGTTGCCTCTGAGGTTTCTCCTTTCAGCCTGGAGAAAACTATAGAGTGCTAACATGGCACATGAGTTTTGATGGTGCTTCAAAACCAGGTAAAGGGGCCGAGATTGTTTTCACTTCCCCCTTGAACATGTATTCAAATTTTCTTCCTGCCTAGAGTTTGAAGCTACCAACAACGTAACTGAATATGAAGCTTTACTGCTAAGTTTGAAAATAGCTCGGGACCTCAGAATAAAATTGCTAACTGTAAGAGGTGACTCAAATCTTGTTATCAAACAAGTTAAGGGTATATTCTTATGCAAGAGTGATAGACTCAGGATGTTGAGTCCCTATAATACTAGTGATTACCCCATTAATATTGTAGTTATACCCCTTATTAATATTGTTGTGCCCCTATTTCCCCCATATTGTTATTACTGTGCCCCATAGAATCCTTCTATTGTTATTTTTGTGGCTTTATATTATTATTGTTAGGTCGGCTGGATTATATTGTGACTCCTTAGACTCCTATATATAGAAAGGAGGTTTTGTCATTTGTATCATCCAAGAATTGTTCATTTATGTAATGTAAAGGAGGTTCCCCCTCGAAGAGGTTGAATTCTAAGGCGTTGATCTATCTTTTCTATCTTTTCTTGAGCTGGTTTCATAACATTTGGTATCAGAGCTTTGGATTCTAGGGTTTCACTGCTCCAAACAGGTCATCGTGGAATTTTCGCTATAACTTTTTTTCTGTGATGTTTCAGAAGTCGCAAAAAAAACCTATTTGAGAAGAAATCGCGCCGAACCTTGGGTCCGAATTTCAGAGCTTTTCGTGCGATATTTGCGGAGATATGATCTGAGGAAGTTGGTCTTTTTGCAGACTCCTGAATTACATTCAAAACAGGTGAACTGGGGAAAATCGTCATAACTTTCTCTCTGAGGATCGGATTGAAGTTTCATAAGAAGGTACAGAAAGAGGACAGACTGTAGTTTCTTGTGGGTGTTTTTCAGATTCAAAGGTCGAAACAGTGACTCGTGGAACGTCGTACAAGTTCGCTCTATTGAACTAGTCTATAATCAAGTCACTGTGGGAGATTTCACATAACTCTTCCTTGGAGAATCCAATTTGGGTCAGACTTGTGGCATTGGAAAGAGGACACAGAGGGTTACTACAGGTCACAAATTCAGAACTAGATAATCAGAAAGTACAGAGATACATCAGAGGCAATATCGAGCTCCTACAAAGTGAAAAAAGGTGTGTATATTTTCTTTAATTTTTGCTTAAGCTTGGTTTGAAAATTTATTTTGAAGGAATTCAAAGGGCATATTAGAGAATTATTATCGGTAAATGATGCCCCGAGGTAAGAAAATGCAAACACCTAGTAAGGAACCTGAAAGCTCTAGCATGACTCATGAAGAAGAAGAAGAAGAAGAAATGCTATATGATATATCAAAATTACAAAAACAACTGCAACAAGTGTCACTTGCACAAAAAGCAACAGAATCTAAGATGGATGGTTTAAGGAAAGATGTAGAAGCTAAGATGGATGGCTTAAAGAAGGGTGTAGAAGCTAAGATGTATTTTTTAAAGAAAGGCGTAGAAGCTAAGATGGATGGCATGGAAGCTAAGGTGAATGGCATGGACGCTAAAATTGATGGCATGGATGATAAGATGGAAGAATTGAAGATAAATATTGAATAAGTTGCTACAAGAAATGGTCACTAAGGGTGAAAGGGTACTAAAGGAAACTCATGATGAGAACAAAAGAAATTTTAATCATGATTCCATAGACCCTAATGTTGGATCGAAGACTCACCATATTCCAAAAATCGATATGAGGAAGTTTGATGGCAAGGATCCCGCCACATGGATATTACAGATGGAGCAATTCTTCGATCTCAATAATGTGCAAAACACACAAAAGGTACGTATGGCAACTTTATATTTGGAACCAAATCAGTTTGTATGGTATCAATGGCTTTGCTCTCGTAAACAATTTATCACTTGGGCAATTTTTACGGAAGAATTGATAGCACATTATGAGGATACAAAAAGCAACACTTTTTTTAGCCAATTGATAAGTCTCAAACAAAAGGGTTCAATAATGGAGCACATTGAGGAGTTCCAAAAATTGAACATAAGGGTAAAAGATATTCCAGAGGAGCATAGGATTGATGTGTTCATAGGGTCTTTAAAGGATAATATCCAACATGATGTTCGCCTTTGGGAACCTGATTCATTAGAGAAGGCATTCAGGTTAGCAAGAAAAATGGAAAGCAAAATTATGGCAACCAGGAAGCATACCACTCACAACTATAAAGACGGAAGTGTTGTTGCCCTAGTCTTCCACAACCTATAAGGTTGACACCACAACAATTGGAAGAAAAAAGAGCAAAAGGGCTTTGTTACAGTTGTGATAGCAAATACACTAAAGGTCATAAGTGTGCTGAGAAGAAATTATTCTACATAGATTGTGAAGAGGAAGAAGAAAAGGAGCAAGAAAGGTCAAAAGAAGAGGATATACTCCAGGAACAAAGCCTAGATAAAGAAGAAATAAATCCGACCATATCTTGTAATGCATTGGCGGGAATTACCACTCCTCAAACCATCAAGATAGAAGGACAAATCAAGAAGAAAAAGGTAATAGTGTTGATTGATTCAGGAAGCACCCACAATTTTATTCATTGTAAGGTAGCAAAAGAATTGAATTGCTTCCTATATCCAGCACCAGAGTGTCAAGTGATGATTGCAAATGGAGGAACAATAAATTGCTCTGGAAAGTGCCATAATATCAAGCTATCCATGGGAGAATATGTATTGACTAGCCCAATGCTTTCCATTCCAATGGGAGGTGCTGATGTTGTACTAGGAGTCCAATGGCTACAATCCTTGGGTACAATAGCTTTTAATTTTCAAGAACTTTTCATGAAATTTTCTGTGGAAGGAAAGGAAGTTGAATTAAGGGGTATTGCAGGGAAACCGGGAAAGATAATCAGCTCTAATGGTATGACAAAGCTTCTAAAAAAGGAACAAAGAGGTGTAATTGCACAATTATGTTCGCTAGATGTTTCCACATTGGAATCATCTATTTCTCCAGATCTCCAAAAAGTCTTGGACAATCATTCCAAGGTATTTGAGACTCCCAAAGGTCTCCCACCTATTCGTGATCATGATCATGCTATTCATCTGATTCCAGGAAGTGTTCCTCCAAACATCAGGCCGTACAGATATCCCTATGCCCAAAAGAGTGAAATTGAACGTATGGTTGCAGAAATGCTAGAGGCTGGTATAATTCAACCAAGTCAAAGTTCTTTCTCTGCTCCAGTAGTATTGGTGCACAAGAAGGATGGATCATGGCGCATGTGTCCGGATTATAGGGAGCTCAACAAGCTCACTATTAAAGATAAGTTTCCCATTCCTGTCATTGATGAATTACTGGATGAATTGCATGGATCAATTTACTTCACCAAGTTGGATCTTCGTTCGGGATATCATCAAATCAGAATGAAGATTGAAGACATTCCGAAAACAACATTTAGAACTCATGAGGGTCATTATGAATTTTTGGTCATGCCTTTTGGCCTTACCAATGCACCTTCAACATTTCAAGGTTTGATGAATTCAATTTTCAAACCATTCCTTAGAAAATTTGTGTTAGTATTTTTTGATGATATACTAATCTACAACAAGTCTTGGAAGGATCATGTTGAACATGTTGACAGGGTGCTACAACTATTGGAGGAGAAACAATTATATGCAAAAAGATCCAAATGTTTCTTTGGAGTACAAGAGGTGGAATATTTGGGTCATATTGTATCTCATGAAGGAGTTAAGGTAGACCCTAGCAAAATTAAAGCCATTAAGGAATGGAAAATTCCCACATCCATAAAGCATCTGCGAGGATTTCTTGGGTTGACAGGGTATTATCGCAAGTTTGTTAAGAATTATGGGAGAATAGCAGCACCTCTAACAACATTATTGAAGAAAGATGCATTTTCATGGACCCTAGAAGCAACAAAGGCCTTCAAACATCTTAAAGAGGCAATGTGCCAAGCACCGGTCTTAGCTACACCGGACTTCACAAAAACCTTTATTGTGGAATGTGATGCTTCAGGAAATGGAATTGGTGTTGTTTTAATGCAAGATGAAAGACCCATTGCTTTTGAAAGTCGTCCAATCAAGGGAAAGTTTTTACACAAAGCTATTTATGAGAAGGAAATGTTGGCAATACTCCATGCACTTAAGAAATGGCGACCCTACCTAATGGGAAGACACTTCAAGGTAAAAACGGATCATGATAGCCTTAAATACTTTTTAGAACAAAGATTATCCTCTGAAGAGCAACAAAAGTGGGTCACAAAGATGTTGGGTTATGACTTTGAAATCATCTACAAAAAAGGGAAGCAAAATGTGGTGGCAGATGCACTCTCAAGAAAGGATGAGGATGTGGAAGCATTGTTGTGCGCCATTTCTATTATCCAACCAGATTGGATAAATGAAGCAAGGGAGGAATGGAAGAATGACGAAGAAGTGTGGGCACTTATTCGAAAGTTACAACAAGATTCCAGTATGTTTGATACATTTAGCTGGAAAAATGATTCGTTATGGTACAAAGATCGCTTATACCTCTGTAAGAATTCCCAGCTAAAACAAAAGATTCTTATGGAATTGCACACTTCTCCCTTAGGAGGGCACTCAGGATTTTTAAAAACTTACCACAGGGTTAAGAAGGAATTTTTTTGGGATGGCCTTAAATCAGATATTCAAAAGTTTGTGGCGGAATGTTTGGTTTGCCAACAAAATAAAGTTGAAACAATTAAGACACCAGGTCTATTACAACCTTTATCCATTCCAAGCCAACGTTGGGAGGAGGTTTCAATGGATTTTATCACAGGTTTACCCAAGTCTGAGGGAAAGAGTGTCATCATGGTGGTAGTTGACAGACTTACCAAGTATGCACACTTTTGTGCATTATCACATCCATTTAAAGCCAGTACAGTTTTTACTGCATTTATGGAAACAATTCAAAAGCTACATGGAAACCCAAAGATTATTGTAAGTGACAGAGATCCCATTTTCACTGGAAATTTTTGGACATAATTATTTTCTTGTCTTGGTACTCAGTTAGCTCATAGCTCATCTTATCATCCTCAATCTGATGGGCAAACTGAGATAGTAAACAAATGTTTGGAAGGATATCTTCGTTGCTTTGTATCTGATAAACAGACACAATGGGTCAAATGGTTGCCTCTGGCTGAATGGTGGTATAACACTTCCTTCCATACAGCAACAAAAATGACCCCATTTATGGCACTTTATGGGTATCAACCACCATCCATCACATCATATTTAAGAGAAAATTCTAAGGTTCAGGCAGTGGAACATCACATCGAACATCAACAACAAGTCCTCCAACTCTTAAAGGATAACCTCGTGTTGGCACAGAATAGAATGAAACAACAGGCAGATCAACATCGCAGTGAAAAAAGTTTTGATGTAGGTGATTGGGTATTCCTACGGCTACAACCATATAAGCAAATGTCCCTCAAGCAAGCTAAGAAGGATAATAAATTATCACCAAAGTATTATGGTCCGTACAAGGTGTTGCAAAAGATTGGTACTATGGCATACAAATTGGAGCTTCCTGCAGCTTCTCGATTGCACCCAGTTTTCCATGTTTCATGTTTAAAGAAGGTTATAGGCGACAAGCTCCCAGTTCAAACAATATTGCCAGAACTTGACGAGGAAGGAAAAATTATATTGGAACCGGAAGCAGTCACAAAAACAAGAACTCGACAACTACGAAATCGATCAATTTCAGAGTATCTTATCAAGTGGAAGAACTTATCCGCTGAAAATTCCACATGGGAGGATGAGAATTTTATGCAGAAGTATCCAGAACTACTCAAGCGTTGAGGACAACACTTTTTTGAAGGAGAGGGGCATGTTGGGTCCCTATAATACTAGTGATTACCCCATTACTATTGTAGTTATACCCCTTATTAATATTGTTGTGCCCCTATTGCCCCCATATTGTTATTACTGTGCCCCATAGAATCCCTCTATTGTTATTTTTGTGGCTTTATATTATTATTGTTAGGTCGGCTGGATTATATTGTGACTCCTTAGACTCCTATATATAGAAAGGAGGTTTTGTCATTTGTATCATCCAAGAATTGTTCATTTATGTAATGTAAAGGAGGTTGCCCCCTCGAAGAGGCTGAATTCTAAGGCGTTGATCTATCTTTTGTTGAGCTGGTTTCATAACACAGGAAGTACACAAATGCTATATGGGATACCATAGAATTGTTCGATGCATTTGGCTTACATATTGTTCATAGAGAAGAAAACGGTCAAGCCAATGAGCTCGCTGTAGCTGCTTCCACTTTTCAAATCTTTGACAGTTTAATAAAGGATAGAGCTAGATTGGAAGTCATTTTTAGACCATCTGTTCCTATTAATGTGGAACATTGACAAGTTTTTTATAATGAAAAACAAATTGTCTATTTCCTAAATCACTTAGACGAATTTGAAAGTTTCCAATCTTGCTATAAGGAAGAAGGATATAAACTTAGAGGAAAGGATGTGGTAAATCCCACCGTGGGAAACATGGTGGCCATGGAACAACTCTTTGACAGAAACAATGCAACCAAAAAGAATGACAAAAAAAGTTAGATCTCAGGGAATTCATTGAGGTAAATATCAGTTTTCCTGAAAACCCAAATATGGTTAAAATTAGTAAAGGAACTTTTGAAGGGGAAAAGGAAAGTTTAGTTGAATTATGCATTGAATATCTTGATGTTTTAGCCTTTTCATATGATGCTCTCAAAGGATATCGGAAGGATGTTATTCAACATACTATTCCTTTGAAAGATGAAGAGGCCAAACCATTCAAGCAAAAGCTTAGTCAAATAAATTCTAAGTTAGCTCCTCTGGTTCAGAAAGAATTGCAAGAAATGCTTGTTGCTGGTATCATCAGGCAAACTCAACATTCATCCTAGTGCTCAAACCTGGTTATTGTTAGAAAGAAGAATGGTACTATCAGATTATGTGTGGATCTTCGAAATCTTAACCTGGCCTGTAAAAAAGATAATTATCAGCGACCCAACATGGAGAATATGTTGCAAAGGATAACCGGGTCTGGTATGATGTATTTATTAGATGGTTTTTCTGGTTCTAACTAAGTTTCGGTTAAAGATGAAGATCACCATAAGACCACTTTCACCACACCTTGTGGTACTTTTGAATATCTCAGAATGCCTTTTGGATAAACAAATGTAGGGGCTACTTTTCAGAGAGCCATGGATTATGCTTTCAAGGCGATCCTGTGGACTTACCAACAAATGGGAAGATGTTGAAGTTATACTACAGAGATGACATTGGATGCCATGGGCATCGTTTTGTATAGTATCTCTAACCCTATTCCCTTTTTATTTCATGTCGTTAGATAGTTTATTTCACATATTTATATTATGTCTTATATTTCAGTTTGTTAAAGTATATTTCTATTCTACCGGTATTTACTATATATGCATGATGATTTTGATGTTGAATGGATATCTATTTGATGGACTTTGTTTCCTTGGATGCGATATTTCGGGATTCTCACGTTACTTCTTGGAAGCAACGTGTCCCCATATGGAGCCAGATGTTGCACTCAAATTGTCAAAGTTCCGGGGAAGTGGAAGTACCAACTTTTTCAACAAGAATCAGATCACATATGAGAAGTCTGTGTGTCATGGTCATCCCATTCTGCAAGTTATATATTATAAATGATCTTAGTGAATCCTTGAGTCTATGTAACAATCTAGGTAAGCCTATAATTTGATGATGAATTCCATCATAAGAGGCTTTTTAACCTCACTGATTATCTGTGTTTTTCGATAGGCTAATCAGAAGAGCTTTTTTCCCTGCAGCTTAAACCCCCAAAGCTTGGGTGAAATTTATTGTTATATTATTAGGTGAGTCCTAGTGTTTTAGTCGAGTTTGATGTTAAAGTGGTTTGAGAATAATTTAAGCTAATTGACTTAATTATTCTATTACAAATCACTTGGTTTACTAGATCATATTGAGTCGCAGATGGGTTACGTGTCTTGATGGTCTAAGACATGTGTATTCCCTCTTTGAGTATTGTAAATGAAAAATCATATGTATTAAAGGGTTGGAAAAATAATTAATCCCCTCATGTGTAAATTAATTAATTTTTTTGGCAAAATACAATTAAATCCTAAACCAAAAAATTAATTAATTAGAGTCAAGTTAAATTGTCTTAGGAAAGTAAATCAAAATGGAAAAATTCGTGGGTCTTAAAAGAATCAATTTTTAAAGGTCCTCCATTAAGGGAATATTGTCTTTTTCAAGAAAATTTGAACACTTGGACCTTGGTGGTTAAGTCAAAGTCAAAATTTTGAGGAAATTAGCTCTAAATAATTAATTTTGATTTAATTAAAATGGAATTAAATGATAAATTAGAAAATTTCTCAAAAATAAAAAATCAAGGGTCAAAATTAAAAGATATTGAAATGTTTATCAACGACCAAGATTATTTTGACAAGGATAAAAGAAACTAGTCGTTATTTTTCCATTTGGACGATTTATCTATAAATTAGAGAGTCAGTTGAGTCTTTAGTCATCTTGATCTCTGGCTAGAATTGCTACTGAAGTATTTTATAAACTATTGTCACATTGGGAACTATTTTTCTACTGTTATAAAAGAGTTTGGGGTGAAACTCGAGGTGTTCTTGTTGCTGATCTGTGGTATATATTGACTACATGCTTCCTATGTGGTGCTTTATATTGTTATTTTGAGATAATACATAGTGTGTGCAGGTACTCAATCCTTGGTCTCCAAGTTCACAGACTGTGGGCAAGGGTTACTTTGCTTGGATCTCTAGTTTTTAAATGGTGGATTAAATCTTCGCTTGGGATTTAGTGAATATTAATTTTTCTGAAGTGTTTTAGCCATTCTTTCAAGGAAAAATATCATAAAAATTATTTTCTCAAAATCCATTTGAAAACCCATGTATATTTTGTAAATTTAAATTTGTAAATTATTTTTCTAATTTGGGTTGGGGTTTTAGTTTTATTTTTGTATATATTGGGGTTTGGGTGTTTCTATTTTCATTTTTGCAGGTTAGATCGAGAAATCAAGTGGGAGAAGAGCTAGATCTAGGCCCTTGAGGGTAAGATCTAGTCTCTTGGAAATTTTGCAGGTTCCCCACAATTTTTTTTTTTTGGAAAAATCAAAGGAGCTGAAGCATAAATTTTTTGAGCAGGGGTTTCAACCTTTTCGGGACTTCTAGGCCCGAATTTGCCTTCCTAGGCCTCAACGTCAGCCTTCCTCCCTTCAGCGTCTTGGTTTAGGGCCTTGTTTAGGCCTTGTTGTGGGGTTTTGAGGCCTCAACCTCCTCTCTCTCCTCCTCCTTGGATGTGCATTCCCTTGGCATCCCCTCCTTCCCTTTGTTGTAGGCCCTAGAGGCCTTGCGGCCTCCTCTTTGGCCCTCTGTCCTCCACTGTGAGGCCTCCTTGGCTCTACATCCCCTCTTGACCCTCCTTCCAACCTTCGCTCCCTTTCCTCAGACCTCTCCTTTGCCTCGACCCTACTCCCTCGACCTCCCTCCTCGACTCTTAAACCCTATCTTTCCCAAACGCTAGCCTCATTAGGAATAACGTTGGCCCTTTAAGGCCATATTCTCCATCCTTGTGCTCCAATCTATCATCCTAGCCCATTTATCCCCGCAAATTTGCTTCCCTTAGCCTTGTTCTCCAATTATTGAACTCTTTTGGCCCAAAATTGACCTGAAACCCTAAGCTAAACTTTTAAAGCTAAATACTTGGCAATTTTGCTGAATTAAGGTCTCCAAATTCATATTTTGCAAACGACAACATGATCCTAAATTTTCAATGGTGGGATCTTCAAGGCCTTGGGCCTAGGGTTTGACCTCTAAACCCTTGTTTTCTGTAGTTTTATTACAACAAGCAAATTACTAATAATTAGGCCCTAAAATCACAAATTAAATGGTCAAAGTCATTTAAAATTGCAAAATCTTCATTTTCACAAATTTTGGCATCTTGGATATTTGAGTTTTGGCCAAGATATAACATTTAAGGTTGCTAGATTTTTCTGCATAATTGAAATTTTCTGCAGTTTTGAAATTTTTGAATCAAATACTTAATAAGGGCCAAAAGCTGAAATTTTCAATTTCCAGAAATTTTTTCTATTTTTGGAAATATTGGGCATCTAATTTTGGTGATATGTGATTAACTCACTGTTGTAATAAACATATCAACTCTGAAAATTGCTAAATCAAACTCTCTAGAAGCCCTAAAATTGAAAATTTCAAGTTCTGATATATTTTGCTATTTTTGGGCATATAGGAAATCTATTTTTGGCAGTTTTATCTTGCTGACTTGTCTTTACTTACTGCTGTAAATCAAGAAAATAGATCTAAAATTTTATTGAATACATAAACTTAAAGTGATCTAAACAAGCTGAATTACGTTTGCTGGTCATTTGGATTTTAGTGTTTTATGTGTTGGACAAGGTTCATCATTTTAAGTGTTTTATGTGTTGGACAAGTTTCATCATTTGAAGTGGTTTATGCACTACTGTTACAACATTGATAAAATTTGAATTTTGTGAAGTAGTATTGCTAGTATAAACTGTGATAAATTTGTGATCAACATCTTGATTGACTATTTTAAGCATCTGGCATTTTAGGTTACTTGGTATCTTGTGGAGTATTATTGAAATTTACACTTGTATCTCTAAGCATTTTATCTTGTCTAAGATTGCAATTTATTATTGTTAAGGATTCTTAAAAGGATTCTAATTAAGTACTTAAACAACTTAAGAAAATCTTAACTCAAGATAAATCTCACTCATAATATTTTGCATAAGCATACTAGGTCTAGATTTGCATTAATAATTTACAAGATAGAGATATAGGAAAACCATTCTTATCTAGCTTGAGGGGCCTCGACAACTCTTCGATGGTTAACACGGTGACCTTGAAGTCGCTAGAGCCACAGTCTCGGCAACGCCAGAGGCACCGTGTGATAGAAGCCTAATAGAAGGTATCGTTAATCAAGCCCTAACCTGCTTCTTGTTATCCTCCTTCCCACAACCTACCTTGGAGCCCAACTTCAAAATATTTAAAGGAAGGTTACACTTAGACTAGGCATTTAACAAAAAATACCAAGATCACTACATCTCACATAGGTCCTAGGATTTTCATATCATATAGGTTAGTTAATCATTCAAGCAACGGGTGTCCATCTGGTCATTTTTGGTTCCAATTCATAAGAAACAAGAATTTGTGACTCCATTAAGGCACTGGTCTCATAATAGAAAATCTAATTTAATCAATAATCTTGCTTAATTTCAACCAAGTGGCTAGGCCACTCATCTGTGTCTCCCAAGTAATTTGATTCTCAATTTTATTTCCTTCACTTCATTCCATAGGGACTACCCCCCATAGCTTGCTGTTGGGAGACAACTAGAATAGAGTGAGCAGGGATACGAGTGATAGCCTCCTTCTTGAGCGTTGTCGCGGTGCCTGTATAATCCGGGCAACAACATGACCTTTAAACATTCAACACCAGAGACAAGGAGTTTGAGGAACTTGCTAGGAAGAGAAGTAACATTGCATGCCATTTGATGAAAGGAAAAGTTTGCAGAGCACGAAGAGTATTTCACTTGGTTCACATAGAAATTTGTGGACCAATGAGCAAGAACATCAATCATTGGTGTTGGGGTTTCCTTTTTGTTGATGATTACAATAAGAAAATATGGGCGTTTTCTTTGAAAGTAAAATCTGAAGTGTTAATTAATTTCAAAAGTTTAAAGCCTTAGTAGAAAAAGAGTCAGGTTGCCAAATTACCTTTGTTATGTCTAATAATGGCGGAGGATTATGTTTCAAATAATTCAATAACGTTTGTTCTAAACATGGAATCAAGAGGAAGTTCACCACGCCTTACACTCCACAAGAAAATGCAACTGTTGAAAGAGGTAACTGGAAAATCATAGAGACAACGAAATGTATGTTGTAAAATTGATGTGTCCCACATAGGGTTTGGGATGAGGTAGTTTTCACAACAATATACTTGCTAAATAGATCTCCTACATTGGCAGTGAAGTAGAAGTCCTAGAGGAAGTGCCAGTGTATATATATGATTGATTATTTCAACAGAGGTTTAGGCTACACAATTCACTTTAATTGTCAGATTGGGGTTGGTAGACTTGTGAGGCTCTCCATGTTGTATACATAAAAGACAAGTCCCTCATACTTGTATGGATTCCCTAAGCAAGGAAATTCATGGGAATTTGTGATTAAATGAAAGAACCTACTTATGTATGGTACACTACTCAGTTACATGGCACCTCAAGCACCTAATTGTTCTTTAGCGCTGACTAGCTCAATGTCACTGGGTGTATTTCATACTCAAGCAATTCTGCAGAATTCAATTCTATAACATTTTTTGACAAGGAAGACTGAAAAATTCCTCAAACCACTAATTCTATGAAATCATAAATCACACAATCACACTTGCTTGAAACCGAAAAAAATCAACTAAACTTGAAATGCATTCAAATACTTTAAGAACAAATACAACAATATAAACCTACTTAAAAATTAAAAAGGAAAAGTATTGACACCAAACCACACCTTGAGTGGGCCCCTACTCAAGGTTGGCTTGTGCCTCAATGCACCTGAACGATCAACACGTGTGAGGTTAAATCTCCAAAATCATTCACAACAACACAACAAAATATGATTACACAAATTAACATGTAGAACAATAGACTATTAATCTAAACATAGCAATAACATAGTTTATATATGATTATCCCATGTGCTACAAAGCATTGGTATATATAAAAACTTCACAGTATTAACATGGAACATATAACAACAAATATCCATTTCAGTGAACTAAACAAAAACAAGAATAGTTGGTCAATGATTCCAACAACGTGATGATCATGAGTTTTATTCATGGCTCTAGTGCCTACACGCTAAGCCAATGCATGGGTGCAATGGTAAATATTGGTGCAACTGTAGTCATTGATGCAATTTGCAGACATAACACACTCAAGATTCCAACATTTGGTTGAAATCTAAGAAATACCACATGCGTTAAAGGATAATTGTTCAACAATTTTATAACAACCCTCATAACTAGAAAGATCACATGTTTATGAAATTCGGCCAACAGGCCTACAATTCTTGGTGTTGGTGTGCACCCATGCCCTCTTGACCCATTAGCATGGCCACGATCCTCATGGCTTCATAAAAGATAAAGGTCACTTTTATGCCTAGTTGCCAAAAGGTCTTAGGACTTTGCAAAAATCTTTTGAGATTCATTAAAATAGTGGACCCCTTGAAAATACCCAGTATCTAATAAATATCCCTAATCTAAAATAAAAAAGTCTTCAACCTGGTGGTCAAGGTTACTCCTTTGATGCTTGATCGAGATAAATATGGCCACCGAAAACCAACCTGTGTATTCAAGAAATTCTCCGGATACTATAATTAGTTGACCAATGATTATAACATTGCAAACCATAGACTTGTGTATATATCTACGGAGGCACATACACCTACATCTAAATACCTCTTTAACAACCCTTAACATTAATCAAAGCAAAAGAAATAAATAACTTAGGAATATATATATATATATATATATAAAGCAATGGAAGATATATAACAATCAAAGACTGGAAAATGAGGGATACTTAGGCAAACATGGATGTTTTATTAAGCCAAAAGGATGCCAAATAAGCGACTCATCATCTCACCCCAACTGACTTGGTCACATATATATATATATATATATAAGCAGTGGAAGATATATAGCGATCAAAGACTGAAAAATGAGGGATACTTAGGCAAAAATGGATGTTTTACTAAGCCAAAAGGATGTCAAATAAGCGACTCATCGTCTCGCCCCATCTAACTCGATTGCATATATATATAAGTAGTGGAAGATATATAGCGATCAAAGACTGAAAAATGAGGGATACTTAGGAAAAAATGGATGTTTTACTAAGCAAAAAGGATGCCAAATAAGCGACTCATAATCTCTCCGCCACCAAATCGATTGTATGTCCCCATGCAACCTATTATGTTTCAGGAAGACCGACATGTAGGTCCCCCTAATTATAGGTAGGGTGGCAAAATTCCCCTGGGTTGTAGTACCCCAACGTCTTATCCATCCATGTCCAATTAGATCATTTTTCTTCTTCATCCCATTGGATTAGGGATCAATATAATCTTGTAGGGCACCAAATTTGAGGGTAGTAGAAGTGAAACCCTTTCCATCGTGACCGTGAGTAAAGAGTAGGTTTAGTACATTTCCTGATTAAGGGCTGGGCTAATGTAAGGGTAACCCATGGGTTTTCTATCCTATAAGATTGGTGGTAACTCCTCCCAAATATCATGTTACACCAAAAGAGCCTTCAAGTAATAAGTGCATGTCAACTCATGACATTCTATGGAAGTGTACCATTGGTTATGTCGAATGGTCGCTGGTTCACTAGGATATTCTCTTGGTCTTGAAAAATCATTGACAACAAGGCCAATAAATGGATATTCTTCTCGAACCATTAGCCTAACTTCTAGCTTTGTCTGTGCATAAAAAATTGAGTCCTTTTCCCATTTGACTAAATTAGTAATGTAAGACATAAAAGCCCTTAATTGAAGGTCCTCGATGAAGGGGTTGGGATTCCATTGAGAATTGTCATGCAAATAAAGTTGAATAAATAAAATTTACAAAGTATATTTTGATCAGCTATATCTTGAATTGTGATATAGTTGATAAAAGTTTTCGGTTGATTGATTTCATAAGACTGGTTGTCTATATTTTTCCTTAGTCAGAAGGCAATCCATGAGTTGTCTAAATAGACATGGTAAACTCTAGAGTGCACTTAAAGTCGAGGCCTCCATACCAATTTCATAAGCCGCGTAATTAGGTCTTTGTTCTTTCTAATAGAGATCTTTCCATTTGGAAATTTGGGTTTTCCATTTTTTATCATGAGTTAAATACATGAAAAACCATCTTTGTTTGAGTTTCTTTATAACCTATTAGTGACTTTATTGTTAATAATCCCTAGGTCAAAAAGATCATCTTTGGTCTGCCACTGTGGCATGTTTGTCTTCAACTGGAGAAAAACATAGGTATTGGTGAGAATATCCTCCAAAATAACATTAATGACATGTTGAACTTCTTTTCTACATCCCCTAGATAACATTTTATCCCTAGTTATAGCATCTTCTTCTTGCTCAATGGCATGAAGCCGGGCACCTAGGTTATTCAGTTTAGGCTTGTGTTGGCGCAATTTTTCTTTGAGTTTTTCATTTTTCAATATCAACTTTTTTGTCTAAGAAGAGCTTGGTAGCTTGAGCTGCAAAATCGAAAATATTTTGGGGCCACTATATTACCTTTACTGCACTTAGCCTTTTAGAGCTTACCATTATTGGTCCCGATCTTCAAGGTCGATGGTAGCTTCTCAACAACAATTTTTTTAGTTCCCTTTGCCTGTGATGGAGCTACAAACTCAACATCTTCTTCACATTGACAAGCTCCTTTATAATGGCCTCTGACATACTAGAGTCTATTTCCCTTGGTGGTATCAGTTCTTCCACAAAACTCAAAGTTTTAGAGATGGATGTCAGTGCTTTGCCTTTCTAAGTTCACGGGGTTTCCAAACTTCTAATGGGATTTCGTCATTCAAATGAAAAGTGGGTTTCAAAGCTTATCTGTCTGCTTTGGGGAAAAACTCTCGCCTAGGCTTTTCTTATGGTTCCTCAGACGAAAACATCCTAAGGTATGTATAGTCTATGCAACTCTGCATTGATCAATATTTTAATCAATCCTTGATGACATAATGCCACCTCAGGGTTCTTTCTATTGATTTTATAGTGAAATCGAGAGTAGTACAAATTTTCAATCTGATAACTACTTCCAATGATAAATTATACTTCTTATAGCATTCTAATCATTAAGCAGTTATACATGAACTTTTTTAACCATTAACAATAGAGTAGCAGTAGAGATTACAATAAACAATAAGATAAGAGACACTAGAAATTAGACCAATGACCAGGAGAAAACCCAGAAGGGGAAAACCCTACAAACCTTTCCCTATGAGAGGGTATTCAGTTCATCAAAAGTACATTAGAATATCCCAAACAAGATTCCAAGTTTTGACAAGTCAAAGCAACCGAAGGGGAGAAAAATAGTCAATGTTGGTCAATGTCCAAGTATGCAATAGAAGGGATGAATTTTGGCTCGAGGTAGTTGAACATAGGAGGCCAAAATTCGGTCAAATCTCAGAGTTGACCTATGGTCAACGAGCTAGAAACATGAGCAGAGTTCGGTCAAACAAAGTTAATGAACCTTTGAGATTTTTGGCCTCTCTAAACAATCAAAAATTTGGTTAAACCAAAGCAAATGATCCCAAGTCAATGCTGGTAGAAAAAAAGATAAGATGGCTAGTCAATGCATAACATAACTTCTTCTTTCCTCCTTCACATGTGTGGAAAAATCACGTTCTTGTTTTGGATGAGATGTGATGGATGAGATGAGATTCCAATGTGAGGTCAACAAAATTCTATTTATATGTGATCTTGGAGGAGGGTTTTGACCTCAGCTTGAAACCCATTCATTAAGTGGGGCCGATTTTTGCATTTAGGGATGACTTGGTCAACATGCAAAATATGAATTTTCTCCTTTGATTTGCTAATGAAAATAACAACTGCAACTACCAATTTTCAAGACTCCCTCTGAGCTAGGGAGGTACTTTACATTATCTCTCTCAAGATCAATCTCCCCCACCAATCTATTGGTATCTCAGTAATAACCCTGTTGAAAAATGTAGCTAGGTTCAGTCTTCATAAATGTATTTGAGTCATTAGGTAATGCACTTGTCAAAAGAATGAAAAATAATTTTTTAATTATTATCACAGTGACTTATTAAAGCATGGGTTTCATGCTTGGCTCATCATGTTTTAGGTCAAAGTCCCCATTGAGGACTTCTAGGATTTAGTTTGAGTCATTAGAGTCATTGTCCATTTAAGGAGACCCTTCTTGGGATTTTGAATCATGTAAAAATGTTTATTATTGAGTCAAATTAGGTATTTAACACCTCCACACCAAGTCGGATTTAAGGAGAAAAAATCAGCCTCAAACAGGGAAATTCAACCTCACCTCAAGCTTATATATACAAGGAGATCGAATTCATTTGTAGCACTCTCTCACTCACTCATAAATTTGATATCCAGAAGAAAGAGTTGGAAAAGTGCGAATAAGGAAGATGAGGCTGGAAGAAGTGCGAAGTTGAAGAAAGAGGAAGGAAAAGAGAAAATCGAAGTTTTGGGCTATTTCTCTCTCCCTTGTTTTGGTTTCTCTGGGAGATCGAAGTTTTTCTTGTCTAGTCAAAGTTGTTGCTTCCATTTGCTGGGTCGAACTGTTGTTGCTTCAAGGTTGAAATTCTGGGTCGAAGTGGTTGGAAGAGGAGGCTGACTTGGTGGTTGGAGGAGGTCTGTGTCTAGGTTGAAGAGTCTTAAGAAAAACTATTGAAGGAAGAGATTTTAACTGGTTTTTTTGTTAGATAGGGGTTTTTACTTGGAAGAGTGCATACATCTTGTGTATTGTGTTTTTGTGATCTTCATACATACATAATTTGGAAATTTCTTGATGAAACATAATATAACAAATAAGTAAAATAAGCTGACATAATTCAAAAGTAATTATTAGGAAAGAGAAATCTAACTTTAATTCTACTAGCATTGATTTCTCAACATGGTATCAGAGCTAAGGTCAAAGAATATTGAAGATCACTTTGTTGGCTTGAAGGAAATGATTACTCCCTCTATGATAAGAATGGGATTCAATACTGCAGGAAGCTAGATCAAGAACATATTCTACTAGTTATTCAACAAGGTCAAAATTCAAGGGTTCTTAGCTGCACATACAAGTTCAATTAATGATGATAATGCACAGATCATTTACAGTGGAGCATCAAGGCATATTACAGGGGAAAGTAAACAACTTCAAACTCTATCAAAGGAACCATATTCTCATGTAGTGGAATTCAGAGACAACAAAAGATATGTTGTTAGAGGTATGGGATCAACATCTTTGAAGTTGGAGAATGGAGCTAAACTACATCTCAACAACATACTATATGTTCCAGGTTTGAAAAAGAATTTGCTTTCAATTTCTTGCTTAGAAGATAAAGGGGATAGATTTTCTTTTGTTGATGGAAAGGTCTTGGTTTGGGGAAAGATTCAAGTATTAATAAGGCTAGGGTTATTGGAGTTCATAAAGGAAGCTTATATAGAGTCATTACACCACCTCCTCAAGCCCTAGTTCATATGGAAATCAATCCCATTGAGATATGGCATAGAAGATATGGTCATCTTCACTACAAGGTCATTCCCACTCTTAATTAACTAGTTCATGACATCCCCAATATCAAAGAAGATTGTGAAGGACTTTGCAAGGGATGCTCTTTGGGAAAACATACCAAAAAAACATTTTCAAATAGTGAAACAATGTCTAAAGAAATAGTAGACCTCATTCATTCTGATGTGTGTGGGGCTATGTCTGAAAAATCAATTGGAGGACATCTTTACTATGTCAGTGATAATCATTGATGATCACTCTATAAAGACATGGTTCTACCTTCTCAAGAAAAAGGATGAAGTATTTGAAAAATTCAAGGAGTTTAGATTTGAAGTGGAGACCCTAACCGAAAGCAAAGTGAATACTATGAGAGCCGATAACGATGGGGAATACACTTCTAAAGAATTGATTGCATAGTGTAAAGAAACAAGAATTAAGAGAGATATTATTGTTCCCTACTATCCCGAAAATAATGGAGTGGCCAAAAGAAAGAATAGGACAATTGAAGAAGGTATACGAACAATGCTCCTTGATCAAGACTTAACAAAATTTATATGGGAATAAGCAACAATGAAAATCGTATATATTCAAAATAGAAGTCCTCATAGAATTATTGAAAATATGATACCTGAGGAAGCTTTCACAGGGAAGAAGCCAAGTGTGGACAATCTTCGAATCTTTGGGAGTCCTAGCTATATCCACATTTCAAAGGATAACCGAAAGATGTTAGATTATACAAGCATCAAAGGAATCTTCGTTGGCTATAGTCTCTCCTCAAAGGCATATAGAATATACATCAATGAAGGAAGACACATTGAAGTAAGTTGGGAAGTTATATTTGATGAAAATCATGCCTACAAAAGATCTAAGGACATTCCTATTGATTATGATGACAAAGATCTACCTATATTTGAAGAAGAAGTACAACCCGATAATCCATCTACAATTCAAGAAGAAGAAGAAGGACCAAGTGAGCCTATTCAACCTGTGATCATATCGAACAAAAGGAATAGGCAAAATTGGTTAAAATCTTCTCTTGAAGATGTTGAAGGACATGGAGTTATGAAAGGAATGTTTAGAGAAAGAAAAATGACGAAAATATATTCTGGATATGCTACATATATGAAAAAAATAATTGAAGTTGAACCATCTACGTTTTAAGAAGATGCTAATCAAGAAGTATGGAAGAAAACTACATGGGAAGAATATCAATCCATCATGAAGGATGGGGTTTGGGAAATCATTCCTAGACCTAGTGAAAAATCGGTTGTCACCTCCAAAATGGATCTACAAGATCAAGCACGTTGTTGATGGAAGTATAGACAAATACAAAGCTATATTTGTTGCAAGGGGTTTCTCTCAAATGGAAGGCATAGATTATGAAGAAACCTTTGCACCCACTGCAAGGTATACTACCATTAGATCTTTGGTTTCATTGGCTGCTACAATGGCATGGAATATCCATCCAATGGATGTAAAGACAATATTTCTAAATGGGACCATCAATGAGGAAGACTTTGGTGTTTGGTTACCACCACCTGTAAATACTTGTAAAGACATCTGTAGATATGCTAAGCTCCTCTCCCAAGTCATTAAGAATTATCCAATATTTAATGAATACTTCTTTCCCTCTGTTAGGTCCCTATAATACTCGTGTATCCACCTTATTGTTATTTTTATTGTAGCTCCATTATTTTTATTTTTGTGCCCATGTAGTCCCCATATTGTTATTTTTGTGTCCCATAGAAGCCCACTATTGTTATTGTTGTGCCCTTACATTATTATTGTTATGTAGGCTCTGATTATATTGTGACTCCTTAGACTCCTATATATACAAAGGAGGCCTCGTCATTTGTATCATCCAAGAATTGTTCATTTATGTAATGTAAAGGAGGTTTCCCCTCAAAGAGGATAATTTTTAAATTGTTGATCTATCTATTTGTGGCTTGTTGCATAACATCTGGTATCATAACTTTGGATTCTAGGGTTTCACAACTTAAAAAGGTCATCGTGGAATTTTCGCTATACATTTTTTTCTAAGAAGATTCAGAAGCTAAAATTGCAACCACATGGAGCTGAAATCTTGGTGAACTTCGTGTACGAATTTCAGAGCTTGGTTTGCTATATTTTTTGAGATATGGTCTGAATAATTTAGGGTTTTTTCATGATCCATAATTCCGTCTCAAACAAGTGACCTAGGGAAAATAGTCATAACATTCGTTTCAGGAATCAGAATTGAATTTTGTAAAATGTTGCTGAAAGATCATGAAATTTAGTTTCATTTGTAGAAAATTTAGGGCTGAAGGTCGAAACAATGACACGTGGAACTTCATACAAGTTCGCTCTATTGAACCAATCTATAATCAGGGCATTGTGGGAGATTGGGCATAATGCTTTCTTGAAGAATAAAATCTTGGTCTGATTGGTTGGATTGGAAAGAATACTCATAGAGCTACTAGATGACGTAATTTTAGACCTTGAAGATTTGCAATTACAGAGATATAACAACTACAATATCTAGCTCCTAAAAAGCAAGAAAAATGTGTGTATTTTTTACTTTTGTTTGAAAAATCAGTTAGAAGTGATTTAGAGGGCATATTGCAGCATAAATATTAGTATTTAGTTAAAAAATTCATCCCAACCAAAATAATTCTACACCCATTAATCCCTTAGAAAACTCTACTATGGCACATGAAGAAAAAGAATTGCAACATGATATATCAAATTTACGGGACCAAGTGCAACAAATTTCGTTCTCACAAAGAGCAACTAAAGATGACATGGATGGCTTAAAATGGGACATGGATGGTATTTAAGACAACATGGGTGGTATAAAAGGAAACATGGACGTTTTTAAAGTAGACATGGGTGCAATGAATGTCAAGTTGGAAGGGTTGACAAAGTTGATGTGAGAAAGACTTCCCGACGGTGACAAGGTAATCCATGAAAATCATGATGAGGACAAAAGGAATATTAATTATGATTTTAAAGACTTTAATGTGGGGTTTAATAACCACCACATTCCAAATATAGATATGAGGAAGTTTGATGGAAAGGATCTGGTAACAAGGATACTATAGATGGAGCAATATTTAGATCTACAGAATGTGCAACCCTCACAAAAGGTACGTATTGCGTCTTTATATTTAGAACCCAATTAGTTTGTATGGTATATACGGATTTTTTCTCATAAACCACTTGTCACTTGGTCAATTTTTACGAAGGAAATGATAGCACATTATGAAGATACAAAGAGAAACACCTTTTTTAGCCAATTGATAAATTTCAAACAAAAGGATTCAATGGCAGAGCACATTGAAGACTTCCAAAAATTGAATATTCAGGTAACCAATATTCCAGAGGAGCATAGGATTGGTGTCTTCTTAGGGACTTTAAAATATAACATCCAACATGAGGTTCGCCTTTGGGAACCTGATTCATTCGAGAAGACATTTAGGGTGGCAAGAAAAGTTGAAAGCAAATTATGGCAATAAGGAAGTCTACCACTCACAACTATAAATATGGAAGTGTTGCTACTCCTAGTCTTCCACAACCTACAAGGTTGAAACCACAACAATTGGAAGAAAAAAGAGAAAAAGGGATTTGTTACAACTGTGATAGAAAATACACTAAAGGTCATAAGTGTGCCGAGAAGAAATTATTTTACGTAGATTGTGAAGCGGAGGAAGAAAAGGAACAAGAAACATCAAAAGAGGAGGATATAGGTCAAGAACCAACCTCAGAGAAAGAAGAAATGAATCTGACCATATCTTGTAATGCATTGGTAGGAATTACCACTCCTCAAACTCGCAAGATAGAAGGATACATCAAGAAGAAAAATGTAATAGTGTTGATTGATTCGGGTAGTACCCATAATTTTATTCATTGTAAGATAGCCAAGGAATTGAATTGATTCCTGTATCTAGCACCATACTGTCAAGTGATGTTTGCAAATGGATGAACTATAAATTTCTATTGAAAGTGCCATAATATCAAGCTAACCATGGGGGAATATTTATTGAATAGTCCAATGCTTTCAATTCCAATGGGTGGTGTTGATGTTTTACTACGATTCCAATGGTTACAATCTTTGGGGACAAATCTTCTGAAGAAAGAACAATAGGGCGTAATTGCACAATTATGCTCACTAGAGGTTCAAACGTCAAAATCATCTATTTCTCCATATCTCCAAAAATTATTTGACAATCATTCCAAGGTATTTGAGACTCCCAAAAGCATCCCACCTATTCGTGATCATGATCATGCTATTCATTTGATTTGAGGATTTTTTCTCCAAACATTAGGACTTACTTATATCCTTATGTCCAAAATAGTGAAATTGAATGTATGGTTGCAGAAATGTTAGAGGCTGGTATAATTTAACCTAGTCAAAGTTATTTCTCTGCTTCATTAGTCTTGGTGCACAAGAAGGACGGATCATGGTGTATGTGTCTAGATTATACGGAGTTCAATGAGCTCACTACTAAAGATAAATTTCTCATTCCTGTCATTGATGAATTGTTGGATGAATTGCATGGAGAAATTTACGTCATCAAGCTAGATCTTCATTCAGGATATCATCAAATTAGAATGAAAATTGAAGACATTATGAAAATAACATTCATATCTCATGAGGGTCATTATGAGTTTTTGGTCATGCCTTTTGGCCTTACTAATGCACCTTCCACATTTCAAGGTTTGATGAATTCCATTTTAAAACCGACCCTTAGAAATTTTGTGTTAGTATTTTTTGATGATATACTAATCTACAACAAGTCTTGGAAGGATCATATTCAACATGTTGACAGGGTGCTCAAACTATTGGAGGATAAACAATTATATGCAAATACCTCCAAATGTTTCTTTCGAGTACAAAAGGTGGAATATTTGTGTAATATTGTATCTCATGAGGGTGTTAAGGTAGACCTTAACAAAATTAAAGCCATTAAGGAATGGAAAATTCCCACAACCATAAAGCATCTTCGAGGTTTTCTCGGGTTGATAGGGTATTATCACAAGTTTGTTAAGAATTATGGGAGAATAGAATCATCTCTAACATCTTTACTGAAGAAAGATGCATTTTCATGGACTCCAGAAGCAACTAAGTCCTTTGAACATCTTAAAGAGGCGATGTGCTAAGCAACAGTCTTATCTATGCCAAACTTTACAAAAAAATATATTGTGGAATGTGATGCCTCAGGAAATGGAATTGGTGTTGTTTTAATGCAAGAAGGAAGACCCCTTTCTTTTGAAAACCGTCCAATCAAATGAAAGTATTTACACAAACTATTTATGAGAAGGAAATGTTGGCAATACTACATGCACTAAAGCAATGGTGACCTTACCTAATGGGAAGACACTTCAAGGTAAAAGAATATCATGATAGCCTTAAATACTTTTTGGAACAAATATTATCTTCATAAGAGCAGTGAAAGTGCGTGACAAAGATGTCGGGTTATGAATTTGAAATCATTTGCAAAAAAGGGAAGAAAAATGTTGTTGCATATGAACTATCAAGAAAGGATGAGGACATGGAAGCATTTATTTGTGCCATTTATATTATCCAACTTGAGTGGATAACTGAAGCAAGGGATGAATGGAAGAATGATGAGAGGTGTGGTCACTCATTCAAAAGTTGCAACAACATCCCAGTACATCTGATACATTTATCTGTTATGGTACAAAGATCGCTTATATCTTTGTAAGAATTCCCAACTCAAACAAAACATTCTTTTGGAATTGCACACCTCTCACTTAGGAGGGCACTCAGGATTTTCAAAAACTTACCATAGGGTCAAGAAGGAATTTCTTTCGTATGGCATAAATTTGATATTCAGAAGTTTATGGCAGAATGTTTAGTTTTCCAAAAAAATAAAGTTGAGACAATTAATACCCTAGGGTTGTTACAACCTTTAGCCATTCCAAGTCAGCGTTGGGAGGAGATATCAATGGATTTTATCACAGGTTTACCCAAGTCTGAAAGAAAGAGTGTCATCATGGTGGTAATTAATAGACTTACCAATTATGCACACTTTTGTGAATTATCTCATCCTTTTAAATCTAGTACAACTTCTATTGCATTTATGGAAACAATTCAAAATCTTCATGGAAACCCAAAGATTGTAGTAAGTGACAAAGATCCCATTTTCACTGGAAATTTTTGGACATAATTATTTTCTTGTATTGGTACTCAATTAGCTCATAGCTCATCTTATCATCCTCAATGTAATGGTAAAACTAAGATAGTGAAGAAATGTTTGGAAGGATATATTCATTCCTTTGTATTTAATAAACAAACACAATGGGTCAAGTGGTTACCTCTAGCTGAATGGTGGTATAACACTTCCTTCAATACTGCAGCAAAAATGAACCCATTTATGGCACTTTATGGATATCATCCACCATCCATCACATCATCCTTAAGAGAAAATTCTAAGGTTCAAGTAGTGGAAGATCACACCGAGAATCAAAAACAAGTTCTCCAACTCTTAAATAATAACCTCACTATGACGCAGAATCAAATGAAACAACAGGAAGATCAACATCGTAGTGAAAGAAGTTTTGATGTCGGTGACTAGGTATTTTTACAGCTACAACCATACAAACAAATGTATCTCAATAAATATAAGAAGGATAATAAATTATCACCCAAGTACTATGGTCCTCACAAGGTGTTGCAAAATATAAGTACTATGGCATACAAATTGGAGCTACCTGCATCTTCCTGACTACACCCAGTTTTCCATGTTTCATGCTTAAAGAAGGTTATTGGTGACAAGCCTCTAGTTCAAACAGTGTTTCCAGAACTTGACGAAGAAGGAAAAATCATATTTGAGCCTGAAGCACCCATGGAAACAAGAACTCGACAATTATGGAATCGATCAATTTCAAGGTATCACATTAAGTGGAAGAACTTACCCACTGAAGATTCCACATGGGAGGATAAGAATTTTATATAGAAGCATCCGTAACTATTAAAGTCCTGAGGACAACACTTTTTTGAAGGAGAGGGGCATGTTAGTTCCCTATAATACTAGCGTAGCCCCTTATTGTTATTGTTATTGTATCCCCATTATTTTTATTGTTGTGCCAATGTAGCCCCCATATTGTTATTGTTGTTCGTCCTAGAAGTCCACTATTGTTATTGTTGTGCCCTTACATTATTATTGTTATGTAGGCTTTGATTATATTGTGACCCCTTAGAATCCTATATATACAAAGTAGGTCTTTTCATTTGTATCATCCAAGAATTTTTCATTTATGTAATGTAAAGGAGGTTTACCCCTTGAAGAGGATAATTTTTAAATCGTTGATCTATCTATTTGTGAGTTGGTTACATAACACCCCCTTTGTAGAGATGAGCATTGTAGATCTGATGTTGCTAAATATAAGCACTGACCATGCTCCCCCTGAGCAGGGAAAATTTTAAGAACCCCCCTAAATTTATATGTATAATAAATGGGCGAATCTCCATGGTATATAGGAAAAATGGAAGGCGATTTTATCAATAATATAATATGTATATATAATTTTTTGGCGAATCTCTCACCAGGCATGGCGAATATTTTACTCAATTATAAAATATTGTAATATCTTGGCGAGTCTTTCACTAAATAATAAAACTTTGTAAAGTCCTAGTGAATCTTAGCATTGTGAACTCTTAGAGAATTTTTTGAAAAAGTATAAAACCATATATGACAAGAGCCACATGGTGGCAATATCACTGTTTTTTTTTCACATTTCCACGACATGGAACTTGTTTATAAAATTATAAAAAATCCAACCAAGTCCCTTATAATATGCAGGTAAGCTTATAACAGAGTCCGATACCTCTACTATGCTTGTCTTCATTCAAGTGTCATAGCTGCTCTACTTAACACTGTGAATCACAACTCTCTCAAAACTCAACCCTATAGTGTAATTAAAACCTTTGGAAATTGAATCTGACAACTATATAAAAAGGATTAGTGAATTAGAAGCTTTTGTGAATTAGCCCACTAACTATCACTACTAAACAATCAATCTAGACTATGAAGTCTTCCATCTTGATCACAATCGTGCTCATGATCAAGGGAGTGCGACCACTTGGCCTGACATAATGGCCATCATAGCTTCCAATAATAAAAAACCACCTTGCAAGGACATCCTAGCTCATGTCTCATGAATTTTATTCATCAATCTTAACTGATATAAATCTTATAAAGATAATATTAGAATCCTCTCCAGATTCACTGTTAATACAAGGGTAAAGGAAATTTTCTAGCTCAAGGCACTAGCCAATACCAACTTTGGTATTTGTGACCCCTTTGTGGGGATGCACCTACCCTGCCCCATTGGGTTTTTGCCTTGTAACATAGTTCAAGGATCACAAGACTTTCCAATCTTCCTACTCCATTATACACACTTTATATGCTATACATAGTGAATGGAAAAGAAGCATTATAGAACACTCAATTTCACAGAAGGAAGAAAAATCTTAGTCAGTTCAATATCAAAATCTTAACCACTGATTAATAAAGAATAACAAGTAGTGTAACGAATTGTTCTGAGTTATTTATTTACAAGCTGTAAAGAATGTAGTGGAATGGAAAATATTACTTAGGCAACCCTTCAATATTTTCTACTAATATGTCTGTGCATGTACATATGAAATTAAGAGCATTGTTGAATACAAAGTTTCCTTTTCTCTTGCCTCCATTTTGACAAATCTGTGTGAAATCAATGTCAGTTTGAATCTCCTTTCCTGTGTGGATGTTTTGACAAATCAATGTGAAATCAAAGTCACTTTGAATTTTCTTTCCTGCGAGGGATCACATCCACAGTTGATTAGTAAAAGATAATCTACTATATATTATGTTCAAGAAACTGACTGCAATCTACAGTGGAAACGAGACCTAAATTCTTATTCTGAATTTGAATATCTCAGGACAACATAAGAGATAAAAATGCATATGGGATTATTAGCTAGAAAACAATCACTCCATCATTACAATACCACCTAGATTTCGGCACTTAATCTAAATAATGGCACTAGTTGCAGTGCTTATTTGCATTAACACCATGGAAAAACAACAACAATGTTTCAAAGCACACTTACTGGAAAAGTTGTATCATTCCGAGAATATTTAATGATAGCATCTGAACCTCGTAGCTATGGTGGGGAAACTAGGGAACCCAAATCTTGGAAGATATCTCATACCAAATCTGAGAAAAAAATAGAAAAGGGAAAAAATCAAAATCTATAAATCAAGCAATGAATTGTTTACAAATCAAATACAATTCCTTTAACTAACAATTAAATTGTGGTGATATATTTAAATATTTAGTAAGAGGGGAACTTCAAACCATGGAATATTACCTTTGTCATTACTGTCATCCCTCAGTGACTAAGATTACAAATCAATACTTATGGAAAGATTGTAAGAAATTCTGTGAAATAGCAAAGCATAACCTCTATTTTCAAGCAACAAAATCAAGACATTGTTACATCAAGAGCCATAATTGATACATAATCAATGAATCAAGTCCTTGTATGGCACAAGCTTGTTTCACAACCTCTATTTTCTCAATAAAAAAATCAAGACAGTGTATGTGGTTATTGCCAAAAGGAAACTGCGTTCTAATTTGGAAGAGGATCTTATCAAAAGACATGGATTTATTCAAAGCTACAAATTCTAATGGGTTACTGAAAAATAAGTTGGAATATGGGATCATGATACTTAAATTGAAAAAATATGCTTTCCTTTTAGAAACATTACAGTTATACAATGTTTTTTGAAAGCATTAGAATTTGAAATTGGGCCTTTCTATCAAGACAAATTTTCATTAACAGAATGTACTTTCCTACCTAAAACGTTGTAGATATCCAAGAAAAACCTGAAAATCATAAGAGAACTTAGCATAATGTACTTTCTTTCCTTCCTTAACATTCTTAAAGAGTTGAGGTTCCCCAAGTCATCAGGTAACTTTCAAAGGAAATGACAGTTAGTAATAATCCAATTCACAACTGAAGATGTGTCACAAATATGAGGGGGCATCTCCTCCAAATCACAAAAGTGCTCCAGGTTAAAATCTAGCATTATTGGAAGCTTAATGCTCGACTGGGTGTTATTGAACCCAGACATTTTTCCAATCTTCACTAAAAGCTTAAAGATAGCTTCTCTAAGTTCTACATGACTTTACTATGCTCTTGAAGTGGGGGCACATGCAACCTCTCCAAGTGAATAGTATAAGGCCGATAGATCATTTAGTGTGGATCTTTTTAACCCATAACTGAATACTATGTCTCTCTTGAACCCATAATTGAATACTATTAGGACTTTCAAATTTTTCTTTGAACTCAAAAATGTTGGAAGAAAGTATTTGCTTCCAGAAAAGAGTAAAACTAAAGCCTCTACTTGAGGACAATTGATGTCACACCACTAATACTTCTCCATGGAATCTGTATAGGTAAACCACAAATGTAGAATTCCATTAGAATATTTTGTTTATTGAATACACAAATGAAATCATTTCATTTCTTTAAAATATCTTTTGAAATCAAAATTACCGAAATTACATATCGATAACCTAGTGGGTATAGGATAAAATTCACCCGTGTCATTCGCAGAAAGCATGAGAAGAAACCTAATACTATATATAAAACCAAGAAAAATTCAAATTCATCACTTCTAGGGACCTTGTAACGACCCTGCCAATACACAAGTATGTTCCTGTTTGCAGTTAGAAAAATTACCCAAATTACAATCTATTTACTCCAGCCTATGTTGGAAAGTTATAGAAGGATGACTAGTGCAATCAATCCATTCCTTTTAGCCCTGGATTTGTTTCAGTTTAAAACAGAAGTATACAAATATACTTCTCAATGTTTATGCTTTAACCATTCACCTTAAGATGTTTTTACAATATAATTTCCTAAGTCTATTTAATATCTTCAATATCATAAAAACCAACCTATATCCATCTTAACTCCACATCTACCACTCTTAGGGGGATGAAATCTATTTATCCCTCGGAGCACTTGGTAGACCCAGAATTAAGATGGATCTAAGATGATAGAATTTCCCCTTTAGATAGTCTATGCTCACATGAATACCATGGTATTACCATGGGTGAATACCATGGGTTATCATAAACCTGGAGCTTAAAAATTATTATTAGTAATTTATAAAAATTAATAAAATTAATAGTTGATTTTTTTTTATTTTTTATTTTAACCAAGCTAAAATGTTTAACATACATTAAATTACAACGTCCATTTTTACTCTTGATCCACCAAGCCTGAGAGGGATCAAATATTTTTCACTCTATGCTAGTTTGCATATCATGATATTTGATACCTTTCGGGGGTTAGTAGATCCAGAGTAAAGATGGATGCTGGTTTAATTCCCCCATTTAAATAGGCTACATTCCAGGTGAATACCATGGGTCAATACCATGTGCCATTTTGGTGAATACCATGGGTCAATACCATGTGCCATTTTTATTTTTATTAATACTAATATTAGGGTTAATAATGTTTTTTTGCATGGTATTAATAATAATCTATCCCATGGTATTTGTACCATAGTATTTTGCCCATAGGTTTCACCTAAATATAACACATTTTTGAGTATTCGTAAATATAAGGTGAGTTATGGAGTAAATATAAAAAAATGTTTTATTTGTTTACCATACCTCTCGTTTATTTATATTTTTATTAATTTACCATAACTCTTTTACAAATATGGTATTTGGCCCATAGGATTCACTTAAATAAAACCTCTTTTTTGAGCCTTCATAAATAGAACGCGGGTTATTGACTAAATATAAAAAGAGGTTTTATTTATTTACCATACGTCTAGTTTATTGATATTTTTATTTATTTACCATACCTTTTGAGTAAGTATGAAAATACATTTTATTTATTTACCATACCTCCACTTTACTTATATTTTTATTTGTTTACACCCTTGCATGTATATAAGGTGACTTATGGAGTAAATATAAAAAATGTTTTATTTATTTACCATACCTCTCATTTATTTATATTTTTATTAATTTACCATACCTCTTTTATAAATATGGTATTTGGCCCATAGGATTCACTTAAATAAAACCTATTCTTGAAAATTAGGGCGAATGGAAGGTTGTAACTCCTAATTTCAAGGGCTAAATTTACCTTTTTTACCCTCTCCCTTAAAATAAGGTGGGCTATTTGAGGTGATTTGTAAAAATGTACTATGATACAAAATATTTGCCCACTAAAAATTTAAAACGCCTTAATTTGCCAAAGGGCGAACATTCGCCCCTAAAATTTTCCATGCCCCTGAGCATATGCTGAACTTTCTAGAAGATATACAAATAAGTACATGATGCTATGACTCAAACAAAATATGGCCTTTCCTATTATCAATGACTCATGCATACATCAATCACCCAACATAGTGGCGTTACATATTTGACTCAACATTACATCAAGTGCCCAAAACAATGGGATTACATATATAATTGACTTGAATCCAATAGTCCAAACATGATTGGATATTACAATTTTACATCATGGGTATTTATATGAACTTTACATCAAGAGACAAATATGAAATTTAAACCAAAATCAAAGACCTCAATAGTGAGGTAGCAAGATCATGATACTCATCAACAACCATCATTCACCATATAAGAATTTGTACTGTGAGCATCTGACAACAACAATATGAACATCATTATGCAACAAGTAATGCTTCAAGAAATCATAATGCCAATAATGTAATATTATAAATATAGAAAATGTTCCCCCTGAACTTGTGTCATCTATTCATTGTCAGGACTACTCATAGCCAACTCATTCACTAGTAAAGTCATCAAAGAAACTTAATGAATCAGTAAATAAATCAAAGAAACAATGTCATATAACATCCATGATAAGCCAATATCACTTATAAGTTTCATTTTAGAAACAACAAACTGTAACCAGACATCAGAAGCAGAGGGCCAAAAAACCACTGATTGAAATATACCAGAACCTCTCATTGAGTCTGTCCCATAGTTTCTTCTTCATAGAGAAGTATGTGCTACTGACTAGAACTAAACTCACATATATACGTGACTATCCTTCATGGGGTCCACGTACAGAAAGTAAACTGCAATAATTTTTCAGTCTCAGCTTCCCCTGAACATGAAAGATCTGTTAGAATGATTAATAAAGTGATGAGGCAGAGACCACTCCTAGTTTATGTTTGAGATATTCAAAGGGATCATGTGGAAGTGGCTTTGTAAATATATCTGCAACTTGTTCTTTTGAAGGAACATATTCTAGTTTAACCTTCTTTTTAAGTGACTTTTCTCTCAAAAAGTGATATTTGATTGGAATATGCTTGGTTTTTCAGTGCATGACAGGGTTTTTAGAAATACTTATGGAACTAGTATTATCACACATAATAGGTATAGGTTGAATACAATTGATTTGAATGTCTTGCAATGTTTGCATCATCCATAGAAGTTGAGTACAACAATATGCATGATCAACATATTCTTCCTTAGCAGTAGATAAAGAAATGGAGCTTTGTTTTTTGTTGGCATGATACCAAGTGAGGTCCCAAATAAAATGCTCCTCCACTAATATTCTTTCAATCATCAATATTACTTGCCCAATATGCATCTTTGTAAGCATGAAGTGAAAAATCTGCATCTTTGGGATACCATAAACCAAAATCTTGAGTTCCTTTTAAATACTTGAATATTCATTGACTACATGGAGATGAGTTTCTTTAGGATTTTCTTGAAATCATCCAACAATCCCAACTGCATGGAGATGAGTTTCTTTAGGATTTCCTTGAAATCATCCAACAATCCCAATTTCATGCATAATATTTGGTCTTATGCCTGTAAGGTAGAGTAATCTCTCGATCATAGATTTGTATTCTGGTTGGTTTACTAAAGAAGAAGCATCATGTGAGCTAAGATTACATCATGTTACCATTGGTGTGCATACAGGCTTGTAGTCTTCCATTCCATATTTCTTCAAAATATGCTTGAGGTACTTGGTTTGTGAGACAAAGATACCCTCCTTTTCTTGTTGAACTTGAAGACCAAGAAAGTATGTTAGTTCACCAAGTAAGGAAATTTAAAATTCTTGTTGCATAACTAAAGTTAATCCTTGACTCATAGATTCTTCATTGCTTCCAAATATGATGTCATCTATATAAACAACAATTATCAAAAGTTTATCTTTATCCATCTTTATATTTAGATTGTTATCTGTAGACCCCTTTGTGAAGCCTTGTTGTTGAAGATACCAATCAAGACGATAATACCATGCACAAGGGTCTTGTTTTAGCCCATATAGAGCCTTCTTAAGTTTGCAGATAAGATTTGTATCATTTCCTAGAATGAACCCTTCAGGTTGTTTAATATGAACTTCTTCTTCTAGGTACCCATTTAGAAATGCAGATTTAACATCCATTTGATATATTTTAAAGTTATGAAAGCTTGAAAATGCAAGGAACATTCTTATGGCTTCAATTTTGGCTACAAGTGCAAATGTTTCTTCAAAGTCTATTCCTTCTTGTTCAGCATAGCCTTTGCATATGAGCCTTTCTTTGTTTCTAATTACCTCTCCATTTTCATTTAGTTTTTTTTAATACCAATTTTTTCCCAATAACATTTTTATTGTGAGGTCTTGGTACTAGTCCCATGTATGGTTCTTTTCTATTTGACCAAGTTCTTCAGTCATTACCTTAACCCAAAATTCATCTTTTCTTGCTTGATTTACATTTTGAGGTTCAATTGTGGATAGTAAGGCTAGATAATTGGATGTTCCAACAAGATTTCTTCTAGTTTGTACTCCAGCTTCCTTTTCACCCAGAATGTGAGATTCTAGATGATTTTTCTGAACATAACTTGAAGCAGTCTTCCTTTTATTCTGCTATGCTTTCAATTCCTTCTTTTGGTGCTTCATTAATTCCATCTCCTACATCCTTTTGGCTTGTTGTAGGGACAAGTTCGTCATATACTAGTGCTTCCCTTTTTGTACCTGTGGATTCTTCATCAATTACAACATCAATGGATTCAACAATCATTTGAAGTCTTTTATTATAGCATTTATATCATTTTATTCCAGAGGAGTATCCAAAGAGAATTCCTTCATCACCTCTAGATTCAAACTTTCCAAGCTTATCATCATTATTCTTTATGTAACATTTTCTTCCAAAAACTCTGAAATGTTTGGAGTTGGAGGCTTATCGAACCATAGTTCATAAGGAGTTTTATCACTATTTACCCGAATATGAGCTTTGTTGAGGATAATTATGATTGTATGTGTTTCTTCTCCCCAAAATGTATAAGGTGTTCCAGACTCATCAAGCAAGGCATGCTCCATTTGTTGGATTGTTTTTTTCTTTCATATTGTCACTTTATTTAGTTGAGGAGTTTTATCTATAGAAAATTTCCTCTTGATACCATGATGTTTGCAAAAGTCGAAAAAATCATTTGATATAAACTCTTCTCCCCTATCATATCTAAGACATTTGATTTTTAAGTCTAACTCATTTTATACTACGACTTTGAAGACTTTAAACTTATCAAATACTTCATATTTATGTTTCAATAAGCGAATCCAACACATTCTAGTAAAATCATCAATGAATAAAAAGAAGTATTTTTCACCTTGAGGAGACTTCTTTCTCATAAGACAACACAAATCAGTATGAATAAGTTCAAGAGGCTTACTTGAGGTACCTTGTTTAGCATTAAAATAAACTTGGGTTTGCTTACTGAATTGACAAGATTTTCATATGTTATTTTCTCGCAAAGAGATGTTAGGCAAGTCACGTATTGCTCCCATTCTGCTTGACTTATGTAATTGAGTGAAGCTTAGATGTTCCAATATTTTGTGCCAAAGCCAGCTTTCTTCTGATTTTCTCAAGTAACAATGCTCTTGTCTACGTTCCAAGACATAGACATTACCTAGAGTTCTTGTTTCCTTTATTATGATCTTACCTATATCGAGATTCAGCATACCACACAATACTTTGATCTGAAAAAACTCATGTCCTTGGTCACACATTTGACTAACACTCAACAAGTTATGTCTTAATCCATTAACAAACAAAATGTTGGGTCGTTAATATACCATTATTATTATCACTTTTGAACGCTTATTCCACCCATTTCTACCATTCTTCATCACGTCATTTATCATAATTTATCATATAATTCTATTTTACAATGATTTATGCTCTTATGTAAAAATATTATTTATTCTCCTTTATTTCTAATAAATTGAAGATTATGCATAATTTTATCAATGAAAGTTTAATAAATTGGTTATAACATTATTCACCATTTTTAGCCTTCAAGATAATTTCCAGATTGAATATTTGGCCATTAAAAGTGCCAACTCAGAAATTCGTTGGAATAAGAAGTGACAGTTTTGTGGTTGAGATTCTGAGCAAATGAAGCAGAATATGGAAAATACGGAACATGGGTTTTGTCCAGAACGGATCCAATTAACTTTAATGAAGAACGGCTTGCCCAAATTCGGCTTGTACTGAGAGAAATGCATGGTTCTTTGAGCACGATTTTCTCAGATTTGTTGTTTCGGTCGTCCTCCAAATCTTAGCTGCAAAGCCAAATTCGTCTTGCTCTTGTTGAAAGATGGATGGAAATATATCTTCTTGTTGATCAATTGGTTGGAAACAATCTAATTTTGTAATAGAAATTATGTTGTACTTATCTTTATTGTAACTTCTCTCTGATCTCTCTCTATTTAAATGAAAACAGAGATCAGAGATGGGGATGATTTGGGGATGGAAAAAGGATGGCTAAGAGAATGGAGAATTGAGGATTTAGAATTAGAGATTTAGAATTAAGAATTCATGATAGGATAGGAGGAAGAAAGGATTGTTTCATGCTGTAAGTCTCAAAGCTTTAACTGTTGTAATGATTTCACCATTTGATGATTAATACATGATTTGGGAGTTGTTGTTCATTCTTCTCATCTGAAGTAGCCCAGCAGCATCCGCTGGCGGCTAAGGGCCCAGCCTCTGGTGGAGTATGCTGCTGCTGTATTTTATCTTTCCGATTTCTGTCGTGTGATGGTTTGGTTTCCTTCTCATTTCTTCAAATTGTGTTATTCAGCAATCTTTTGTTTATGAACATTTTGCAGAATTGTGAAATCATAATTGGATTGCGTAGTGACAAAATTATTAATTATAACTTGAATTGTCCTACTCTTAATTCTAATCTAATACTGCGCTGTCTGATTAAGACTGTGATTTATTTAATTGCTATTCATTTGTAATTGCAATTGTTGTTCAATTATGTTACTATTCAATTATAACTGCAATTGTTGATGCTTCAATAACTGTGATTAATGTTCATGCCGCTGGGTTAAGGTTGCTGATTCAACTACATCTGTAGTTGCTGCGTATTTTTATTTCATTAGCTTTGCTGTTAAGTTTTCCAATAGATTTAGTTGTTGTTCCTTTTCCGCAAGGATTTGTTTTTGTCTTTTAAATGTTATTACAACAAATGTGTTTATTCCATTTCTGTTAGCAGCATTATTGATTTATCATTTTCAATTTATTGCTTTAGTATGGTGTGAGAGATCAACAACTGTAAAGGACATTGGCTATCACTGCCTAAGTTCTCAGATTGTGGATCTTATTTATGCTTGATTTAATTTATATCAGTTAAACAAGGATAGAGTTTTGTTGTTCAATCCTATTTATAAAAGTAGACGATGTTCCATTTCTTGTTATTCACATTATCTTTGCTTTGGTGTGCAGAAGGTTTGAGACTGTAGTGAACATTGACATATGTTGTCTAGTTCCCAGTTTGATGATCTTTCTTTTGAGTGCCTTTTCAATTGCATCAATCTCTAGAGGAATGAGTTATTGCTACTGTATCCTCAATTGATGTTTGCTGAGTGAATAGTTGGATTTCAGAGCATTTGAGTTTATGTTATTGTTAGATTTCTTTTCCAGCTTTCATTTACTTTTGGGTTTGAAGCACTATACTGCAAAACATTACTCTTGAGTAAATAGCCGCCTCAGACTGAGTACACTCTTGAAATAAAAAGTCGTCCCTGGGTTGATAATTAATGTGAAGGTAATTAAGAGTTAAAAGAGACACCTTTTTATCGCTCGACACAAAACATTTCCATCTTTAACCTTATCCTTTAGCAAAACAGTGCCTTTCCCTTTGATGGCAGCAGATGAATTGTTTCCAAATGTTACGTTCTTTTCTTTATTTATTTCACTAAAGTACATAAACTTATCTTCATCACTTGTCATATTCTTTGAGCGTCCACCGTCAATGTACCACAAATTTTCTTGATCTCTTGCATACAAAGCTAAACCACAATTTTAAGATTCTATGGTTTTCTTTTTCCATACCTTGGATGTTGTTGCCTTTTGTTCATTCTAAAGAGCTGGTCTCATTCTGCTTTTGCATTCAATTTCTCTATGCCCAAATTTATTGCAAAAGGAACAATTTGTTTCATCTTGGAGAGGTGATAAAGTATGGTAAGAGTATTTATTTAATCCAAACTCATTCTTTTGTTTTTTTGCTTCTCTAGTCATGATAGTTTTATACGCGACACATTGAGCAACCTTATGAAAAAAATTATGACAAGTGAAGCATAGACCATTGAAGTAAAAGTTCTTGTGAGTATAGTAAATTTTTGTGTAATTTCCCTTTTGATTGTGGTAAGGGTGATTTACCTGAGAAACATTTGATCCTTCATTCCTTTCCTAAGATCTAGAATTTTGTTGACTACCTCCCTTTACTACATTGAGATAGCTTCATGTACCTGTTTCAGAATATTTTATAGTCTTTGATGATTCTCCATTGTATCCAAGACCTATTTTTATTAGAGGAGAGCATTGTACTTTGATGATTTCTTCTAGGGTCTCATATCCTTCAACAAATCTAAGGTATAGACCTTTTTTTCTCAAGTTCCTTTCTTAGACTTACTATTTCTAGTTTTAACTTTTCATTATGCCTCTCCTTTTCTAGATTTTGTTTCTTTAGTGCTTCTTCTAGATGAATTTTAAGTTGAGTTATTTCTTCAATGAGAGTATCTTTTTCTTCTAGGGCATCCATAAAAACATCATCAGACTCATCAATACATTTATCTTCAAATGCCATAAGTAATTAATATTCTTGATCAGACTCACCATATTCACCATTTGAAAGACCATCACTATCTTCGTGTGTGTAGAAACCTTTCTTGTTTTCAAACCTTCCTCTAAAATTTACTTTGCATAATTTTTCCCTTTCTCATGGTTTTCATTATAAGGGAATTTAGCAACATAATGACCAACTCTTCCACAAGAAAAAACATTTGAAAGGAAGCTTATCTCTAAATTTGTCAGTTCCTACTTGGAGTTGCTTTACAAAGTTTGTCTCTTCTTCATTTGATACATAACTTGATTCCTTAAGCTCCTCCTTTTCTTTTCCTTTAGAAGTAGCTTTGGATGATGCTTTTTTGATATATGAAGGACTCCCTTTTCTCAAGCTGGTCAGCAGTAAGGTTCTTCAAATATTTCATTTCTTCAATGGTAGAGACTTTTGAATCGAATTTTGGGGTTAGAGATATTAGGATTTTCTCAAAAATCAATGATTCTTTTACTTCATCACTAATATTTCTCATTGAATTAACTATCTCATCTACCCTAAGAAAGAAACTTGCAATACTTTCATCACTATGAATTATGAGGGTTTCATATTGAATTCGATAGGTTTGAAGTTTGCCACTCTTTACCTTAGTGTGACCTTCATAACTCTTGATAATCTTGTCCCATATAGCCTTTGTGGTATTCAATTGCATTACCTTCACAAATTTTGATTCTTCCAAGTTTCCCAACAAAGTGTTGACAAAATTTTCATTGGTCTCATATTTTTTCTCATCTGCTTCATATGTGGGAATGGAGGATGGATAATGATAGCCTCCTTCAAAGATTCCGCAAACATCAGCTCCAAGTGACTACAAATAAGATCTTGTTCCGACTTTCCGAGAAACCAAGTTGGATCCATTAAATAATGGTGTCCTGATAGATGCTACTCCCTCTTGATTGTTCATCCTGATGAATCTACCTTCAAGCGATCAAGCTTCTTCTGAAGGACCTACTCTGATACCAATTGTTTGTTAAGAAAAATATTGAGTGGGGGGGGGGGGTGTGAATAAGTATTTTGAAACTTACTTCAACTTTAATTTTCTTATTCCAATTTCTATATGCGTCTGTTATTAAGTGAACCCATGTACATATGTGACTATGATGAGAGAAAACTATGTATATCCAGTCAACTAGCTTTACATATAATTCATCATATGTTAATATTTAACCAGTGCATCATTACTTCACTAAAACATGTATTAAGAAGAAACTATGGGAAATAAAGAGTAGATGGATCATCAACACATAAGAAACATATCAACACACATGAACACCAAGGTTTTCGGTGGAAACCCAATGTCGGAGAAAACCACCTTTTTTTTCGTCTTTGTCTTCTTTTCAAATAATTATATTTTTACAATCTTGTACTAGTGAAAAATTCAACTAGTATGGAGTCTCCTACTTGCAGAAGGCTACAACCTCCTCTCATTTTCTAGCTCCTACTGGGAGGGAGCTACAATGCCCTTTCTAAAGATTGTTATCCTCAGCTCTTTATGGATCACTTTTTAGAATGTTTCAAATTGAATCCACTTTCAACTATTCTGAAATCAATTACTCCAATACTGAACCAACTGAATCATCAAATCAACTGTTGTAACCAATGAAACTAGATAAAACTAGATCAGAATAGATCATGCCAATGCATAACCACTTATTTATATACCAAGCCAAACATTGTTACCCATCACGGAAACCAAATGTTTCCTCTGTAAACCATTATCAAGCATACATTAGATTGTATACGCTATTGTTCTTAATCATACTTGCATATGTACGCGATTCTCTTGAACAATACCCGCGTATAATCTCAAAAATATTGATACCTGAATCTGAATCATTATCATACTAAAACAATCACTGTATCACATACTTAACACATCACAGATCACATAACCAAACACAGATCATTATCAACATCATTACTTAGTTAACTTTTCATTCCATAATCAGTTCAACCCAACCAATACTGTTAAACACAGATCATTATGAGAGAGACACCATTAGCAGATAGTAACAGACATAATTGAACTGATTAACCATCATTAACAGTTCATTCTTCAAAACCCTAGAAGTTTCACTCGACTCTTATAAAGAAAAACCGCGTATCTACACGCTTTTAATACTTCACACCTACATACCTTGGTGAAAACACAATGCTTGCGCGCTAACTAGTGTCACCCACTCTAGTTTGTTGTTTTTGGGTTAACCCTTGTCAGCTCAAGCAAGTAGAGTAAGATGATGGGGAAAATCTTAACAAGCATGTCAGAGATAAAATAAACTACTTCTCTACTAGAACAACCTCTTTTTCCTCAATAAGTCGGGATCCCTCTTCCACCTATGAAATGAATGATTGCTATGCACAGTTGCAAAAATGAAAAGTAAGAAAAATTCAAAATGAAAGTGAATAAGGCGAAAGAAGAGAAAGGCTTCCTGCACAGAGAGGTGATGCAAGTAACTCCACTGGGGTGCTGACCAGGCTCGCTGGTAGCGGAGCCATGCTTGTGTTCCTATGTGACTCCGCTGGGGTACTATCCAAGCCTTCTGGCAGCAGATAAACACCAGAGATGAAACTAAGACTCTGACGACTATACTGCTTGTGCACCAATATACCCCTCAACCCTAATCGAAACAACTGTGTTTCCTAGGCTTGGAATTTGTGTTAATTAACCAAGAGCTTGGAAGATGCTGCATCTTATAATCAAGCTAGTGTGGAACCAAGATGAGCTGAGAACTGAACAATACTTTCGGAGGTGTTAGAATTTCTTTTCACGAACAAGGTCCATTCAGAGAGCTAGAGTTCTACCAGTGCGTCACCAAGTGTTGTAGCGACTACAACCACCCTCCAAAATTTTTCCTTAGCTTCATTTTGGAGCCTCCCTACCAACTTTTCACAGCACCTTGTCTTGCTTTGTCAGGTACACAAGATTCAGTGTTTTTCTTGCACAGAGGTAGCTTGTCGATCACAGCTTGATGCATTCCCCTCACAGGCTGTTCATTCGAACTTGGTCCACTTGTAGGCTGAGTAGCTCCCGCAAGAAATTGAGCAACTCTGGAGGGAAACCAACCTTCCCTCCAGAAATTGTGCAATCATGTCTGGCATCCTTCTAGGCTTCAAAATTGCGCAATTCTTCTAGTCAACACTCACAATGAAAATTGCGCAATTTTCCCCAGCAGGACTGCTCAGCCCAAAATTTGTGCAAATATGGGCAACAGTCAGCTGCTCTGCCCAGAAATTGCACAAATCTCCTGGGCAGCCAACCCAGCTCCCAGCCAAAAATGCACATTTCCTTCAAGAAGTTGAGCAACTTCATGCATGAGCAGTTGGGTTGACCAGTTCCACCCGGGACCAAGGAAACTTGACTTGCATGCATGGATTGCTTTTTCTCGGAATAGCAAAAGGCAACATGCAAAAGGCATCCCGTGATTCAGGGAGCTATTTTTAGCAGCTGGAGGTTACATGAAAAGTTATTTTAGAAACTTTCCTCCAAGTGTTGCTTTTTCTTAGATTTGTGGCATGCGGGTCATGAACTCAAAACTTATTTATTCGACGCATCAGAACTCATTCTTTCACATCGATCTTAGTGCTCTGACATCCCACAACACATCCAGGTCTCTTCGAAACATCCAGCTCATCTATTCATGGGTAAGTGGCCTCAGCTTGTATTTTTTCAACATTTCTGTCGCTTTTTATGTTTTTGCTTGTGTGAGTGTTGTTTGCTTGATTGCTTTGAATGCTTGTTGTCGTTTACATGTATACTAGCTTGTCCTAGAACTGTTTCAGTTTTCATTTCTATCTCACTGTTGTTGCATGCATGAAACTATTTTGCATGAATGGTCATCGATTCGGCGACTCGCTTCACCCACATGGATGTTGATCTATTTACTGAATATTTTACTCATGTTTGCATGCACCGTTAATCACTTCTGCTTTCACTTAGTGTCGCCATGCATTCACTTTCATATTTTCTTTTAGTTGCGAAGGCTTTGTCTTCCTCTCCAAAAATGTGCATTTCTGCCCATCACTGTCCTCCAAGATTGTTTTACAAATTTTTGAGGGACAATGATTGCTGACCTAGAAAATTGTGCAATGCAGTCCCTAAGGCTGCAGTCACTCCCAACTAGAATTGTGCATTGCACAATCCCAACAGCCAGTATGGATTGCACATTGCGCAAATCCAACGTTTAGTCTTGCCTCCCAGATAGCCAATAATGCCTTTTGAGCAATTTTGGTAGCCAGTCACCCAACCTCCCAGAAGAAATTGTGCAATCTTTCTCATCAGTTCCCCAGGTATGTGTTTTGTCATTCCCCGAATTTTCTTTGGTTTTCGCTGACATATTTATTAACATGCATGTTGCTTTGTCTTCAGATGTTTCAGGTGTTCATCTACCTCCTAGAAGTACAAGATCAATGGCTTCCAAGAGAGTGGGATCACGAGACATTGACGAAAACACAGCTGGAGCAACAGTTGAGTGAGTGTCCTCTAGTCTACCGATTTATGAAGATACAAAGTTGTTTCTAGACAAGGACATCAAGCTGAAGTGGCAAGAGGTTAATGAAGCATTTGTAGGCACTTTTGAGGAAGACCTCGAAGACCATCAGGTGTATGTGAACATTCACAAGTCTGGCTTGTACCAGATTGCATGCAAATACCCCGCGTTCCCATGCGTGGACATGATACACTAGATCGTCTTTCACACTGACCTCGAGACAATGACCTTGAGAAGTGACAGTGGGACGAAGCTTGCAACCTTCTGGGCACGAGATTATGATGAGATGTATAAGATGTCAGAGCCCGTGACTATCATGAATACTCCATTCAACTTACTCAATAATAGTTCTAACTCCAGAGACATTCTGAAGAACTTGGTAAAGGAGCCAGATCGATTCAAGTTGAGACCCCAACCAGATCTACAAGACAAAGATACTGCAGAAGATGTATCAATTCTTGGTCATATTTGCATGTCGACTGTGTGGCCAAGAAAGCACGAAAAACTTCCCACAGAGTTGGGTGATCGCACTGGACCAACTGGATAAAGAAGGAAAACCATGTAACTGGTCTAGCTCGTTGGCTCATCAGTTGAAGGAACATGTAACGGAGGCTTGACAGTCACCTGGAGGTATGCATGCAAATATTTAAATGTCTGCCTCCATCTCAGATGAAGTATGTGCCCAACATTGAGGTCCCGAGCTTGGAGTGGGCATGGTCACCAACGAAGACTACTGTGAGCACATATTTCAAGTTTTTGTCCGAATGCAGCTTCATAGTAGTAATCAGATGACTGTCTGATCATTTTTTCACCCTAGTGTACAAGATGATATTCGAATAGGATCCACTCTGCATGTTGAAGAAAGCAATGGACGCACTAATAGGCATTGTTGATTGGTATGCTTCACCGTTTGACACCTTCATCTGAATGTTCAGCGTGGAGAAGCCTCCACATGTTCTAATGAATTTTACCTTCAACGTACTTGTCATGCAGGAAGTAGCATATCATATCTCAGCAGGACTGACAGCTAGACTGCACTAGAAGAATAAGGCACCTTGGCCCGCTCTTCCGTTGCAGATTGTGTTATATGAGATTCATAGTATCAAGCAAGCAGATGTCGAACCCAAACTGATGAAGAAGTACCAATTCGACCTCCGAAGCTACAATTCGTATGACCCACATTTCATTGTGGAAGATCACTGCATGAGAGTTCAGCTCAACTAGATCCACGGGGCATGTCATTTGGGCAAGGAGGACCCATGGAGATATTTCTACAATTTCTCCAAACCCAATGAACAGGCCAGCTTCGCTGTGGAGTGGTTAGCGAAGCAACATGAACCAACATCATGGAAAGCACCAGTAGTGGCACCAGAGGCAAGCATACCAGTGCGCGACAAAGGTAAGAGGAAGATTGTCGATCACATGGAGGAAGAGCAACGCTGCAAGTTTCGAGGAGATCCATCAATAGAGAAAGCAACTATGGCTATAGAGGCAAAGAGGCACTAACGTGACATGCGAATCGTGCAAAGGTAGAGGGATAAGAGAAGAATGGAAGAAGCAGAGAAGGAGTTGCATGAGCTAAGGGAGAAACTTCGGAAGGAACAAGAGCTGCGCAAATAGGAGAGGAAAGAGCAGCCGCATTAGATACAGTAGGGGCGCAACATGTGCAAACACATGAAGCAACACTCGTACAAGTGGTGGACTTATCAGATTAGCTAGCATCAAGTAGATAGGGTGAACCATCGCAGGAGAAATATTTCACTAATGAGATAGAACAAGAACTTCAACAATTGGATGCAGACATGGAGTAGCAAGAGTTGGAACAGGACAATGTCCTCATGCCTCATCACCAAGAGGTCGACATACTTGCTTCATCACATCCAGATGATGAGCAAGTCTCAAGTGACGAAGGAGGCACTGAGATCCTTGGTGATCATCCAGAAGGAGAGATGCACAACATCTCATTTGACAAATCTCAACATAGAGTTGTGCAGTCTCGTAGAGAGTCAACTTCGGAGGATCATACATCTCCTGCGCAAGTTGAGAAATGCGTGATCATGATTGATGTGTGCAAAAATCCAGCAGCCTTGGCCGCTGCAACTAGAGTGTATGCCGAAGCCACTGGCTCAAGTGTTCACTTTCTAATAGCTGAGAATGAGCGAATGGCGAAGGAAATACAGACGACCAAGCAAGGAGGAGAGTTGGTAACATCATCCACCCGACATGAATTGAAGAAGGAAGTACTAGATGAAGTATTGTCCCTTGACACAGTGATGTGAGTGTTGTAGTCCAAGTTTGGTACCGTGCATAAGGAAGTCGTCCATCTCAACGGTTGGCAACAACGATGTGTTAGAAGAGCATGTATCTTGACGAACTTGCATGATGTTGTTGATGACATGCAAACATGGACGATGAAATACAAGGGTTCCCCACTTCACTTACCTAAGATGATCAGGGCCAATGCAGTTGAGTTGAAGGCACGTGTCTGGAGTCAAAACCGGAACTATGAAGAGCTCCCATAGCTCATCACTAGTATACAGGCTTCCCATGCACGAGTATTCAAGAGTATGGATGTTGTGGTGTGCACACATGCGATCCCATCTATTGGGACTCTCACCCAGGTGAAGACAAAGAAACAGGTCTGACTAGAGCTTGACTCGTACTTCGATGAGTTGATGTGCATTGTAACCAGCCCAGACTTTCCCGTTAGTGCAGAAATCATGCATAAGCATGTTGCTGGTCCGGCCGCATTGAAGAAAATGATGCGCATGCTTTCAGACAAGTTGGACAGAGGAGCCCGAGCAGTGTACCCAGATGCTATGGAGGCAAGAGTCAGGTTTCAAACAGATGTCACCGCGGAGCACACAAACATCATCAAGGACTACTGATCTTGGCATCAGTATGTTACTGCCGATCAACATGAAGATGTTGAGGAGTTGGAATTCCATGGTTTTCTAAGCCAAAGTGATGTCTAGCATGGCTTGCTCAAGCCATTTTGTTTCACATGGGTACATGTGCATTGTAATGTAAAGTCATTTCAAGTGTAAGTCAAGTGTTAATAGTTGGATGTAACAATCATAGAGTAGGTGAAGAGTCATGCCAGTAGTTGAACTGACATAAAGGGGAATGCCAAGGGCCACCCCACCCTTTGCTATAAATAGTCCCTCATAAGCCATTGTATAGGCTTTTGGTCAGCCAATCTTCCGATAAGACTATCTTGGAGAGAGCTTGGACAGTATTGTAACGAGCGTTGGCTTCTCCACTGCACAAAGCTAGTACATCGCTTTGGAGGAGCAGGCGGATGTGGCTGTAACATTCCACTATTCGAACAAGTGGTTGGACATAGATGTATTGTATGAATCAAAATTACACTTATTTATATCATAAGAGCCAACATGTTTCATGCATATGTTGTATTGTATTATATGATATCTGGTTTACTCTAAATGATATATATATTGTTTGCTTACGCATGCATGCATGGACTATTCTGTATAAGTATGTATGAATCTTTCTGAAATGTGTTGTTGGTTTAACCATCACTTTGGATTGCTCGCTAACGTTCCTTCCATGTTATGATGTATCTTTGCTCGTGTGTTCCCTTCCAAGCCGAGTACTATTACAGGTTATCAACGGGCACACTCACCTCAACTCCCTTGTGTTAGAACCTCTCATGCACCTTCCTTGACTCACTGCAGCTGTCACACCCTTGCTACCAACAAAGTTATCTTACTTGCCTCTGTGTGAAATCGTGGTCAAGGCATTACCATAAGACCCACTACTGGGACTCCTACACCAAACGGTCTGAGGTTTAATTGGGACTTCTTGCCAGGAAGATCCCCTAACATGTTGGTAGGTCCATCGTCAACATTTATGGCGCTAGGAGGGCCAGATGACAAGCTGTGTCCTCTCATCTTGTTTTGAGCCTTTGCATATGTTTCATGGATTCTTGCACTCTTATCCCTCCATGATGTTTTTCGGATCATGAAGATGTCACCATCATGAGGGATTTTTTTGATCACTCGTCGACTTACACGTATGATGGTGAAGGCAAAGTGACGTGGCCTGAGTACTTACATGACTTTGTTTCCATGCTTCATGAGGAAGATGGGTGTTTTGACAAATTGGCCAGCTTGCTGCTTGCATACACACTTCGTGAATATCCACTTCGGTGGTTGTTTAGCCTATTGTCTGAGAACGTGCACTCAATTGAGCACTTTTGTGATCTCATTGAAGACACTTTCTATCATTTTGATCTAGACCATCTTGATCAAAAACTGCTACAACAACAGAAGGCTCCGCATGAATTGATTATGGACTTTTGGCAACGCTTCCGTGACTTGTAGTTTCAAGCTCCGAGGAACCAAATTAACTTTTCCTATCTTTGGGACCGATTCGAGTATTGCCTTAAGAAATCTGCCCGTCCCAAGAAGAAGTTTGAAATCAAGCCTCACTCAACCTTCTTTAGTGATGGAGATGCGTAATCTCAGCCAGATGCGGTCACTGCCACGAGTGATTGTCCGCTATCCCCTCATCAAACAGCTCCACCACTATCAAGTGATGTTGAGGATCATGCTCACACACCTGTTCAACTTTCACATCCTCCCAAGATAACTTCACTTACTTTTCACGCAGATCTGGTTGTGAGTCCTTCGAGTTGTCATATTCATTCTGTTCCACAATCTCTGTCTTCACACTTGGCTGTTCCTCTTGATGAGATTATCTTGTGTTCTTCCATTCCAGACTCTTCACTTGTTGTGAATGAGGAACAAGCCACTGAAGGAGTTGGTGTTGCACAAATAACATGTGCTGTCATTCATGAAGAGTATGAGTGGGAGCTTGAACATCAACACTCGGCAAAGGATGACTCCCTTCCGTCTCAGCCTCCTCCATTATTTCCTGACATCTTTGGTGAACTTGCCATCCAAAATTTCACATGTTTATCTCAATCCACAAATGCACCCATTTTTGATCACTCGCAGGACACACGAGATGTTGGTCCATCATTCGACAACAGAGAGGATAAGTTATTCATTGAAAATCCACTTGATATTTCATCTGCCTTTTTTAGAAACATAGAGGATGAGTTTGTTAGATTTTCATCTACCCCTCTGTTTGATTCATCTGATCATGAGGATGCCGATGAAATCATTCATTTTTCTGATCGTGGCAGCCGTGATCCATTTACTACCATATTTTATCATGATCATGAATCTATCGCAATTGATCTTTCGAAGCCATCGGTTTATGATGATCTACCTGATGATGAAGTTGAAACACCCAAGACTGTCGAGGCACTTCAGCCTGAGCTGATGGCTATGTCAGGCCCTCACTCTCTTGGGGTTAGTCTCACTTCTGATTATGAAACTGTTCAATCACCCAAGGCTCCTCATCGCTCATCTGTATGCATTGAAAATCCATTTCACACATAGATCATACTTCCTCCACTTGAACTGCACGATCCTATCACTCATGCATTGGAGGAATCTTACATTGCAAGAAAACGTGCATGACACAAGTTATCTTTGTTTCTTTCATTTGCTTGCATGTCTCAGTCAAGAGTGTGCTTATGCTTCAAAGTTGCATGCAGTGTCGCATAGCACCATGATAAGTCCACGGACTGCTCGTCATGCAATTTCACTCACTTATGTCTTGTGGACACTTTGAAACATGAGGTGTGGTTGTCTTCATTGTTATATCTGTCTTTCTTGCTGGTTCGCGCAACTGGGTTGCTCCTGGACCAAGCCTTCACCAACATGGGTCAACCAATGCATCGGTGGCTGCATTGGAAATATCACTTCACGTGATCAGGTCCATGCACCACTAGCTTAGGAGTAGGAGTAGTGTTTTCTTTCAGTCAGTTTGCTTTCATGCGTGTTTGCTTACTTTGTTTGTTTGTTTGTCTGCTTTCTTGTTTTCTTACTCACTTTGCTCCCGCTTTTGCTTCTGCTCTTGCTTTTCTATGTGGTTTGTTAGTTATTTTGTTTAGTTCGTAGGTTAGTTTCACATGAAACCATGTATGAATCTTGAAACGAGTTGGGTAAAGTACAAGAGGGATTGTACAACTATCACTACTTGGTTATCTGTCATCTTGCCTCTGTATGAAGAACTCGTTACTTTTAGTCCATGATACGCTAAAGGAAAATACATACTCTTCGAAGTGAACCTTGGTGAAAACACAATGCTTGCGTGCTAACTAGTGTCACCTACTCTAGTCGGTTGTTTTTAGGTTAACCCTTTTCAGCTAAGTCAAGTAGAGTAAGGTGAGGGGGAAAACCTTAACAAGCACGTTAGAGATAAAACAAACTAATTCTCTACAGTAACAACCTCTTCTGCCTATGAAATGAATAAGTTCTATGCACAGTTGAGAAAATGAAAAAATGAAAAGTAAGAAAAATTCAAAATGAAAGTGAATAAGCCGAAATAAGAGAAAGGCTTCCTGCACAGAGAGGTGATGCAAGTAAATTCACTGGGGTACTGACCAGGCTCGCTGGTAGCGGAGCCATGCTTGTGTTCCTATGTGACTTCGCTAGGGTATTGTCCAGGCCTGTTGGCAGCAGAGCAACACCAGAGATGAAACTAAGACTCTGACGACTATACTGCTTGTGCACCAATATACCCCTCAACCCCAATTGAAACAAATGTGTTTCCTTGGCTTGGAATGTGTGTTAATTGTCCAAGATCTGGGTAAATGATACATCTTATAATCAAGCGAGTGTGGAACCAAGATGAGCTGAGAACTGAACAATACTTCTGGAGGTGTTAGACGTGCTTTTCATGAACAAGTTCCATTCAAAAAGTTGGATTTCTACTAGTGTGTCGCAAAGTGTTGTAGCAACTACAACCATCCTCCAAAATTTTTCTTTAGCTTCGCTTTGGAGCCTCCCTACCAGATTTTCATAGCACCATGTCTTGCTTCATCAAGTACACAAGCTTCAATGTTTTTCTTGCACAGAGGTAGCCTGTCGATCACAGCTTGATGCATTCCCCTCATAGGCTGTTCATTCGAACTTGGTCTAGTTTCAGGCTGAGCAGCTCCCCCAAGAAATTGCAAAATTCTAGAGGGCAACCAGCCTTCCCTCCAGAAATTGCGCAATCCTATCTGGTAGCCTGTTGGGCTCCAGAAATGTGCAATTCTTCAAGTCAACACTCACAGTGAAAGTTGCGCAATTTTCCCCAGCAGGGCTACTCAACCCAAAATTTGTGCAAATCTAGGCAGCAGTTAGCTTCTCTGCCCAAAAATTGTGCAAATCCCCTGGGCAGCCAGCCTAGCTCCCATCTAGAAATGCGCATTTCCTTCCAGCAGTTGAGCAGCTTCATGCATGAGCAGTTGGGTTGACCAGTTCCACACGGGGCCAAGGAAACTTGGCTTGCATGCACGGCTTGCTTTTTCCCGGAATAGAAAAAGGCAACATGCAAAAGGCATTCTTTGATTTAGGGAGCTATTTTTAGCAGCTGGAGGTTACATGCAAAGTTGTTTTAGAAACTTTCCTGCAAGTGTCGCTTTTTCCTAGATTTGTGGCATGGGTGTCATGAGGTTAAAACCTATTTATTCGACACGTCAGAGATCATTCTTTCACATCGATCTTGGAGCTCTGAAATTCCACAACACATCTAGGAATCTTCGATATATCTAGCTCAACTATTCATTGGTAAGTGGCCTCAACTTGTCTTTTTCAGCATTTTTGTCGCTTTTTATGTTTTCGCTTGTGTGAGTGTTGTTTGCTTGATTTATTTGAATGCTTGCTATCCTTTACATGTATTATATCTTTTCCTAGCACGATTTCAGTTTTTGTTTCTATCTCATTGTTGTCGCATGCATGAAATTATTTTGCACGAACGGTCGCCAATTCGGTGACTCGCTTCACCCACATGCATGTTGATATATTTACTGAATTTTTCACTCATGTTTGCATGCAATGTCAATCACTTATGATTTCACTTAGTGTCGTCATGCATTCACTTTCATATTTTCTTTAAGTTTCCCATCAGTGAGTTTGGCCAACCTTGGCCCAGAATCTGCCTTCACTGAGACAACATTGCGCAATCTAGGGAAGGAAGGCTCTATATTCCTCTCTAGAAATGCACATTTCTACCCAATGCTACCCTCCAGGATTGTTTTGCACATTTCTGAGGGACAGTGACTGCTGGCCTCAAAAATTGCGCAATGCAGTCCCTGAGCTTGCAGTCACTCCAAGTTGGAACTACGCATTGCACAATTCCAACAGCCAGTCTGGATTGCACATTGCGCAAATCCATCATCCAGTCTTGCCTCCCAGACAACCCAGATTGCCTTTTGCGCAGTTCTGGCATCCAATCACCCAGCCTCCCAGAAGAAATTGCGCAATATTTCCTATCAGTTCCCCAGGTATGTGTTGTGTCATTCCCCGAATTTTCTTTGGTTTTCGCTGACAGATTTATTTCCATGCATGTTGCTTTGTCTCCAGATATTTCAGGTGTTCATCTGCCTCTTAGCAGTACATGATCAATGGCTTCCAAGAGAGTGGGATCACAGGACACTGACAGAAATGTAGCTAGAGCAACAGTTGAGCGAGTGTCCTCTAGTCTACCGATCTATGAAGATACAAAGTTGTTTCTAGACAAGGACATCAAGTTGAAGTGGCAAGAGGTCAATGAAGCATTTGCAGGCACTTTTGAGGAAGACCTCGAAGACTGTTAGGTGTATGTGAACATTCACAAGTTCGGATTGTACCAGATTGCATGCAGATACCCTGTGTTCCCATGTGTGGACATGATACACTGGATCGTCTCCCACACGGACCCTGAGATAATGACTTTGAGTAGTGATAGTGGGACGAAGCTTGCAACCTTTCGGTAACGAGATTATGATGAGATGTATCAGATATCAGCATCTGTGATTGTCATGAAGACTCCATTCAACATACCCAACGTGCTAACTCCAGAGACATTCTGAAGAATTGGGTAAAGGAGCCGACTCGATTCAGGTTGACACCCAACCAAATCTACAAGAAAAAGATACTGTGGAAGGCGTATCAATACTTGGTCATATTTTCATGTTGACTGTGTGGCCAAGAAAGCACGGAAACCTTCCCATAGAGTTGGGTGATCACACTAGACCAAATGGATAGAGAAGGAAAACCATGTAACTGGTCTAGCTCGTTGGCTCATTAGCTGAAGGAACAGGTAACGAAGGCTCAATAGTCACCCAGAGGGATGCATGCAATGATTTACATTTCTGCCTACATATTAGATGCAGTCCGTGCCCGACAGGAGTTCTCGGGCTTGGAGTGGGCATGGTCACTGACGAAGACTGCTGTGAACACATATTTCAAGTTGTTGTCTGAATGGAGTTTCAGAGGAGTAATCAAACAACTGTCCGATGATTTTGTCACCCCAATGTACAAGATGATATTCAAACAAGATCCACTCGGCATGTCGAAGGAAGCAATGGATGCACTGATAGGCATTGCTTATTGGTATGCCTCACCGTCTGGCACCTTCATCCAAATGTTCAACACAGAGAAGCCTCCGCATGTTGTACCAAAGTTTTCCTTAGACGTACTTGTCATGCAGGAAGTAACATATCACATCTTGGCAGGATCGATAGCTAGACTACACCAGAAGAAGAAGGCACCTTAGCCCACTCTTCCATTGCGGATTGGGTTATATGAGATTTGGAGTATTAAGCAAGCGAATGTCGAAGCCGAATTGATGAAGAAGTACCCATTCAACCTCCGAAGCTACAATCCGTATGACCCACATTTCATTGTGAAAGATCAATGCACGAGAGTTTGGTTTAACTGGATCCACGGGGCATGTCATTGGGCCGAGGAGGACCCATGGGGATATTGCTACAGTTTCTCCAGATCCAATGAATAGGTTGGCTTTGTTGTGGATTGGTTAGTGAAGAAAAATGAAGCAATATGACGGAGAGTATCAGCAGTAGCAACAACAGTGGTAGCAAAGGCAAGCATACCAGTGCGCGACAAAGGTAAGAGGAAGATTGTCAATCTCATGGAGGAAGAGCAAAGCTGCAAGTTTCGAGGAGATCCATCAGTAGAGAAAGCAACTATGGCTATAGAGGCAAAGAGGCACTAGCGCGACATGCGAATCACGCAAAGGAAGAGGGATAAGAGAAGAATGGAAGAAGCAGAGAAGGAGTTGCATGAGCTAAGGGAGCAACTTTAGAAGGAACAAGAGTTGTGAAAATAGGAGAGGGAAGCGCAGCCGCATCAAATACAATAGGGGGAGAAACATGTGCAAATAGATGAAACAACGCCCATATAGGTGGTGGACTTATCAGATCAGCTGGCATTAGGTAGATAGGGTGAACCATCACAGGAGCAAGATTTTTCTCATGAGATAGAACAAGCACTTCAACAGTTCGATGCAGACATGGAGCAACAAGAGTTGGAACAGGACATCAACCTCATGCTTCATTACAAAGAGGTCGACTTACTTGCTTCATCACATCTAGATGATGAGCAAGTCTCGAGTGCCCAAGGAGGCACTGAGATCCTTGGTGATCCACTAGAAGGAGAGATGCACAACATCTCATTCAACGAATCTCAACATAGAGTTGTGCAGTCTCGCAGAGTGTCAACTCTAGAGGATCATACAAACATCCATCAACCTTGGTTGATGCAACCAGAGTGTATGCCGAAACCACTAGCTTGAGTGTTTGTTTTTTGATAGCTGAGAATGAGTGAATGGCGAAGGAACTACAGATAGCCAAGCAAGGAGGAGACTTGGTGACAACATCTGCCCGAGTTGAACTGAAGAAGGAAATACTAGATGAAGTATTGTCCCTTGACACAATGATGCAAGCATTGTATTGCAAGTTTGGTACCCTGCATAAGGCAGTCGTCTATCTCAACGGTTGGCAACAACGATGTGCTAGAAGAGCACGTATCTTGACGGAATTGCGTGCTGCTGTTGATGACATGTGTTATGAAACCAGCTCAAGAAAAGATAGAAAAGATAGATCAACGCCTTAGAATTCAGCCTCTTCAAGGGGGCAACCTCTACATTACATAAATGAACCATTCTTGGATGATACAAATGAAAAGACCTCCTTTCTATATATAGGAGTCTAAGGGGTCATAACATAATCAGAGCCAACATAACAATAGTAATGTAAGGGCACAATAATAACAATAGTGGGCTTCTATGGGGCACAATAGTAACAATATGGGCACTACATGAGTACATCAATATAATAAGTGGGTTGTAATAATAAAAATAAGGGGTTACAATAGTAGTATAGGGGCTTAACATGCCCCTCTCCTTCAAAAAGCGTTGTCCTCAACGCTTGAGTAGTTATTGATTTTTCTGTATAAAATTCTTGTCCTCCCATGTGGAATCTTCAGCGGGTAAGTTCTTCCACTTGATGAGATACTCTGAAATTGATCGATTTCGTAGCTGTCAGGTTCTTGTTTTTGTGACTGCTCCAGGTTCCAATATGATTTTTCCTTCCTCTTCAATTTCTGGAAATATTGTTTGAATTGAGACCTTTTGCAACTTTTGAATAAGTGGCCATACTTCTACGTCCCTCTTCTATTCATCCCTTGCTTCATTTATCCAATCTGGTTGGATAATAGAAATAGTACAAAACAATGCTTCCACATCCTCATCCTTGAAGAGTCTTCCCATTCGGTAAGGTCGCCATTTTTTAAGTGCATGTAGTATTGCCAACATTTCCTTCTCATAAATAGCTTGCTTGAGATGTAGCAGTAAAAATACCCAATCACCTAGATCAAAATTTTTTTCACTACAATGTTGATCTACCTGTTGTTTCGTTTGATTTTGCACTGAAATGGCATTATCCTTTAAAAGTTGGAGAACTTGCTGTTGATGCTCGATGTGATCTTTCACTGCTTGAACCTTTTTCTTCTTGATATGTCCTTCTATCTCTAGAGTTTGAGGAGTGGCAATTTCTTCCAATCCTTTACAAGATATGGTTGGATTTATTTCTTCTTTCTCGATGTGATCTTTCACTTCTTGCACCTTTTTTCTTTTTGATATGTCCTTCTATCTTGAGAGTTTGAGGAGTGGTAATTCTTGCCAATGCTTTACAAGATATGGTCTGATTCATTTCTTCTTGCTCTGGGGTCGGGTCTTGGTGCGATAGTGAAATGTGTTAAGATTAGCATGGCGTACGTACTCCTGCCCCCCTTTCTCGATCCTTTTATTCCTCCTCTTCATATTCTATGTAAAATAATTTCTTCTCAGCACACTTATGACCTTTAGTGCATTTGCTATCACAATTGTAACAAAGCCCTTTTTCTCTTTTTTCTTCCAATTGTTGTGGTGTAACCCTTGTAGGTTGTGGAACGCTAGGAGAAACAACACTTTCATCTGTATAGTTGTAAGGGGTATGCTTCTTGGTTTCCATAATTTTTCTTTCCACTATGTCACAAAGCCCTTTTACTATTTCCAATTGTTGTGGTGTTTCTCTAAAGAAGGTGTTGCTCTTTGTATCTTCATAATGTGCTACCATTTCCTCCGTGAAAATTGACCATGTAACAAGTTGTTTACGAGAACAAAGCCCTTCATACCATAAAAATTGATCCATTTCTAAATATGAAGATGCAATACATACCTTTTGTAACAGTGGTACACCATGTAGATCAAAATATTCCTCCATCTAAAGTATCCAATTTACCAGATCCTTGCCATCAAACTTCTTCATCTTGCTTTTTCTTGATTTTAGGAGCTCGATCTTGAAACGACTATAACTCTGTACTTTCGTATCTTTCAATTCTGAAATTGCGACATATAGTAGCCCTCTGCGTCCTCTTTCTAATGCCACTAGTCTGATCCAATTTGGATTCTCCAAGGAAGAGTTATGCACAATCTCCCAAGATGACCTGATTATAGACTAGTTTAGTAGAGCGAACTTGTACGACGTGCCACGAGTCACTATTTCGACCTTTGGATCTGAAAAATGCATACAAGAAACTACAGTCCGTCCTCTTTCTGTACCTTCTGACGAAATTTCAATCTGATTCCCAGAGAGAAATTTATGATGATTTTCCCTAGGTCACCTGTTTAGAATGTAATTAAGGAGTCTACAAAAAGACCAGCTTCCTCAAGTCATATCTCCGCAAATATAGCGCGAAAAGCTCTGAAAATTCGACCCAAGGTTCAGCGTGATTTCTTCTCAAATGGGTTCTTTTTGAAACTTCTGAAATGTCTCAGAAAAAAAGTTGTAGCGAAAATGCCACGATGACCTGTTTGGAGTAGCGAAACCCTAGAATCCAAAGCTTTGATACCAAATGTTATGAAACCAGCTCAAGAAAAGATAGAAAAGATAGAAAAGATAGATCAACGCCTTATAATTCAGCCTCTTCTAGGGGGAAACCTCCTTTACATTACATAAATGAACCATTCTTGGATGATACAAATGAAAAGACCTCCTTTCTATATATATGAGTCTAAGGGGTCATAACATAATCAAAGCCGACATAACAATATTAATGTAAGGGCACAATAATAAAAATAGTGGGCTTCTATGGGGCACAATAGTAACAATATGGGCACTGCATGGGTACATGAATATAATAAGTGGGTTGTACTAATAACAATAAGGGGTTACAATAGTAGTATAGGGGCTTAACAACATGCAAACATGGATGATGAAATACAAGGGAGCCACGCTTCACTTGCCTAATATGTTGAGGGCCAATGCGGTTGAGGTGAAGGCACTTATCCGTAGCCAAATCTAGAACTATGAAGAGCTCCCGTAGCTCATCACTAGTATACATGCTTCCCATGCACGAGTATTCAAGAGTATGGATGTTGTGCACACACATGCGATCCCATCTATTGGGACTCTCACCTAGGCACAGACAAAGAAACAAGTCTGACTAGAGCTTGAATCATACTTTGACGAGTTAATGCGCATTGCCACCAACCCAAACTTACCTGTCAGTGCAGACATCATGCACAAGTATGTTTCTAGTCCGACAGCATTGAAGACAATGATGCGCATGCTTTCAGACGAGTTGGACAAAGGAGCCCGAGCAATGTACCCATGTTATGAAACCAGCTCACAAAAAGATAGAAAAGATATATCAATGCCTTAGAAATAAGCCTCTTCGAGGGGGAAACCTCCTTTACATTACACAAATGAACAATTCTTAGATGATTCAAATGACAAAAGCTCCTTTATATATATAGGAGTCTAAGGGGTCACAATATAACCAAGCCGACCTAAGAATAATAATATAAAGGCACAAAAATAACAATAGAGGGATTCTATGGGGCACAATAATAACAATATGGGGACAATAGGGGCACAACAATAATAATAAGGCATACAACGTGTTGTACCTCTGAGATAGTAGTAGGTCAGCTACCAATGCGAGAGCATCTAACATAATTGTTTTGGGGTTTTTGGTTTTAATTTTGGAAGACCAATGAATGAAGATAGATGTAGAATTGAAGAAATTAATCCTTTGGGTTATATTAATATCTCAGCACATGGTTTCTATAAGACTTTACACAGTGATATAGATAAAAAAAAGTGGCGAGTAGAAGAAAACAAAAAATATGATTATCATAGTTTCTAGACTGTAAAAGAGAACAATCATAAGTTGGAAAACCTTCTAAAATACGTTCCAAAGGTTCAAGGCAGTATACTTAAGCTTACACAAGATGTTGATGATTTACTGATTAGAGGGGATTAGCTAAACAGACAGTTCATTAATCCATTATCTTAATAGATGATTACTTTAGGAGCTTATAGGAATAAATCGAGACACAATTCTTCCTACCTAGATATCTCTATAAGTCATAAGCATATGAAGAAAAAAATAATGATTGATAACAGGAAAAACTTATAGGATAACACAAACTGTGTAAAACCAGATTCAGAATCCTTTGCTTTGTATTAAGGTTCCAGAAAGACTGAGTACACCAAGTGTCCTTAAAAGCTTCCTTCAAAGGTGATTTCCAGGTTCAAAGTAGTATAAACAATCACAACTTAACAAGTAATGAGCTATGAATGTTGAACTCTGAACCATTAACATCTCGAGAAGAGAGTCATTTATACAATAATAAAACTAAGAAAATATCCTAAAACTGTTTAAGATTTATTCTAGGAAAGGAAAGATCTTCATGCAAGAAGATAGGGGCAACTATTGAATTGCTTCTTGCTGTCCCTTTTATTCAAGTTGTGCTGGCTTTGTTGGTTGATATTTTTCCCTTTAAGCTGCTAAATTTCTTGTATCCTTCATGCTTATTGACTTCTTCATTTGTTCTTTCATATGATACTCTTTAAACTCTGTGAAAATCATTTGACCTTGCTGATTAACCTTTACTGTTTCTTTTTACATTTATTGTCCATTTCAGGGTTTTTATTGTGTTTTTCAACAATAAATCATTTTGGATTTTATGTCACAAGGTAAAGTAATCTGATATGATCTTCATAGTTGTCTTCCAACTATACACAAGCTCTTTTCTCTATGAGCTTGGAACAGAAGCTTTACCTCCAAAACACAGAAACTGTTAAGAAAACATAGGTGTTAGAGGAGGTCTTCAATATCTTTATTTGAGCTTGAAAGGCTATTGGAAGGAGTCCATAGCATATCAGAAGGAAAAATGATGGCTTTATGGGTCACAGAGGCTTATGGAGGCTTTACTGTAAGAGCAAGCGAAAACAGAGCAAAATGGTCATTTTGGCGTTTAAACAAAAAAATAGTGTTTCATTTGAATTATGTTGCAAAATGAACAATGGCCGTTTTGTCATTTTGCAAGGGGTAGCTTTCATCGCACCGCTTATAAGGCATGGGCGGTTTTGGGAAGGTTCACTCGAAATGATTTGAGCTCGACATGTAACAAGGGAAGTCAGTGGAATACCACTTTTCGGGTGGGTAATGCCTGTACAGAGAGTGAACCCGAAATTTGTTGAGGGCCATTGGATTTGGATGGATTAGATCGAACGGTAGCGGAGCGAAGGAGTAGTATGGAGGGTATGAATGATTAAATATGGTGGTAATGGCTGTATTATGGCTTAAAACCCAGATTAGCGGTGTTTTTATGGTTAAACAAAGGTTTAGTTATTTCTTCGTTTAAATCATAAAAAACGATTTAACAAAGAAATTCTTTGCAAAACGCATATGGCAGACTTGAAATTTTATGAATGCGGGTGTATATGATATCGGGTCTGGGCTAATCGCATATCGCAATCGCAGTTTAGCAGAGGATGGCCCATCGCAAGGAATGCGATAGGTGCCAGATGCGACGTGGAAATAAACCATATATGATATGAGATCGGGTCCGGGTCCCAATCACAATCAGAGATCGCAATGACGTAGTGTTAATGCTTAAGGTGGGACTCGCAATGGAGGCGGATGCAATATGAATATGGATTGTAATATATATGATATCGGGTCTGGGTCCATCATTGATCGCATATTGCAATCGGATGAGAGTGTATTCCTACGAAAGGCTTGCAATGCGACAATATTGCGATGCGATATGAAAATACATAGTTTTATTATAAAACTAAGGGTTTCGGGATATTTTAATAAGGAGTTAATATATACGGGAAATGGTCATTTTTATGGGTTTAATACTATAGTTAGTGTTAACATGAAATATGAGTGGAAAAGGGTAAATATATGCGAAAGGGGAATTATAGGCGGAAAAGGGAATTATAGGAGGAAAAGGGAAAATAGACCAAGTATAATGCCTTTTCATGGTTTATTTGCTTTTCATATATGCATAATACTTAGGGTAAAACACCTTTTGTGGGTTTTTTGGGTAAAAAGGGATTTTACATGGTAAAAAGGGGTTTTACATGGTAAAAAATGATTTTACATGGGATTTTCACTTTTCCTAGGTAAAAAAGGGTTTTGACCTTAGGGAAAGGGGTTTTTATGGAAAATGAATGAATATGAATATATGAAGTTAGGAAGGGGAAATTAATGAATATAGGGATGAATGGGAAGTTAATTAATTGATCTTGTAGACCTTGATTTGCTTTGTGTAATTGAATCATGGACATAGAAACATATGGTAAAACATGATAATGTTCCTTTTGTCCAATGAATCATCAAACTTCTGCAACCTTTCTCTACTTACCCTTTGCTTATCCTATCATTTTTCTTCACTTAATGGGTGCATTTAAGCTAGCAAACCCTTTTCCTTTCTTTTTATTTTACAAAAGCAAACTATTTAAATCTACCCTTATAACCTCCAAGGGCTCAGATTAAACTGATGAGCACCTTATTATTCTCTACCTAATTACTGATTTGCCAAGATTAAACAGTTGGGCTAGATATTTATTCTCTAACTATAACATCAAATTTATTGCATGAAGCAATCAATATTAAACTATTTGACTGTCATGGGGTTGTGGAATTTACGACAAGCTGCACACAACCATTATTTTGCAGAAAGAATAGTAGTGGCATTTGGACTTGCTCACTTTCAGAGTTTATTTGTTTTCTTTTCTTTCTACCTAACATTTTCTTTTTGCCTTGATTTTTTAGAGAATCTACCCTAACATTTTCTTTGATATGGACATCATCATCAAGATATATATTTTTTCACTAACATTTTATACACTATTGTTATGTCCATATCCTAACTTAACATTTTTTTCAAATATTCTATCTAATCAAAACCAAAAAATGCTACAACATTGGCTCCAACTGGGGACTGCTTTCTTCTGTAGAATGCAGAGAACCTGCAGATCCATGTGCCTTCTCCTCGGGCTATGGAGTCCTTGTTGTAAAAGATCACACTGACATCTTGAAAAGTAAAAGAAAATTGGAGTATTTACAATGAAAACTATTTCAACTTCTTAGTACTGAATGTAGCGTTTGAGAAACCTTCCATTTATAGGATAAGTGGAATATAGCCCCTCAAGGTTCTGTAGCACAAAAGTGTTGTTACCCTTTGCTTCAGCAATTGCTAAAGGTCCAAACCATAGATTGTCAAATTTTCCATGCTAACCTTTCTCTTCTCTCCTGGCATCCCATCTTAGAACTAGATCACCTTCCTTAAAGTCCCTTTCCATGGCTCTTCTGTCAAACAGGATCTTCATCTTATTATGATATTTCATTAATTTGTATTGAACTTCATCTCTGTTTTCATTGAGTTCAATAATCTGATTTATCCTTCTTGAAAAATCATCAGGTTCATTTGTTGAATCCTGCAGGAATTTTAAAACAGGAAAGGCCAAATTGGTAGGGAAGATTTCATCTTTCCCATAGACTAAATGAAAGGGAGATTTTCCAGTTGATCTCTTTGGAGTAATTCTATTTGCCCATAAGGCATAAATCAAATGTGAATCCCAGCTCTTTTTATGATCAGCTAGAGTCTTTTTGATTACCTTTACCAGGGTTTTGTTGGATGATTCTGCAAGGCCATTACCTTGAGGGTAGTATGGAGTTAAATGATGTAACAGAATCTGATATTTCTGGCAAAAGTCAATCAATTTAACACTAGAAAAGGTTGTTGCATTGTCTGTGACAATTTGAGTTGGGCAACCAAATCTAGATAAGATATTCTCCTCAATAAACTTAATTACTACTGAATCAGTAGCATTCCTGACTGGAATTGCTTCCACCCATTTTGTGAAGTAGTCTTTTGTAGTGAGGATCTATCTATGCTGATTACTTGAAATGGGGTGAATCTCTCCAACAAAATATAATCCTCATTGAGAAAAATGTTATGAAACTATTGATGGAACGAGTGGAAGAGTTGCTAATTTTTGTTTACCAACAAATATTTGACAAGGAACACATCCTTTGACCTTTTCCCCTGATTGTAAGAACAATGTGGGCCAATAAAATCCTCCCCTCAGAATCTTGTATGATGTTTCTTTGCAAGCATAATGTCCCCCACAAAATCCTGTATGAAACTGATCAATGATTCCTTCAGCTTCTGATTCTGTTAAACATAATAAAAAAATATTCAATGGATATTTCCAGTATAAATTTTCATTTATAATGCAGTACTTGACTGATTTTAACTTAAGGGTTTTACACTGGCTTTTGGAGAATGGTGCTGGACACTCAAAATGGATCAAGAAATTTACAATATCTTGATACTAGTTTGACAACAAGAATTTTTCATCAACGTGTATAGGACTGATTTGCTCTGAGGTAGAGGTTCTTGTGGATTCTCCCCTTTAGGAGGAAAGGAAGGTTGTTGTGGATTCTCCCTTTCTGCAAGGAGAGAAGGTTCTTGTGTATTCTTCCCTTGAGGATGAAGGGAAGTTTCTTGTGTATTCTTCCCTTGTATCTCTAAAACAGAATTGATTCCAAGTACTTTGCAGTTGGATTCAGCTAGAATCTTAGCTAATCCTTGACCTTTTACTAACTTGGTAGTCTTGATAGTTAGATCAAACTCCAGAATTTGAGTGATCCATCTACCTCTTTTCCCATCAGTGTCTGGTTGGGTTAGGACAATTTTGACATCACTATTAGGGACATAAGTAGTAATAGGTGAATGTAAGACATACATCCTAAATGATTTCAGGGCTTGAATGAGAGCATAGGCTTGCTTCTCAATGATGTCATACTTAAGCTTAGTATCTCTCATAACCTTACTGAAAAAGGCTATGGGTTGGTCATGGGAATCTTCGTTTTTCTGTAATAGAACGACATCAAGGGTTGTTTTAGAAGCAAAAGAGAAAATACTAAATGGCTTAGTATAATCAGGGCTGGCTAAGGTGGGAGCTTCAAAGATGGCCCTTTTTATTTGTTCAAATGCATGCCTAAAAGAGGGAGTCCATTTGACTTCATGGTCCTTTGAGAGCATGTCAGTTATATCTTTTACAATCTCTGCATAATTTGGAATAAAACTTCTTAGAAAATTAATCTTGCCTAGAAAAGCTTGAATCTCCTTCTTATTTCTAGGAAATGTCAATGTTTCAATGGAAGATACTTGTTTGGGATCAATTACTACTCCCTCCTTTGAAATAATATGGTCCAACAGTTTTCCTTCTTTGACAGCAAACAAGGACTTCTTAGGGTTCAATGATATTCCAAATTTCCTACATTTGTCAAAAACCTTCATTAAGTGCTTTAGATGTTTCTGATCAGATTTAGAAAAAACAGTTATGTCATCAAGATAAATAACCACAAATTTATTTATTTGACCCATGAAAGCTATGTCCATAGCTCTCTGAAATGTTGCTCCAGCATTGGTTAAGCCAAATGGAATCCTAGCGTACATGAACGTACCCCAGGGTGTAGTAAAGGCTGTCTTCTCTCTATTTTTTGTATCAACATTTACTTGATTGTAACCTGAAAAACCATCAAGCATAGGAAGTATTTGTGCTCTTGAAACCATTTAAAGTAATTGATCCATTTTAGGCAAAGGATAATTATCTTTTAATGATGCCTTTTTCAAATTTCTAAAATCTACACAGAGTCTTATTTCTCCATTTTTCTTTCTAACAGGAACTAGATTTGAAACCCAATTAGAATATCTAAGAGGGAGGATGATATGAACATCTAACATTTTCTTAATCTCCCTTTATACAGTTGGTAGAAGGGCTGGATTTATCCTTCTAAGTTTCTGTTGACAAGGTTTTGCTTCTGGCTTCAAAGGAATCTTATGCTGTATCAATGAAGTATCATAGGTCTTTAGATTAGCATAAGTCCAAGCAAAAAATCCTTATAATTTTGCAGTAACCTAAGATATTAAGCTTTGATCTCAGGGTCTAGTGATGCACATAATTTGATGTTTTTGATATCTTCATTAGTTCCAATGTTATTCTCTTCTATTTCATCTTCTGAAGAAATGGACTGAGGGTTTCGAAGGACATCATTTTGATCAAACAATTTTTCTAAAGGAATGAGTCCTTTTGGAATAAAATGGTTTGATAATTGAATAATGTCATGATTAGCAATTTGGGTTTTAAAATCTGAAGTATCATTTTGTTATAGACATTTTTGTGCCTTACAGCATTGAGCATGAAATGTCAATAATCTAAGGGAGCCAAAGTCCCTAAACATGTTGTTCCTACCCCTAGAGGAACAAGGCTAGAAAACCACAGCAATTCACAGAAGTTCTCCACCTGAAACTGCTCAAAAACAAGTCAATTCAGGATCATGTCAACTGCTCCACTGACCATCTGCGCTGAATGTCAACTGCTACACTGGCTACCTGCGTTGAATGTCAACTCCAACACTAGCTACCTGCGCTGAGCGAGTTTGGACATGTGGCAGAGTCATTCCTCAAGGTGTCAATGCTCAGGAAGCTTCGAAAATGACACTTGCCTCAGGGAATTCGACTGGTGATGAGTAAGAGGTTCCAAATCTCCAAGTGGAAGCAAGAACCTCCAAGTGGACTCAAGAACTGAGAGAGGGAGAGGACACTAGTCATCTCAAGCTGACTCATCCTCTCTCCAAAATAACTATATATAGATCTCTCCTCCATGAGATCTAGAGGCTGGAATTTTGTTAAAGCAAAGAATTGCTGTTGGTTTGAGACTGGATCATTGGGTGCTTTATGCTTTGAAGGGTGGTGAAGATAGGAATTCCATTCTGCTGGGAAGGAGATGCTGGATTGGAGCCCTCTGGGTTGTATCTCTTCCTGAACCTTGTTATCAATCAATAAAGCTATCTTGGTTCTTTCCTATATGCTGGTGTATTTTGTATGATTGCATTAGTGTATTTGATTTACTTCTAATCCTGAATCATTTATGAATATGAATATTTTCCTTTATGTTGTGTTCTTCTCTTGTCGCAAGTAGCTGTTCTCTTGTCACAGGTAGTTGTTCTCTTGTGACCTCGCGGGAATCAAGTAGCTGTTCTCTTGAGCAAGCGAGGAGGCAAGTAGCTGTGAACACCCAAAGAGAAGAGGATCTAGATCGAGGGACAAACGGAAGACAATGGTAAGTCTATCGATCTCCCCTCTTTCACATTTCATAAAGGAAGAAACCAGAATAGCTGTATCTGTTTGTTGCTAAGGCACTGTCACACCTTAGGTGGATAGGATCGTCCTGTATAGGCATTTTTCCCCACAAAAAATTGGCGACTCCATTGGGGAGATCTGTTTTAGTCATTTTATTTGTGTTTACATCATTGTTTACTTCATAGACTCAACAACAACACTCGAACTGCTTCTGCAAAGTAGACTGTTGCTGCCTTGATCCTTCACTGGATTTTGTCTATGATCTGAACAATGGACTCACAAATGATTTGATGATCCTTTGTGATAGTCTTTAGTACCCTCTCAAAGCATCCCTCTGATTATACCTTGCTTGTGTTTCTGATTTGGCCTGAAACTGTTGATTTTTAAGCATTTTATGACCCAGAACCCAAGGGAAACGAGAGTTTCTCCTTCAGCGCAGACACTGTGAAGGCAGTCTGCATTTCAATGCAGGTCCCGTGAAGGCTACCTGCGCTGAATGTCAACTCCACAGTGTTGGACTTGCGCTGAACCAGTTTAGCCTTGTGCAGCTGGGGTTCTCTGCAGTCTGTTGCCCTGTTTTGATCTCTGTTTTTGCAGCCTTTAACTAGCATAGGTACCAGTCTGATAACCCCTTTTCTTTGCTTGAATTCCGCCTCCTTTTGTACAAAAAGACTGTGAGTGTTTTTATGTGTTTTTTCGTCATTTACAGTTTTCCTTTGCATGAGTGAAATAATCATCCTGTAGCCCTTGATTCAGATCTGATTGATTGTCATCTTAGGAGAGAGTTCATTGGCTGTTTACAGTTGATTATACATTTGCTTTTGCTTATTGGTTTGAGTTTGTCTCTTTTGAGTGTCGAAACAAGTATTCATTTCGAAAATTGCAAAGTGATTGTAATCTCTTCTACCGTTGCTGATTTTGGAAAAAGTAAACTTGTTTGTATCTTGTCATTTAAAAGCAAATTCAAAGTTGTACAAAAAGCTTTCTTTGTAGGCATCTATACTAAGAAAGCGGAAAACAAACAGCTGCATTGTGCATTTGCATTTTGATAAGTTTGCATGCTTGATTTAGGAAAGAGTGCATTAGAGTGTGCTGATTGCTCTTTGAGAAAAGATAGTGTCTTTCTTTTCCCTTAGTAGCTAGGGTTTTCAAAGTTGAAAAGATTATAAAGCTTGCTTATCATCTTAGACTGCATTTAGGAATTGTACCATACATCTCGTGGTGATCCTGAAAGGCAAACTTCTAAAAATATCAACTTAAAATAAACTGAATGAACCTAACAACGCTTTGCAATATAACGCACAACATAGAGGTCTAGGCTAGAGACGTGTTCCGGCGTCGTTAAGCCTAGTGACTGTCGATCTCGTGGAAGGTGGGTGATTCCTCCTGAGGGACGATAGCGCTAGTATGGATTGTGCTCCCACGTACCGTCGCGTATATATTGGGAGACCCCTATAGGCATATATCCTTTATCCTTAGGAAGCCGTGTTGGCCGCGCTACTGATCACAATGCAGTGAACACAGCATTCACGAAGATCGACCGCCCGTACCTTAAAAAGTATTCTGCGGTTTTGCGAAAAGTTTGGCACACCCTCTGCCTAGATCTCCAGAGCAGTTTCTTTTGGCATTTTTCAGACTCTATAACAGAAAAAGTCCATCCGAGCATTTGTCACTTCGGGCTCGTTAAAACATCGAAGGAGACTAGAGTTATCTTTAGCTTTTTCTCGACTCTTTAAAAGTGAAAAAGCAAGTTGTGTCTAAAGCGTCGTTAACAATTTATTTTAAACGGAACAATCACCCTTTATTCCCGCGTTGATCTTTAGGTTGAAAAGATGGAGCACACCAACCAAGGAATTCCCCTTGGTGGAAATCCTAGTCCCTTCTCCTCTTGGGGAGATGTTGGTGCGCCCCACATGGCCACATTGTCGCTTCCAGGACTGACAATTGGCCTACCAGTCTGGCTCTTTTCAACCAATGTTGTTCAGAATACCACCATTCCTAAACAGTCGAGTCAACAGTTAGATCAGACAAGAGTTGCCTCCCAGCCTTCTACTTCATCTTCCTCCCCTCCTTCCTCTTCGCTTGATGGAACTGGTAAATAAAAAAACCGAGTTCCTAAGGAGAAGAAGGAGAAGAAGAAGAAAGAGAAGAAGAAGAAGGAGCCTAAGGCGACTGGGGGCAAACAAGTGTCATCTGACAAAAATCCACACACCGCACTCGCAAGGCCTAAATCGCCATGCGTCATATGCAAGGGAGACCACTTCCATAGAGATTGTCCCTGTATCCCCCGGATACTAAGGGAATGGTCCCCCCGTTTGCACAATTCGGTAGCATCGACCTCTGATAGCCATGTCGACTGCTCACCGTCAACTAGTGGGAGTGAAGCCCCAGGACAGAGCGAGAAAGCTAAATTTCCCTGCAGACTGTGTGAAGGCGATCACGCCATCCACCGTTGTCCCTTCTTAGACGAGGCAAAAAGAGTTCTGGAAGATCGCCCGATTTTACGAGCGCAACTTCCTCCTGGATATCAAAAACTCTTGCCAAGTCCCTCGCTAGTTGAGAACCCGGCTGACCCGCCCAGGTGGTCAGCCGAAGCACCTGTCATTGAAGATGAACCGTCTGAATCCATACCTGACAAAAGTCTAAAGGTTGAAACGGCAGTTGACCCAGTTTTGCCTTCAGAGGCTCTATCTTCGAATGACACCATCACAGAAGAGAATAAAGACGACACCGTCCAAATTCTCTTCATCAGCACTGACTCTGATGATCAAGGGGGCAATGCCACCATTCCTTTATCGCAGGAAGGAAGTTCATCAGAGCGATATCCGGCCGTATACTCGGTCCCACCACCAAGCAACCTGGTTGTGTCCTTTGACTGGAACCAACTAGGCAGACCCCGCTTGCCAGCTAGCATACCATTCAGAATTATTGTCCAAATATACAGAATGGTAATGGCTAGTACAGTGATTGATGAAGGGGCATCTGTGAGTATCCTTTCCTCTATTGCTTGGAAAGCGCTTGGTTCGCCTGCGCTTTTGCCTGAAATGAGAAATCTATCAGGCTTTGATAAGGGAACCAGTCGACCTTTAGGGATCCTCCCCAATGTGCCCATAACATTGAAAGGGAAGACCGTTCAAATGAACGTGATGGTCGTTCAAGGACCCTTGGATTATAACCTACTCCTTGGACGAGACTATATATATTGCATGGGAGCCATCGTCTCATCACTCTTTAGAGTAATGTGTTTTCCGCATGAAGGAAGAATGGTCAAGCTCGTGGACCAGCTTTCATTCCCCGGATCACGCATCGCAAATAGTCAGATACCATCCCTAAATGGTCTGTTCACGCAAGAAGTGTCTCAACCCACGGTCCGTCCTCCTGATGAGCGCGAGTAATCCGGGAGGATATGACTGGAACCCAGGGGGCATGCGTCCTGGTCTGCTTCGGTAGGAGAACTTTGGGTATAGGGTAGGTTTCCGCGGGAGAATATGACTATTCCGTGACCCGTCCGTCTAGGAAGAGGGTTGTTCTAGAAAAAGATTCTTTTGTCAAAGTTATGTGAGAGGACGGGACCCGTCGCTCACCTTTGTCTATTTCGGTAGACATTGCTGAGGAAGTGCTTTGTTTGAAAGATTAACGAGACAATCTTTGGGTAACCTGAAAGAGGTAAGCCTCTCTCGTTAAAACAAAAGTTTTGGTGGAAGTGAGGTAGAGGTAACCTTGAAATCGTACTTTATGCTTGGGGGCATGCAAACCTTTTGGAGTGCAAGCAAGGGGCGACTATTTATTTTTAAAATTTTTAGGTCCTCCCTTTAAACCTGTAGGTCTAACCCTTTAAACTCGTAGGATTAGCCGTTTCCGAACTTGCATAACGGAAGGATCCGGGGCAAAACTTACGTGAGATGAAGCTCCATAAAAAATAGCATCTCCAATGAGACACTCTTATCATATGACTGGTATATACCGAGCAGTTTTAGCATAAAGTTCATGCTCGTTAAAAAATAAACGCAAGATCCGAGCAGTTTTAACGCGGAATTCATGCTCGTTAAAAAATAAACATAAGCTCGAGCAGTGTTTTGGCGCATTCAAGCTCGTTAAAAAATGAACCCATCCCGGTAAATAACCATTGTGTATGTAACTTTATCAGCCATAAAAGCCTTGGTCGTGTTTGCACCGTCACCTCCACTTTTCATTTGGCCGATCGTTCACCTCCATATGATTGTTTACCCATTTTGAGGAACAGCTGCGAAGAGTGATTTCACCTAGCCATCCTTGTGACACTGCCGTGATTGGAAAATTCCAACCTGTACCTGGAATCAGCTGCTAACCCTGTTCATCACTCGTTCCTCAAAAGACGAGTCTTCTTTAAGCTCTTTTCAACTGACTCGTAAAATATGAAAAGATTGCTGAGTTTTGGCCTTCCAGCTCGTTAAAGCGACCGGAAGTGCTATCCCTCCTCTAGATTTTAATCTTTTTGGACCTGAGGGATTATTGCACAAAAAGATTGAGCGCTTGTTTTGTTCGGCTCGTTAAAACTATCGAAAACTCATCCCTTCTGTATTGTTTTATACTTTTTCGGACTAAATGGATTAGATGACGAAAAAGGAATTTTGGAGTTAACTTTATGTACCTTTTCAGACTCTCTAAAAATGAAAAGGACCGAGTTATCCTTGTTGTTAGACTCGTTAAAATCATTAAATAGCGACAAACTTGTCTTTAGACGAGAATGAGTTTCACTATCGTTAGGCTCGTTAAAACATAGCGATGGGCTTGCCCGAAGGGCAGGTTATAGAAAAAGCATATGTTATCCTCATCAAGCTTGACAAAAATAAAGAGGTACTGGTCAGCAATGACTGGGGAAAAATTGGGAGAAAATCAAGAAAACTTTGATGGTAGCAGGTCGCTCTTGAACATGACACTTTTCCTCCGTACCACAATCGGGTTGGGTTGTTTCATTCACCGGTCACATCACCATGGTCTCGCCATACCATCCATAATTGGGGTAATGCTACTGATCCATTGCATCAGTGTCGCCATATGTTCAAGAGAAGTCGTTCAGAAAGAGTCAACCGGGTCCCATCCACTGCCATACATTATCCTTCATCCATTCATGACTGCCACCCTAAATCATATGTCACAGATCGTTTTCACCTCCATTAAAATCATTAGCTCCGTTCCGTGTCACTGATGTGGGATTCATTAAGGCCCTCCTTTGACAGATCGCTTCTTGTCGACATCAGCTCATTATCCAAGAAGTTGATCTAGGAACAACCCCTTCAGTACTTTAAAGCTTGCATGCCTCAATGGCAAGTTTCTCACTTCCGGCGACAGGTATACATCAATGACCTTCGACCAGAAGATTTTGTGTGGTGTTCGACGCCAAGACCTTTATTCACACCACGTTAATTGTACTGCAGTACCTTGAGGATCATTATCATTATCGGTGATTCCTCTCGCGCTTGTTAACGGTTTACATCATTGGCCGGTAATCAAGCGATGTCTTTCCATGTTCGACTTCAGCGCAATTCTCACATGGATCGACTTGTACTTAGAGTGAAGATCAAACGAGTTTGAAGACCCCGGATCTAGTTTCATCCATCCGGGCTGCTATATATATTCAGGAAAGATAAAGACATTTGACATGTACATCATTGCAGCAGACGATCATCCTACTCAAAGGATGATAATTTCACCAAAATTATCAGTCTACCATCAGACGATTGTCTGTGCTATGTACAAAAATGAATTTATAAAGCTGAGCATGGGAATGCCCGCCTCAGCTAGATCATGAAAGCAGTATGAATCATAATGTATTGTATTGTATCTTATTACAGGTCTCCTCCCAGCAAATGGATGAACTTCAGACCCTCCTGGATAAAGCATTTCACCCGATAAACGGCCTCATACTTTAGGGGGCAACTGTTATAGACATTTTTGTGCCTTACAACATTAAGCATGAAATGTCAATAATCTAAGGGATCCAAAGTACCTAAACATGTTGTTCCTACCCCTAGAGGAACAAGGCTAGAAAACCACAGCAATTCACAGAAGTTCTCCACCTGAAACTACTCAAAAACAAGTCAATTCAGGATCATGTCAACTGCTCCACTGACCATCTGCGCTGAATGTCAACTGCTACACTGGCTACCTGCGTTGAATGTCAACTCCAACACTAGCTACCTGCGCTGAGCAAGTTTGGACATGTGGCAGAGTCATTCCTCAAGGTGTCAATGCTCAGGAAGCTTCGAAAATGACACTTGCCTCAGGGAATTCGACTGGTGATGAGTAAGAGGTTCCAAATCTCCAAGTGGAAGCAAGAACCTCCAAGTGGACTCAAGAACTGAGAGAGGGAGAGGACACTAGTCATCTCAAGCTGACTCATCCTCTCTCCAAAATAACTATATATAGATCTCTCCTCCATGAGATCTAGAGGCTGGAATTTTGTTATTGCAAAGAATTGCTGTTGGTTTGAGACTGGATCATTGGGTGCTTTATGCTTTGAAGGGTGGTGAAGATAGGAATTCCATTCTGCTGGGAAGGAGATGCTGGATTGGAGCCCTCTGGGTTGTATCTCTTCCTGAACCTTGTTATCAATCAATAAAGCTATCTTGGTTCTTTCCTATATGCTGGTGTATTTTGTATGATTGCATTAGTGTATTTGATTTACTTCTAATCCTGAATCATTTATGAATATGAATATTTGCCTTTGTGTTGTGTTCTTCTCTTGTCGCAAGTAGCTGTTCTCTTGTCACAGGTAGCTTTTCTCTTGTGACCTCGTGGGAATCAAGTAGTTGTTCTCTTGAGCAAGCGAGGAGGCAAGTAGCTGTGAACACCCAAAGAGAAGAGGATCTAGATCGAGGGACAAACGGAAGAGAACGGTAAGTCTATCGATCTCCCCTCTTTCACATTTCATAAAGGAAGAAACCAGAATAGCTGTATCTATTTGTTGCTAAGGCACTGTCACACCTTAGGTGGATAGGATCGTCCTGTATAGGCATTTTTCCCCACAACACATTTCCATCTGCATTTTCATTTATTTTAGTTCTATCTTCATCAATTTGTAGAAATGAAAAATCATCTATTACCTGCAAAAATGATTTCAACTGTTCATCATCTTCAAATATTTTCCAATGTTTCAGATTATCTAGGATAGATGGCCTATATTTGACTTGTATCTAATAGAGTACATCAATATGATCAAGAATTTTAAAAGAACTGGCAGAGAGAACTAAGGAATCTGCATGAATATTCTGATCTCTAGGAATATGAGTCAAATTAAAAGCATCAAATAAGTTTTCAACTGAATCCCGTACTTCATTTCGGTAAGACCTAAGTCTTGGGTGCTTGGTCTGGCAAGCATTTCTTACTTGCTTAACAATAAGTTCTGAATCAGTAAAAACACTTAAGTTTTGAACTTTTAAGCTTTTGGCTAATTGCAATCCTAAAAGGAAAGCTTCATATTCAGCAACATTATTGGTAACTTCGAAGTCTAATTTACATGATTGGGTTATATTTTCTTTTTTAGGTGAAATTAAAACTACTCTAGCTCCTGCTCCATCTTTCGTGCAAAAGCCATCAAAGAATAGTTTCCAAATATCAGTTTGGTTTGGTTTAGGATTTTCAACTACCTCTTCGATTTTGACTTGAGTTTTATGCTGATGTGAAGTGAGTTGTGTTAGCCTTCTGTTGCAACAGGGTTTCATTTTTCATGATTGACATTTTTACATGCCAAATATGTCATACTTTGCAGGCTGCAGTGTTCCATATTTCCACAGGATGCCATGAAGTGTGCTAGTTCAAAGGCACTGCTGTATTCCAATTTTGATGAGTTGTTCTAGTTTTGAAGAGTTTTCATTTAAGGGAGGTCCAAACAGTATAATCTTGGTCTCCCTAGGTTTCAATTTCATGTTTTAGAATATAGAGAATGCATCTGACCAAACAGTTTAATCTTGGCAGATCTGTAGATAGGTAGAGAATCAAAGGGACCCAACTGCTTAATCTGGGCCCTGACAGAAATAAGTGTAGATTTAGATAGGAAACATTCAAAAAGAAAAAATTGTAAAGCTGGGTCTGCAAGTCTAAGTGCACCCAAATCAAAAGAAGAAAAAATGTTAGATGAGTAGGCTGGGTAGGTAGCTGTGAGGTTGCAGAATGATGATTTATGATCAATTTTGTGTTACAAAGTGTTTTATCTCTTCAGATCATAGTGCAGACAATTTTTCATCTGGAGGAGCTCGAGCTAGACATAACTAACTTCCCCTTCTTCTCATTTCCCAAGTCACTTACTAATTTCCTAAAGAGGTCAAGATCTGCTTGATTCCTCTTAGTTCATCATTTTCCATATCGTTTGCCTTAGTGGAGATCTGCTTCGCTCAAGGATTTCATTTCTTTACAAGTTATTTTTCCCAAAATTAGCCTAAGGTCTCTTACCTTAGCGCCTGCTTATCATCACCATATTAACCACTAACTCTACTATATAACTCCCTGTCAGTTTTCCCCCTTCCCCTACTAAAAGGATGTATATAAAACTCCCCTATGTAAATATCCCCTCCCTGGAAATATAGCCATATTTTCTAAGTCAGGGAAAGAACAGTCCATCTGGGGCTGCCATTAGCCCATCCGTGTCTTGGAATTGGTCTAACACCTGGTTAGACTAACAACCATTCCCCTAATTCTACAATGCCCCTGTTGCCACCCTCCCCCTAAAGTTGGGCTTGTAAATATTCAAATCCCGCCCACACAAACCTCCAAAAAAAAAAAAAAACCATATTTTCCCCTTTTCCCAAAGTTTCACCCCTGAAAATATTAATCCATGCGCATTAACCCACATAACCCACAAACTCTGCCATTCCCTAAGTTTTAAACCCACTGCTGCGCCATATTAAAATTGGAATATTCCTTGAATATTCCCGCCCCTTATCCCTCCGTTGCCTCGTCCCAGCCGCCAACCGTTAGATCGCCTGCCCCACAGATCTACGGTGGGCGGGCCTTCCTGTCCCCCGACGCGCTCGAATGTTAGCGTCCGGGAGATGGGCGGTATTACTGCCGTACTCCCACCACGTGTCATCTCCTGGGCTATGGCGGAGCCCCCTCTAACAAAACCACTCATGCCTAAAGGTGGTGCGCCACAAAACCAGAAACCGCCTCCTGCCCAGTGACGTCACCCGCTTGCGTCACCCCCCTGCCCAGTCACCATGACACGTCATCTGCCTACCGCCTCCTGCCAGTGTATCGTCGAGTCACCCTGCCGTACTACCACGTCATATCCGTACATGATGATGTCATCCCTCCACGTCATCATGCTGACATCATCGCTGATGTCATCCGCCGTACGAGGTCCCACCTGTTGACGTCATCATCAGTTTTGGCGCGAAGGGCGAAAATCGCACTCTGGAGGCTCGGAATCAGTTTCTCAGGCAGTTTTTGATGCGCGATTTGCGCTGCTAGATAAAATAGGCCGAAGTGGGGAATCTTTAGGGAATATTTTCATTACGTAGCCCCCAGCAAGCCCGAAAGGCGCCGAATGACCCGTTTTTCTTCGCGAAGCATTCAGGAAGGAGCCGAAGACAGTTTTAAGGAAGACAGAGCCGAACAGCGGCCATTAAATGCTGATTTAACACATAGCACATCAGAACAACATCCCAATTTATTGTCAAAGAGTATCAGAGGAAGAACAAGAGCCAAAGAGTATCATCCGAAGAGTTGTTAGGGGCTCGAAGCACCTGTACATTGATGAGCCCCCCAGAAAGTCAAATCAAGAGGCGTAAGCCCATCCTTGCCCTCAAATCACAGTTAAAGCTTTAAATGCAGACAGACAGCAAAGAAGCAGAAACCCATACACATTTATTTGAGAAAACACTGCACCAAGCCACCGAGGACAAGCACATTCACTTCATTTGATGCGGTAGTCCTCAGCTCAGCCAAAGATATTTTTATGTATTTATTGCAGATAGGATTAGGTCAAATTAATTATTCTTTAGGACCTGATTAGGTCAAGTTGTAATAAAAGCAGTTGTAGAGAGTTTTTCCCTATATATATCGCTCTCTACATTGTTTCAAGGGTTGGTCAATTGAGAATTTTCACTAGAGACTCACATTGTACACCTGAGTTTTTTCTATAACCAAAGATTGCTGAAAGCTTCGAGAGCAAACTGCCTGTTGTTAATGAATGTTTTGAAGAAATGAAGATGGAATTCTTGTGCTGCAGCCTGAAACAATAAGTGCATCTTACCTCTGTTTTATTGTTTACCACTATCTAAATAGCAGAAAGAAAGAATAGCTTAGAATTTGTTTAAATACACTCTATGCTCATTTTCTACTATTTCCTTATGTTTTCCTCTGAAGGAATCAGCTATGAATATGAATTCCTCCTGGCTCATATTTACCCCTATTCACCTGTGTTTGCCAATTATCTAGGGATTCTTAAATGCCCCTAGGTAAAGCTTTGTTACCTACATCTGTTAAGCTGATTGAGAGATTCTTAACTGCCTCTCGTTACTTAGCATTCTTTCCATCATTTAAACCTGAAACATTGTTTCATGCGCAGCTATCTTGCTCCATTTTCCCTTATTGTGACCAAGGAAATGCACCAACAGTCCTCCTCCTCGACTCCATGCCCAATGGTTTGAAACACTCAGACTGTGCTATGCCTCTCTACCTGAAACATCAATTTTCCCACAAAAACAGAACAAAAAACCCCTGAACTCAATAGCTAGCCTAAGATCATTTTCAACAAAGCTAAATCCCAAAGAGAGAGCCCTCTCTGATTGCAGGTGGGCTAGAACCTGCAATCCAAAGTTGGTTTGTGGTTACCTCGGCCGTATCCCTTACTCCAACCTGGGGACAACCTGAGTGATAACATAATGGCGACTCCACTGGGGAACATCCTCAGTTAATTTCACGAAGAAGGTTGGAAAGATCCCCTAAAAAGGTCAATTTTCTAATTGCTGTATATTTCTTAAAACTACAGATGAAGCCTGAATGTCAGCCAGGAAGCCTTTGAAACTATTTCTGTTTTACATTAGCAGAAGTAAATAAAAGCTGCTTTAGTCAATCTTCATGCTAGTTTTAAGATATACACAACCATTCCAAAATCTGATCTGTCCCTTGTTAATTACAAAAATATTCCCACAAAAATACCCAAAAAACAATTCGGAAGCTGGCTCCCAAGAAGAATCCACGATATACAAGGTCAAATCCCGATCCAAACCCTCCAGCTGTTTTTGAAAACCCTAACATAATCCCGAAAATCCTTAGGAAGCAAGAAAGACAGGAAAATTTCGTTGATTTAAGTCCTGAAATAGCTTACCCTAGCTGTATTCTGACTCTTGTCAAGGTTTTGTTTCGTTCGACCCCTGTTTCCCCTAGTTCATCATCTACATCGCGAAGTACCCCTTCCACACCTTCATTCACCGCACATACTACCACTATTGTTGTTTCCAGCGTTCCAGTTGCTCCTATTATCCCAGCTATCCCTGTTATCCTTGTTGTTCCATTAATCCCCGTTGTTCCACTTATCCCTGCCAATATGGCTAATAGATATGCACCCCTGCAATTACCTGCTAATGCTGGGGCTTTACCTCAAGAGTACCAATCGAAAATTACATATTTTGATTTCACCGATCCTTTTACTGCCATTCAACATACTAAAAAGATGCAAGACTATTTTGAAAACTACGAAATAGATGATGATAGCGTGAGAATGATAATTTTTGTTCAGAGTCTGACAGGTGATGTAAGAACTTGGTTCAGATCACTTGCTGCAAATTCAATAACCACCCCAGATGAGCTTTACCAATCCTTTACCAACAGATGGGAGAAAAAGAAAGACCCCTTGCACATACTGTCCGAATATGATACAATTAAAAGAGGTCCTCAAGAGACTGTTTTGGAGTACTGTGCAAGATTCAATAATGTTTACAATGCAATACCACAGAACCTAAGGCCTCCCCCTGATCTGGCCTTGTACAAATTTCCGGATGGTTTTGACCCTGATATGGCATATCAATTAAAAGAAAGAGCTCCTCAGACCCTTGCAGACATGCAAAACGTTGCTGTCAGTGTTGAGGCTAACCTAATTGCCAAGAGAAATAGAGCTAGAATGGATAGAAGAACCACCTTTAAGGAAGAACCCTCAACCTTTGATCAGAAGCTTGATGTTATTATCAATGGTCTACAAAGGCTAGGAGAAAGAGTAGAAAATGTTGAGAGAAAAGCATCATGGGAAGGACAACAGTCCAATACCATAAGGAATCCTAATTTTAGGAAAACGCAGAACACAAATGCTGGTAGGTCTAACCAAGACCATGACATAAGACCCCCTTTTCAAGATAACTATGTTGAAGGATCTACTTCTAGTGAACCCATAGAGGACACTCACATGAACTTGATGGATCTAAAGGGTGAGCACCAAACTGTCCTGTCCCAAGAAGACCAAAATGAACTCGATTACAATCAGTTTCAAACTAAATCTGGTGAGTCTTTTGATTTTAAACAAGGATATGATACTGATGTGTATGAAGTACACAAACAATATAAGCTGAGAACTAGGACCATTGACATTTCGGAACCTAGTAAACCAAAGGATGGCAAATAGCCCAACAAGACCAAAGGCAAGGCTGTCATAACAGAACTCGCTGATACAAATGTTACAAACCCGCATCAAGTGACTGTAGAAGACATAACAGAAATACAGCCTTCCAAATATCAGCCTTTGCCACCTTCTTCCTCGAAAGAAAGCTCGAACAGTGTTCCAAAAAACTTTCCTGAAACTAAAAAACCACAAGCTATCAGTCCTCATAACGTTGATAAACAAGAGCAAATCGCAAATAATTTAAATGAAAAGGAAAAAACTGCCTTTATCAACAACAAGACTCCATTGGAAAAGCCATTTAATTTAGAGGCATAAATATCTAAGTTGAAAATATCCATCCCCCTCTCAGAACTTGCCAAACACGATGTATATAGGCAACAAATTCAAAGGTCACTTCAAATTCCAGAAAACAAGGATGATGTAGATGTTTTGGATGATTCCCCTGAATTGCTGTTTGGTCCAGAAGTTAATGGAAAGTCAACACATGGACCTGTCCCACCCTTTTATGTCAGTTTGCATATACATGACAAAGTTTTGCACAATGCTATGTTCGACTCAGGGGCATCGCACAATCTAATGCCCAAAGCAGTTATGGAAAAACTAAACCTTGACGTTACAAGACCTTACAAAGACTTGTACTCATTTGACTCAAGTCAAGTGAAATGTCTAGGCTTCATCAAAGACTTGTGTGTCTCCTTAGTTCAATATCCAAATAAGACCATCCTCATGGATGTAGCGGTCGCTGACATTCCACCAAAGTACAGTATGCTCCTATCAAGATCATGGGGTGCAAAGCTCCAAGGATCCCTTCAATTAGACCTTTCCTATGCTACCATTTCAGTCTTTGGGCAACCAAAGAGACTGTACAGAGAAACGCTGATGAAATATGTGGTCAGTAGTGAGAGCAAGCCAGAAAATCTTCCCATTTACTCAATCCATTCCGATATGGATTCCTTTATTTTGTTTAATGATGACACAAATTCTCCAACCAAGAATGAGCCCTTGGCCCAAGAACAACAAGCACAAATCAATGAAGAATCGGTTGCACACACTGATGAAACTGTCACAACAGTTATTGCAACCAGCATGCAAGAAGAACTTCCCCAAACAGAAATTTCAAATCTGCCCAATCCTAAGTTGATTGACACTTTAGGCATCAACCAAAAGCAGGAAATCACTTGGTATTTATAGTTTGATGGCTCTGTTAACAAGTTAGGAGCAGGGGCAGGTGTCTGGATTCACAACACATATAACAACCATGCAGAAGGTCAGGCCTACAGACTAAATTTTAAATGCACAAATAACATGGCAGAGTATGAGGCTCTGCTGCTAGGCCTTAAACTGCTCAAAGCTCTGGGAGCTGCTAAAGTGTCTATTTTAGGAGACTCTGATTTAGTCATACAACAAATGAAATGTAATTTTGTTACCAATGACAACAGAATGAGAGCCTATAGGACTGCTGCCACTAATATACTCAATGCTTTCACTGAATTCAAGCTTGAAAAGATTTCCAGAAATCACAATATTCATGCACACAGCCTAGCCACCTTTGCTAGCACATGCAAGCTTCCTTTTGACCCAAACCATCACTTCACGGCTGAAATAAAACATAGGCCTGTTGTCCCAAATAACGTTAAAGATTGGCAAGTATTCGAAAATGATGCCCAGATTAATAATTTTCTTACCCTTGAGCATGAGTTTTCAAGTATCAACATTGACATGGACGCTATGAACGACTCCCAACAAAAAAAAAATGAAAATCAGCAAGATGTAACAGCTGCAACAGCCAAAAAATCCCGAACCCGACTGTTTTTGACAAAGAAAACATAGAACAGCTGAAACAAATGAATTTGGAAGACATTGCCAAAGCAGAGGCAGAGATCATTGACTTAAAGGATAACTTTCTGCCTGCTGGTCTAACCCCATTAGAAGACATGTTTGATGCCAATGACGTTCCTAGAAAGCCAAAATTGCAACCCATAAACACTGATATAGAGGAACACAACATAGGGACGAAAGAGAATCCAAAAATGATCAAACTGTCCAAAAAGCGACCACCTGATCAAAAGCCCAAATACATTGATTTGTTCAAAGAGTTCCAAGATGTATTTGCTTGGAGCTATGAGGATTTGAATCCTATGGCACCTCGGTGATCCAACACACAATCCCCTTAAAACCGAACCAGAAACCCTTCAAGAAGAAACTTAGAAGAATCAACCCTATGCTTCTTCCACCGATTGAGAAGGAAGTAAAGAGGATGATTGAAGCAGGCATCATAGCACCCATCAGATTTTCTGAATGGGTATCCAATCTTGTTCCTACAAGAAAAAAGACAGGTGAAATCAGACTTTGTGTAGATCTCAGAAATTTAAACCAAGTCTCCTTAAAAGACCATTACCCTTTGCCTAAAATGGATCACATCTTGCAGAGAGTAGTGGGGTCATCTAGAATTTCTTTGCTAGATGGTTTTTCAGGTTTCAACCAAATACTTGTTCACCCGGACGACCAAGACAAGACAGCTTTTACCACACCGTGGGGAACATTCAAGTATGTAAAGATGCCATTTGGACTTAAAAACGCTGGTGCAACTTTTCAACGAGCAATGGACATTGCATTTGCCAAAGAAATACATGACTTCCTAGTTGTTTATCTTGATGACTTGACCCCATTTTCCAAATTTGATGAAGAGCACCTCAAGCATCTTAGGCAAATTTTTATGACATGTAGGAAATATGGCATTTCCTTGAACCCCAAAAAGTCTCTCTTTGGCCTTGAAGAAGGCAAGTTACTTGGCCATATCATATCAAAATATGGGATCAGAATTGACCCTGAAAGAATCCAGGCCATCCTCCAAATCCCATATCCAAGAAACATAAAAGAGCTGCAAGCATTCCTTGGGAAAATCAACTTCCTAAGAAGATTTATCCCAAATCTAGCTGAATTAATAAGACTGTTAAGCAACATGTTAAAAAAGCATGCCAAGGTAAGATGGTCCCTGGAAACGAAGCAAGCATTTGAAAGTATCAAATCGGCATTAACCCAAACCCCTGTACTCACCAGGCTGCAGTTTGAGAAAGATTTTATCATATTTTCGTTTGCATCTGATCACACAATAGCCGCTGTCCTTTTGCAAAAGGATGAACAGGGAGCTGAAAAGCCAATTGCTTTTTTCGGCCGAGCCTTAAGAGACGCCCCTTTTAAGTACCCAATCATGGAAAAACATGCCTATGCACTTCTTAAGGCCATCAAGGATTTCAGAGTGTACATTTTGTATTCACGCGTGATTGCCTATGTCCCACACGCTGCTGTAAAAGACATATTGACACAAGAAGGATTAGAAGGCAAAAGAGGCAAGTGGATTGCAAGCATCCTTGAGCATGACATAGAAATAAAACCAACCAAGCTGATAAAGGGACAAGGTTTAGCTAAACTGATGTCCGAAACGAATTTTCAAGCCTTAGACATTAACCAACTGGACAAAGAATCGGAGCTGGTGACTCCACAGATCAGTTAAATATTTCTGCAATGCCCTTGGTACACTGGTATTTGCTTTGTATTGTTAAACCTATGTGCTCCCCCAGGATTGTCCAGGACCAAGAAAAGATTTTTGAAAATGAAGGCTTTAAAGTTTTGTGTTATAGATGGTGCATTATTTTGGAGAAATCATGAAGGTATATTGCTTAATTGTTTAACCATAAATGAAACTAACAATGTCATGAAAGAATTCCATGCAGGTGACTGTGGAGGACATCTATACTGGAAGTCCACTTCTGATAAAATTCTAAGGGCTGGTTTCTATTGGCCCTCTCTTTTTGCAGATCTAAAGAAGTTTGCCATGTCATGTCACAAATTCCAAATCTTTGAGGGCAAGAGAAAGCTGTTACCCCTGCCCCTCAAACCCATCTCAACCGAACAACCTTTTCAACAATGGGGTCTTGACTTCATTGGAGAAATCCATCCCTCTTCCTCAGGCCAGCACAAATGGATCCTAACAGCCACTGACTATTTCACCAAGTGGGTTGAAGCCATTCCCTGCAGACAAGCCAATGACACCATCATTATCCAATTCCTTGAGGGAAATATCCTGTCTAGATTTGGCTGCCCTGAGAAAATCATCACTGACAATGCCGCTGCCTTTAAGTCCAAAAAGATGATCAATTTTTGCCACAGATTTCATATTACCTTGGGCCACTCTACGGCCTATTACCCTCAAGGTAATGGCTTGGCCGAATCATCTAACAAAAGCCTCATCAACATCATAAAGAAAGTGCTAGAAGAAAACAAGAAGAACTGGCACAAAAAGCTGGTAAATGCCCTATGGGCAGATAGACTCTCAAGCAAGAGATCCATTGGGATGAGCCCTTATGAGCTAGTATATGGCATGGAGGCTAGATTTCCTTCATCCTTGGGCATTCCTACTATCAAATTGTTACAAGAAATTCAGGCTGAACCAAATGACTTTCAAAGAAGAATCAATCAGACCATTCATCTTCAGCAAACCAGAGAACAAGTTCATGACAGAGCTCAAATTTTGCAAGAAAAGCTTAAAAAGATGTTTGATAAGAGAGCTAAGGCTGAGGATTTCAATATTGGTGACAAAGTTCTGAGATGGGACTCAAGAAGGGAAGACAAGGGCAAACATGCCAAGATTGATTTTTTATGGAAAGGACCATTGATTATTTCTGCTGTTCAGGGAAATAACACATATTTTCTCAGATCTATAGAGGACAGCACTGCTGAAGAAGGCCCTGTCAATGGCCGTATGCTGAAACATTACCATGACCCCTTTTAAGGGACATAATGCAGTTTTGTATATATCTTTGTACAATCTTTTTTGTATATGTCAACACTCTGTTTTTATTTTTGTATAAGCAGGCCGATTGTTTAAGGAAAAGCAGTAAATTTGTGAAAGACACAATTTTTAAAGCTCTGTTTCTACACCAGTTTTCAACAAAGTATCAAGAGAAAAAACTGTCACATTACAAGCAATTCATGGTAGAAAAGAACTATTTGCAGTCATTGTGCATAATTATCAAGCACACAGAAGAAAGTAGGCGATGCTGCACAGTTCACAGTAATTCAATTGAGGAGGAGGTTGTTCATAGTTCAAAGTTTTACATTTTTAGTAGCCAGAACAAATGTTTCCAGTCTACAGCAACAAACAGAAGATCAAGGCAGTCTGACCTGCTGTTCTTGGCTTTTCACAAGGAAAAGCCATCCCCAAGTGGAGCCACTGTTAGCCTCCTGTTGCAACAGGGTTTCATTTTTCATGATTGACATTTTTACATGCCAAATATGTCATACTTTGCAGGTTGCAGTGTTCCATATTTCCACAGGATGCCATGAAGTGTGCTAGTTCAAAGGCACTGCTGTATTCCAATTTTGATGAGTTGTTCCAGTTTTGAAGAGTTTTCATTTAAGGGAGGTCCAAATAGTCTAATCTTGGTCTCCCTAGGTTTCAATTTCCTGTTTTAGAATATAGAGAATGCATCTGACCAAATAGTTTAATCTTGGCAGATATGTAGATAGGTAGAGAATCAAAGGGACCCAACTGCTTAATCTGGGCCCTGGCAGAAATAAGTGTAGATTTAGATAGGAAACATTCAAAAAGAAAAAATTGTAAAGCTGGGTTTGCAAGTCTAAGTGCACCCAAATCAAAAGAAGAAAAAATGTTAGGTGAGTAGGCTGGGTAGGTAGCTGTGAGGTTGCAGAATGATGATTTATGATCAATTTTGTGTTACAAAGTGTTTTATCTCTTCAGATCACAGTGCAGACAGTTTTTCATCTGGAGGAGCTCGAGCTAGACATAACTAACTTCCCCTTCTTCTCATTTCCTAAGTCACTTACTAATTTACCAAAGAGGTCAAGATCTGCTTGATTCCTCTTAGTTCATCATTTTCCATATCATTTTCCTTAGTGGAGATCTGCTTTGCTCAAGGATTTCATATCTTTACAAGTTATTTTTCCCAAAATTAGCCTAAGGTCTCTTACCTTAGCGCCTGCTTATCATCACCATATTAACCACTAACTCTACTATATAACGCCCTGTCAGTTTTCCCCCTTCCCTTACTAAAAGGATGTATATAAAAATCCCTTATGTAAATATCCCCTCCCTGGCAATATAGCCATATTTTCTAAGTCAGGGAAAGAACAGTCCATCTGGGGCTGCCATTAGCCCATCCGTGTCTTGGAATTGGTCTAACACCTGGTTAGACTAACAGCCATTCCCCTAATTCTACTATGCCCCTGTTTCCACCCTCCCCCTAAAGTTGGGCTTGTAAATATTCAAATCCAGCCCACACAAACCTCCAAAAAAAAAAAAAAACCATATTTTCCCCTTTTCCCAAAGTTTCACCCCTGAAAATATTAATCCACGCACATTAACCCACATAACCCACAAACTCTGCCATTCCCTAAGTTTTAAACCCACCACCGCGCCATATTAAAATTGGAATATTCCCTGAATATTCCCGCCCCTTATCCCTCCGTTGCCTCGTCCCAGTCGCCAACCGTTAGATTGCCTGCCCCACAGATCTACGGTGGGTGGGCCTTCCTGTCCCCCGACGCGCCCGAAGGTTAGCGTCCAGGAGATGGGTGGTATTGCTGCCGTACTCCCGCCATGTGTCACCTCCTGGGCTGTGGCGGAGCCCCTTCTGAAAAAACCACTCATGCCTAAAGGTGGTGCACCACAAAATTGGAAACCGCCTCTTGCCCAATGACTTCACCCGCTTGCGTCACCCCCCTGCCCAGTCACCATGACACGTCATCTGCCTGTCGCCTCCTGCCACTGTACTGCCGAGTCACCTTGCCGTACTGCCACGTCACCTCCGTACGTGATGACATCATCATGCTGACGTCATCCCGCCACGTCATCATGATGACGTCATCGCTGACGTCATCCGCCGTACGAGGTCCCACCTGCTGACATCATGCTAATGTCATCATCAGTTTTGGTGCGAAGGGCGAAAATCGCACTCTGGAGCCCCGGAATCAGTTTCTGAGGCAGTTTTTGATGCGCGATTTGCGCCGCTGGATAAAATAGGCTGAAGTGGGGAATCTTTAGGGAATCTTTTCATTACGCAGCCCCCAGCAAGCCCGAAAGGCGCCGAATGACCCGTTTTTCTTCGCGAAGCATTCAGGAAGGAGCCGAAGACAATTTTAAGGAAGACAGAGCTGAACAACGACCATTAAATGCTGATTTAGCGCATAGCACATCAGAACAGCATCCCAATTTATTGTCAAAGAGTATCAGAGGAAGAAAAAGAGCCAAAGAGTATCAGCCGAAGATTTTTTAGGGGCTTGAAGCACCTGTACGTTGATGAGCCCCCCAGAAAGTCAAATCAAGAGGCGTAAGCCCATCCTTGCCCTCAAATCACAGTTAAAGCTTTAAATGCATACGGACAACAAAGAAGCAGAAACCCATACACATTTATTTCAGAAAACACTGCACCAAGCCACCGAGGACAAGCACATTCACTTCATTTGATACGGTAGTCCTCAGCGCAGCCAAAGATATTTTTATGTATTTATTGCAGATAGGATTAGGTCAAATTAATTATTCTTTAGGACCTGATTAGGTCAAGTTGTAATAAAAGCAGTTGTAGAGAGTTTTTCCCTATATATATCACTCTCTACATTGTTTCAAGGGTTGGTCAATTGAGAATTTTCACTAGAGACTCACATTGTACACCTGAGTTTTTTCTATAACCAAAGATTGCTGAAAGCTTGGAGAGCAAACTGCCTGTTGTTAATGAATGTTTTGAAGAAATGAAGATGGAATTCTTGTGCTGCAGCCTGAAACAATAAGTGCATCTTACCTCTGTTTTATTGTTTACCACTATCTAAATAGCATAAAGAAAGAATAGCTTAGAATTTGTTTAAATACACTCTATGCTCATTTTCTGCTATTTCCTTATGTTTTCCTCTGAATGAATTGGTTATGAATATGAATTCCTCCTGGCTCATATTTACCCCTATTCACCTATGTTTGCCAATTATCTAGGGATTCTTAAATGCCCCTAGGTAGAGCTCTGTTACCTACATCTGTTAAGATGATTGAGAGATTCTTAACTGCCTCTTGTTACTTAGCATTCTTTCCATCATTTAAACCTGAAACATTGTTTCATGCGTAGCTATCTTGCTCCATTTTCCCTTATTGTGACCAAGGAAATGCACCAACAGTCCTCCTCCTCGACTCCACGCCCAATGGTTTGAAACACTCAGACTGTGCTATGCCTCTCTACCTGAAACATCAATTTTGCCACCAAAACAGAACAAAAAACCCCTGAACTCAATAGCTAGCCTAAGATCATTTTCAACAAAGCTAAATCCCAAAGAGAGAGCCCTCTCTGATTGCAGGTGGGCTAGAACCTGCAATCCAAAGTTGGTTTGTGGTTACCTCGGCCGTATCCCTTACTCCAACCTGGGGACAACCTGAGTGATAACAAGTTGAAAACAACCAAAGTTTTGATATATGGCATAAATTGGATGGTTCCTTGGCTGGTCAGTTTTACAAATAGTATGTATAAATCTTACCTCTCTATATAATCTTAATTTCTCTCCTCGATAAACAGGAATAGTAGCATATGACATATCCATCTGTAGATTTCCACCTAATTTGGCACATCAAGACCTAGAAAGGAGCATTCCAAATTTGGGAGGGATATATGTGACAACAATATCAAGTACTACACTTTTCACTGGAATTTGGGTGAGGGTAACCACTAGATCCTTGATCAGTCCTAAACAGAGCACCTTTTTAGAATCAAAGGTGTACAGGTCATGGTAGGATCTAGTTATGTCGAGTTTCAAATGGTCCATGATAGATTTTGGCATAAGGTTGTGTGATGCTCCTGAATCAAGCATACAATTATACAACATGGAGTCATTTTTTTTAAGAGTTACATAGAAAGGAGGGACTATCTCATCTATCATGTCTGAACTAGGACCAAAAACAACTGCTAGTTTTCATCATGTAGACTTATGACATCACCTTCAGCATCAACCGAGGTATTTTGTATCCATTTTGTGACTTGGCTTTTGTAACCAGGGTTTTTTGAAAGTTCTGATAGTGGAATTGGGATCTTAACCCTCTCTAATTCTTTTTCAACATTAAATGTAGTCAAAATATTTTTACCAACTTGGGTAGTATCAATTGACTGATCTAACGGCTGAATAAGAGTTGTTTGAGCTTCAACAGTTTTGGTATGTGGTTCAATTATTCGAATTTCCTTTGGAGGTCTCCCTAGACCAGGCCTAGGCCTAAGATCATACCTCTTGTTTAATTCTTCAATTAGAAATTCAGAGAAAGCATGATATTTAGAGACCTGTGAAGATTCTTGATCTTCTTGAACCTGATTCTGTTGTGAGAGAGGAATGATGGTTGTTTGAATAGAAGAAGAATCCATACTATTAATGTCTTTAGTAATTGTCATAGTATTATCATTAGGTTTTTGGTCATCTATCATTAAAGGAGTAGGAACCTGTTGATCATTGCTAGGTCTCTGAAGAATTTGTAGTGGTGAATTTCTTTTATACTGACCTTGATTTTGATTTTGGGGTCTAGTAACTGTTTGTTGTATTGTTCTAGGTTGGGTCTCAATCTTTGAAATCCTATTGGGTAGGTTTCTAAGAAGAGATGTTATTTCATCTATTTTTGAGTCTTCTGATTTAGTCTTAGAGGAACTAGAGGCTTCTTGAACAAATTTGAGTTTTCTTTGGGCCTTTTCTTCCTTAAGTCTTAAAGAAGTTGAGGCCGCCCTATTTTCTTCTACTTCTATAGCATTTGTTTGCATATCTTCAAGAGTTCTTGAAGTTCTCTCTCGTAGCATAACAACAAAGTCATCATCAAAAGCTTTAGAAAATATAGACTTAGCTGTTGTTACAGGGGGCTTACAATCAACAGGCTTTTGTGATAGAGTTTATTGAATCTTTTGATAAAAATCTGATACTGGTTCACCAAAGTTCCTTTTAAGCTCTTCAAATTTTGTAAGGAAGTAGAGAGGATCCTTTTTCACACCCCACTAATTTTTAAATATGGTTGTAAGCTCTTCCCAATTTCTAATGGAAGTTGCTGGTAACTGCCTAAACCAACTCACATTTCCTTCAAGTGACTGAACAAACAATCTCATATAAACATTTTCTTGTTCAATATTCATGTTGTCTGCAAAGTCTAGGAAAGCTTGAAGATGGCCTTCAGCTGAGGGACCAGTTTCTCCATTGTACTTGGGAAGGTATTTTAAGTATCCAGCTGGGAATGCATCAAGGTTATTAGGTAGGACTAAGGCAGCATATCTAGCCTGTACAATAGGTCGGAAAGCCATGACAGTAGGTGGTGTATGAGGTGCTTGAGGTGTATGAGGTTGTCTAGGTGGAGTATGTGGTGTTTGTGTGGATGTAGAGGATGAAGAAGAAGTAGAGGGAGAAGATGGTGATTTAGGGGTTGATAAACTAGCTGGAGGTGAAGGAGGAGGAGATCTCCTAAAAGACTTCAAAGGAGTCTTAAGAACTAGCTTTGGGACCTGTAAAGGAATACCTTATATTGTTTCAAAGAGATGATTCTTATATATAGAGAAAGTTTCCTCAAATTGTTTAGAAGAAGAAGCTTCAGGTCGGTCAAAAATGGAAGGAAATGGATAGGTGTTAGGGGATATGAAATTTGTGGGTTTATATTCTGGTAGATCAACACCCAACTCAGATTCAATTTTAGGTGATCTTGGTGGTAATGTGGGTACTGGATGAGATTCTAATGAATGAAAAGGGTAGGCTGACTTAAAATCAACTCCTCTATTTAGAAGTTCAGCAACCCTAGGTGATAAATGAGAGTAATCACAATCAAATGGGATATTACTATAGGGGTCAAATGATTCTAATTCTTCAGACTGTAGGACTCAAGAGGAAGAAGAAGACGATTGGTTTCCCCTTTTAGAACTGGCTTTTCTTAGAAGCCTTTCAGGATTTGACAGAGGACTAACTATGTCAGCTTCTGAACAAGATCTAGTATGTTTAAAACGTGCCAACTTGGGAGTGTGGAGTTGCCAAGGTGAATGATTTTAACCTTTCTAATCCTTTAATCACCTTTAAAGGAAAAGAATGAATGAATATAATTGTCCGAAGGTAAACTAAATGAAATTTGAGTCCTCAGCAACGACGCCAGTCTGATGTTGTACCTCTGAGATAGTAGTAGGTCAGCTACCAATGCCAGAGCATCTAAAATAATTGTTTTGGGGTTTTTGGTTTTAATTTTGGAAGACCAATGGATGAAGACAGATGTAGAATTGAAGTAATTAATCCTTTGGGTTATACTAATATCTCAGCACAAGGTTGCTATAAGACTTTACACAGTGATATAGATAAAAAATAGTGGTGAGTAGAAGACAACAAAAAATATGATTATCACAATTTCTAGACTATAAAACAGAACAATCAGAAGTTGGAAAACCTTCTAATATACGTTCCAAAGGTCCAAGGTAGTATCCTTAAGCTTACACAAGATGCTGATGATTTACTAATTAGAGGGGATTAGCTAAACAAATAGTTCATTAATCCATTCTCTTAATAGATGATCACTTCAGGAACTTATAGGAAAAAATCGAGACACAATTCTTCCTACCTAGATATCTCTATAAGTCATAAGCATATGAAGAAAAACATAATGATTGATAACTTGAAAAATGCACAGGATAACACAAACTGTTTAAAACCAGATTTAGAATCCTCTCCTTTGTATTAAGGTTCCATAAACACTGAGTACATCAAGTGTCCTTAAAAGCTTCCTTCAAAGGTGATTTCTAGGTTCAAAGTAGTATAAACAGTCACAACTTAACAAGTAATGAGCTATGGATCTTGAACTCCAAACCATTAAAATATCAAGAAGAAATTCATTTATACAATAATAAAACTAAGAAAATATCCTAAAACTGTTTAAGGTTTATTCTAGGAAAGGAAAGATCTTCATGCAAGAAGATAGGAGCAGCTATTGAACTGCGTCTTGCTGTCCCTTTTATTCAAGTTGTGCTGGATTTGTTGGTTGATATTTTTCCCTTTAAGCTGCTAAATTGCTTGTATCCTTCATGCTGATTGACTTCTTCATTTGTTCTTTCATCTGATACTCTTTAAACTCTGTGAAAATCATTTGACCCTGCTGATTAACCTTTACTGTTTCTTTTTACATTTACTGTCCATTTTAGGGTTTTTACTGTGTTTTTCAACAGTAAATCCTTTTAGATTTTATGTCACAAGGTAAAGTAATCTGATATGATCTTCATATTTGTCTTCCAACTGTACACATAATCTTTTCTCTGTAAGCCTGGAATAGAAGCTTTACCTGCAAAACACAAAAATTGTTAAGAAACCATAGGTGTGAGAGGAGGTCTTCAATGGATTTATTTGAGCTTGAAAGGCTATTGGAAGGAGTCCATAGCGTATCAGAAGGCAAAATGATGGCATTATGGGTCACAGAGGCTTATGGAGGCTTTACTGTAAAAACAGGCGAAAATAGAGCAAAATGGTCATTTTGGCGTTTAAACGGAAAAACAGTCTTTCAATTGAATTATGGCGCAAAATGAATAGTGGCCGTTTTGTTGTTTTGTGGGGGGCGGTTTTCATCGCACTGCTTATAAGGCGTGGGCAGTTTTGGGAAGGTTCACCCAAAATGATTTGAGCTTGACACATAGCAAGGGAAGTCAGTGGAATACCACTTTTCGGGTGGGTAATACTCGTACGTAGAGTCAACCCGAAATTTTCCTAGGGCTGTTGGATTTAGATGGATTAGATCGGACAGTAGCAGAGCGAAGGAGTAGTACAGAGGGTATGAATGATTAAATATGGCTGTATTATGGCTTAAAACCCAGATTAGCGGTGTTTTTATGGTTAAACGAAGGTTTGGTTATTTCTTTGTTTAAATCATAAAAAACGATTTAACAAAGAAATTCTTTACAAAATGCATATGGCGGACTTGAAATTTTATGAATGTGGGTGTATATGATATTGGGTCCGGGCTAATCGCATATCGCAACCGCAGTTTAGCAGAGGACATCCCATCGCAAGGAATGCGATAGGCACCATATGCGACGTGGAAATAAACCATATATGATATGAGATCGGGTTTGGGTCCTAATCATAATCGGAGATCGCAATGGCGGAGTGTTAATGCTTAAGGTGGGACTCGTGATGGAGGCGGATGCGATATGAATATGGATTGTAATATATATGATATCGGGTCCGGGTCCATCGTTGATCGCATATCGCAATCAGAGGAGAGTGTATTCCTATGAAAGGCTTGCGATGCGATATGAAAATACATAGTTTTATTATAAAACTAAGGGTTTCGGGATATTTTAATAAGTAGTTAATGTATACGGGAAATGGTCCTTTTTAGGGGTTTAATAATATAGTTAGTGCTAATATGAAATATGAGCGGAAAAGGGTAAATATATGCGAAAGGGGAATTATAGGAAGAAAAGGGAAAATAGACCAAGTATAATGCCTTTTCATGGTTTATTTGCTTTTCATATATGCATAATACTTAGGGTAAAACACCTTTTGTGGGTTTTCCGGTAAAAAGGGGTTTTACATGGTAAAAAGTGATTTTACATGGGATTTTCACTTTTCCTAGCTAAAAAAGGGTTTTGACCTTAGGAAAATGGGTTTTTGTGGAAAATGAATGAATATGAATGTATGAAGGTAGGAAGGGGAAATTAGTGAATACAGGGATGAATGGGGATGAATGGGAATTTAATTAATTGATCTTGTAGACCTTGATTTGCTTTGTCTAATTGAATCATAGACATAGAAACATATGGTAAAACATGATAATGTTCCTTTTGTCCAATGAATCATCGAACTTCTGCAACCTTTCTCTACTTACCCTTTGCTTATCCTATCATTTTTCTTCAATTAATGGGTGCATTTAAGCTAGCAAACCCTTTTCTTTTCTTTTTATTTTACAAAAGAAAATTATCTAAATCTACCCTTATAATTTCTAAGGGCTCAGATTAAATTGATGAGCACCTTATGATTCTCTACTTAACTACTGATCTGCCAAGATTAAACAGTTTGGCCATATCTTTATTCTCTAACTATAACATCAAATTTAAAGCATGAAGCAGTCAAGATTAAACTATTTGACTGTCATGGGGTTGTGGCATTTACAACAAGCTGCACACAACCATTATTTTGCAGAAAGAATAATAGTGGCATTTGGACTTGCTCACTTTCAGAGTTTATTTGTTTTCTTTTCTTTCTACCTAACATTTTCTTTTTGCCTTGATTTTTTAGAGCATCTACCCTAACATTTTCTTTGATATGGACATCATCATCAAGATATATATTTTATTCACTAACATTTTATTCACTATTGTTATGTCCATATCCTAACTTAACATTTTTTTCAAATATTCTATCTTATCAAAGCCAAAAAATGCTACAACACAACGACAATAGTAATGGGGGAATCACTAGTATTATAGGGACATAACATGCCCCTCTACTTCAAAAAAGTGTTTTCCTCAACTCTTGAGTAGTTCTGGATGCTTCTGTATAAAATTCTCATCCTCCCATGTGGAATCTTTAGCGGATAAGTTCTTCCACTGGATGAGATACTCCGAAATTGATCGATTTCGTAGTTGTCGAGTTCTTGTTTCTGTGACTACTTCTGGTTCCAATATAATTTTTCCTTCCTTGTCAAATTCTGGAAATATTGTTTGAACTGGGAGCTTGACAGCTTGTCACCTATAGCCTTCTTTAAACATGAAACGTGGAAAACTGGGTGCAATCGAGAAACTGCAGGAAGCTCCAATTTGAATGCCATAGTACCAATATTTTGCAACACCTTGTACGACCCATAATACTTTGGTGATAATTTATTATCCTTCTTAGCTTGCTTGAGGGACATTTGTTTATATGGTTGTAGCCATAGGAATACCCAGTCACCTACATCAAAACTTCTTTTGATGCGATGTTGATTTGCCAGTTGTTTCATTCTATTCTGCGCCAACGTGAGGTTATCCTTTAAGAGTTGGAGAACTTGTTGTTGATGCTCGATGTGATGTTCTACTGCTTGAACCTTAGAATTTTCTCTTAAATATGATGTGATGGATGGTGGATGATATCCATAAAGTGCCATAAATGGGGTCATTTTTTCTGCAGTATGGAAGGAAGTGTTATACCACCATTCAGCCAGAGGCAACCATTTGACCCATTGTGTATGTTTATCAGATACAAAGAAACGAACATATCCTTTCAAACATTTGTTTACTATATCAGTTTTCCCATCAGATTGAGGATGATAAGATGAGCTATGAGCTAACTGAGTACCGAGACAAGAAAATAATTTTGTCCAAAAGTTTCTAGTGAAAATGGGATCTCTGTCGCTTACAATAATCTTTGGGTTTCCATGTAGCTTTTAAATTGTTTCCATAAATGCAGTAGAAACTGCACTGGCTTTAAATGGATGTGATAATGCACAAATGTGTGCATACTTGGTAAGTCTGTCAACTACCACCATGATGACACTCTTTCCTTCAGACTTGGGTAAACTTGTGATAAAATCTATTGAAACCTCCTCCCACCGTTGGCTTGGAATAGATAAAGGTTGTAATAGACCTAGGGTCTTAATTGTTTCAACTTTATTTTGTTGGAAAACCAAACATTCCGGCACAAAATTTTGAATATCTGATTTAAGTCCATCCCAAAAAAATTCCTTCTTCACCCGTGGTAAGTTTTTAAAAATACTGAGTGCCCTCCTAAGGGAGAAGTGTGCAATTCCATAAGAATATTTTGTTTGATTTGGGAATTCTTAAATAGGTATAAGCGATGTTTGTACTATAACGAATCATTTTTCCAGCTAAGTGTATAAGATGTACTGGAATCTTGTTGTAACTTTCGAATGAGTGCCCACACTTCTTCATTATTATTTCATTCCTCCCTTGCTTCGTTTATCCAATCTGGTTGGATAATAGAAATGGCGCACAACAATGCTTCCACATCCTCATCCTTTCTTGAGAGTACATCTGCCACAACATTTTGCTTCCCTTTTTTGTAGATGATTTCAAAGTCATAATCCAACATCTTTGTGACCCATTTTTGTTGCTCTTCAGAGGATAATCTTTGTTCTAAAAAGTATTTAAGACTATCATGATACACTTTTACCTTGAAGTGTCTTCCCATTAGGTAGGGTCGCCATTTCTTAAGTGCATGTAGTATTGCTAACATTTCCTTCTCATAAATAACTTTCTGTAAATACTTTCCCTTGATTGGACGACTTTCGAAAGAAATGGGTCTTTCAGCTTGCATTAAAACAACACCAATTCCATTGAAGCATCACATTACACAGTAAAGGTTTTTGTGAAGTTCGGCGTAGCTAAGACCGGTGCTTGGCACATTTCCTCTTTAATATGTTCGAAGGCCTTTGTTGCTTCCGAAGTCCATGAAAATGCATCTTTCTTAAATAATGTTGTTAGAAGTGCTGCTATTCTCCCATAATTCTTAACAAATTTGTGATAATACCTTGTCCACCTGAGAAATCCTTGCAAATGCTTTATGGATGTGGGGATTTTCCATTCCTTAATGGCTTTAATTTTGCTCGGGTCTACCTTAACACCTTCATGAGATACAATATGGCCAAGATATTCCACCTCTTGTACTCCAAAGAAACATTTGGAGCTTTTTGCATATAATTGTTTCTCCTCCAATAGTTTGAGCACCCTTTCAACATGTTCAACATGATTCTTCCAAGACTTGCTGTAGATTAGTATATCATCAAAAAATACTAACACAAATTTTCTAAGGAAGGTTTGAAAATGAAATTCATCAAACCTTGAAATGTAGAAGGTGCATTGGTAAGGCCAAAAGGCATGAAAAAATAATCATAATGACCCTCATGAGTTCTAAATGCTGTTTTCAAAATGTCTTTAGTCTTCATTCTGATTTGATGATATCCTGAATGAAGATCCAACTTGGTGAAGTAAATTGATCCATGCAATTCATTCAATAATTCATCAATTATAGGAATGGGAAATCTATATTTAATAGTGAGCTTGTTGAGCTCCCTATAATCTGGACACATGCACCATGATCCATCCTTCTTGTGCTCCAATAATACTGGAGCAGAGAAAGAACTTTGATTAGGTTGAATTATACCAACCTCTAGCATTTCTGCAACCATATGTTCAATTTCACTCTTTTGGGCATAGGGATATCTGTATGGCCTAATTTTTTGAGGAACACTTCATGGAATCAAATGAATAGCATGATCATGATCATGAATAGGTGGGATACCTTTGGGAGTCTCAAATACCTTAGAATGATTGTCCAAGACTTTTTGGAGATCTGGAGAAATAGATGATTTCGATGTGGGAACCTCTAGCGAACATAATTGCGCAATTACAGCTCATTGTTCCTTCTTTAGAAGATTTTTCATACCATTAGAGCTGATTATCTTTCCTAGTTTCCTTGCAATACCCCTTAATTCAATTTCCTTTCCGCAGAAAATTTCATGAAAAGTTCTTGAAAATTAAAAGCTATTGTACCCAAGGATTGTAGCCATTGGACTCCCAGTACAACATCAGCACCAACCATTGGAATGGAAAGCATTGGCCTATTCAATACATATTCTCCCATGGATAGCTTGATATTATGGCACTTTCCAGAGAAATTTATGGTTCCTCCACTTACAACCATCACTTGACACTCTGGTGCTAGATATAGGAATAAATTCAATTCTTTTGCTATCTTACAATGAATAAAATTATGGGTACTTCCTGAATCAATCAACACTATTACCTTTTTCTTATTGATATGTCCTTCTATCTTGATAGTTTGAGGAGTGGTAATTCCAGCCAATGCATTACAAGATATGGTCGGATTCATTTCTTCTTTATCTAGGGTTTGTTCCTGGAGTATATCCTCTTCTTTTGACATTTATTGTTCATTTTCTTCCTCCTCTTCACAATATATGTAGAATAATTTCTTTTCAACACACTTATGACCTTTAGTGTATTTGCTATCACAACTATAACAAAGCCCTTTTTCTCTTTTTTCTTCCAATTGTTGTGGTGTCAACCTTGTAGGTTGTGGAAGGCTAGGGGCAACAACACTTCCATCTTTATAGTTGTGAGTGGTAGGCTTCGCGGTTGCCATAATTTTGGTTTCCATTTTTCTTGCTAACCTGAATTCCTTCTCCAATGAATCAGGTTCCCAAAGGCGAACCTCATGTTGGATATTATCCTTTAAAGTCCCTATGAACACACCAATCCTATGCTCCTTTGGAATATCTTTTACCCTTATGTTCAATTTTTTGAAGTCCTCAATGTTCTCCATCATTGAACCCTTTTGTTTGAGATTTATCAATTGGCTAAAAAAGGTGTTGCTTTTTGTATCCTCATAATGTGCTATCATTTCTTCCGTAAAAATTGCCCAAGTGACAATTTGTTTACGAGAGCAAAGCCATCGATACCATACAAACTGATTTCGTTCCAAATATAAAGTTGCAATACGTACCTTTTGTGTGTTTTGCACATTATGGAGATTGAAAAATTGCTCCATTTGTAGTATCCATGTTCCGAGATCCTTGCCATCAAACTTCCTCATATCGATTTTTGGAACATGGTGGGTCTTCAATCCAACATTAGATTCTATGAAATCATGATTAACATTTATTTTGTTATCATCATGAGTTTCCTTTATTACCCTTTCACCATTAGTGACCATTTCTTGTAGCAACTTATTCAAATTTATCTTCAATTCTTCCATCTTATTGTCCATGCCATTCATCTTAGCGTCCATGCCATTCATCTTAGCTTCCATCTCAGCGTCCATTCCATTCATCTTAGCTTCCATGCCATTCATCTTAATTTGCATGCCATTCATATTAGCTTCCACACCATTCATCTTGGCTTCATTTACCTTTAGTGAAAGTGAAATTTGTTGTACTTGGTATTGTAATTTTGATATATCATGTTGCATTTCTTCCTCTTCTTCACAAGTCATGCTAGAGCTTTTAGGTTGCTTACTAGGTGTTTCCATTTTATTTCTTCAAGGCATTAATTAATGCTAATAATTCTTCACTATTCCCTTTGAATTCCTTCAAACTAATTTTTCAAACCAATCTTATGCAAAATTAAAAAAAAAAACTACAAACCTTTTTTTTACTTTGTAAGAGCTCGATATTGAATCTGTTGTATCTCTGTAACTGTGGATCTAGAATATCTAAAATCTCGTCTGGTGGTATCCCTTTGAATCCTATTTCTAACCCCGCAATTTTGATCAAGATTGGATTCTTCAAGAAAGAGTTATGCCAAATCTCCCATAGTGACCTAATTATAGACTAGCTCAGTAGAGCGAACTTGTATGACGTGCCACATACCTGAAACTCATACGTAGAAAACTATAGGCCATCCTCTTTCTGAAACTTCTTACGAAATTTCAATATGATTCTTAAAACAAAATTTATGATGATTTTCCCCAGGTCACCTGTTTGGAATGTAATTTGGGAGTCTGCAAAAACCCTAACTTCCTCAGATCATATCTCCACAAATATAGCGAGACAAGCTTTGAATTGTGGACCCAAAGTTCAGAACGATTTCAGCACAAATGGGTTTTTTTTGTAGCTTCTGAAATGTCGTAGAAAAAAAGTTATAGTGAAAATTCCACGATGACCTGTTTGGAGTAGCGAAACCTTAGAATCCAAAGCTCTGATACCAAATGTTATGAAACCAACTCACAAAAAGATAGAAATGATAGATCAACACCTTAGAAATAAGCCTCTTCAAGGGGGCAACCTCCTTTACATTACACAAATGAAAAATTCTTAGTTGATTTAAATGACAAAACCTCCTTTCTATATATAGGAGTCTAAAACAATATAACCAAGCCGATCTAAGAATAATAATATAAAGGCACAAAAATAATAATAGAGGGATTCTATGGGGCACAATAATAACAATATGGGGACAATAGGGGCACAACAATAATAATAAGGGACACAATGACAATAGTAATGGGGGAATGACTAGTATTATAGGGACCTAACAACCCGGATGCTATAGAGGCAAGAGTCGGGTTTCAGACAAATGTCACCGCGGAGCACACGGACACCATCAAGGACTACCGATCTTGGCATTAGTATGTTACTACTGATCAACATGAAGATGTTGAGGAGTTGGAATTCCATGGTTGTCTAAGTCAGAGTGATGTCTAGCATGGATTTCTCAAGCCATTTTGTTTCACATGGGTACATGTTCATTGGAATGTAAAGTAATGTCAAGTGTAAGTCAAGTGTCAATAGTTGGATGTAACAGTCATAGAGTAGGTGAAGAGTCATGACGGTAGTTGAACTATCACAAAGGGGAATTTGAAGGGTCACCCCACCCTTTTCTATAAATAGTCCCTCATAAGTCATTGTATAGGCTTTTGGTCAGCCAAGCTTCTGATAAGACTATCTTGGAGAGAGCTTGGATAGTATTGTAACAAGCCTTGGTTTCTCCACTGCGCAGAGTTAGTCCATCTCTTTGGAGGAGTAGGCGGATGTGTCTGTAACGTTCCACTATTGGAACTAGTGGTTGGACATGGATGTATTGTATGACTGGAACTTACACTTCTTTATATAATAAGAGCTAGCACGTTTCATGCATATGTTGTATTGTATTCTATGCTATCTGGTTTACTCTAAATGATGTATGTATTGTTCACTTACGCATGCATGTATGGAATATTCTGTATAAGTATGTATGAATCTTTCTAAAATGTGTTCTTGGTTTAACCATCACTTTGGATTGCTCTCTAACTTGCCTTCCATGTTGTGATGTATCTTTACTTGTGTGTTCCCTTCCAAGACGAGTATTATTACTGGTTGCTAAGGGGCGCACTCACCTCAACCCCCATGTGTTAGAACCTCTCATGCACCTTCCTTGAGTCACTGTAATTGTCACACCCTTGCTACCAACAGAGTTATCTTACTTGCCTCTGTGTGAAATCGTGGTCAAGCCATTACCATACAACCCACTGCTAGGACTCCTAAACCAAATGGTCTGAGGTCTAATTGGGACTTCTTACTGGGGAGATCCCCTGACATGTTGGTGGGTCCAACACCGTGAACACCTTATATAGCTTAGACCTTAGCCAATACCTTAGGCCAATCCCTTAGTAATGCCAATGGTATTATTGACGGGATCAATTATTCGTTTTCGTGCTCATTACTATGGACCAATACCATGGTAAATACCCTTGGTATTGAGAATACCATGGTACGGACACTGTACTTGACTTTGCTTCACCATACCCACGTATGTATGTGATATTTGTTCACAACAGCCACGTATATTTTCCTACAATTTACTTTTATCATTCCTTTATCTCAGAACTGACATTCCTTTGTCCAATCTCTTTGTCACATATGTACTAGCTTGTATACTCATCCTTCTACCACCATGTTGACACATTTATCAAGTAGGTTTCCATCAAGGACAACACATTAGTCATAATTCCAACACAGTTTGATATATGTTTGATGATAAGAACATTATAATAATCAAGTGAAATAGGAAGCTAATCAAGTTAAGTAAAAATACATCACAAACAATTAACAAAGTAAGAGAAATCACCTAATCTAGCTGCCCCTAGATGTCTTAACACCAATGACTCTTCATATTCCACACCTAAAATCCTTAGCGGATTAGGCATCCAACAAATTTCATGGTCTAGTAGAAAGAAAAATTTTGTTTCTCTTAGTACAACTGAGGTTGAGTATATTGCTACATGTTCAACCTGTTGTGAAGTTATGTGGCTTCGAAAGTCGTTTGTTGGCTTGTTTGATCAGGTGTTGTACTCAACCATTGTGTACTATGATAATCAAAGTTGTGTAAAGCTCTCTAAGAACCCAATTTTTCATCATAGGTTGAAGAAAATTGAAATTAAGTATCATTACATCTGGAATATTGTTCAAAGAGGAGTTATGAGGCTCGAAAATGTATCTACTGATGAGAAAGTTGTTGATGTTTTGACAAATCCACTGTCCTAGATGAAGTTTTATTATTTCAAAGAACAACTTGGAGTTGTTGAGAACCCCTCTCTAGGTGAGAGGGAACATTGATTGTATAGAATCATGTGATTGAAAATCTTGTTCGGCTTAACTGAGAGACCATATGGTTAGAAATATTGTCATGGATACTCCTTTGGGTCATTGACTGAGAAACCAATATGGTTAGGGAGTTTGGTTTTTGTTTTTGAGGCTTGAAGTGATCCTTGGGTCATTGTGTTTGACTGAGAGAGCAAGTGGGTTTGGTCGAGGAAACTGATTTTGAGTTCTCTCTCTTCAGTCATTGTATTTGACTAAGAGACTATATAGTTGGGGAGATTGATATTGAGTTAAGGATTCCTCCCTTGGGTTATGCACTGAGAGACCTTGTTTATGGTCAGAGAGATGGAACTTGTGTACTCTCTTGGGTCATTGTGCGTGACTGGGAAACCATTGCATATGGTTGGAGAGTTTAGCCTCATTGATTGATCCCATTGGCCAGTTGGGCACTGCCCTTGATGCCACTAAGTTTTGGCTTATTGGATGTGTTTGATGATATGTATCTTTTGTTATGATGGCACTTATACATCTGATCTCTCCCTGGGTTGTTGCTGAGAGACCTAATGATTGGTCAAGGATATTGATCTTGAAAAATAGAGATACTTGAACATCTAATCTCTCCTTTGGGTTTGTTGAGAAATCAATGCTAGTAGAATTAGGGTTAGATTTCTCTTTCTTGATAATTACTTGTGAATTATGTTGGCTTCTTTTACTTATTTGTATTATCCTTCATCAAGCAATTACCAAATTATGTAAGTATGAATATCACAAAAACAAAAAACACAAGATGTGGGAACTCTGCCAGAGAAAAACTCCTATCTAGGGGAAAACCCAGTCAAAATATATTCCTTAAATACTTTTTCATGAGAATATTCAACCTAGACACCAAGGAAAATTTTAAGGATGGAAAATTTTCTTGAAGTTTAAAAACATTGGCGAATCTCACTAATCCATAATATGCAAACTATAAAATGTTTATTGATATATTTGTAAAATTATTCAAATTTATAATGATTATATATGTAGTCTCTATATAATGTTGGCGATTTTTAAGGTAAAATAATTTTATATTCTAAAATTTGGGCGAATCGTCTTTTATAAAAATTGGAAATTGGCGAATCATTTTGTGGAAAAATCATGGAAAATTAGCCCACTGGGCGAAGATTAGCCCCTAAAATTTTCCATGCTAGACACATACCTCCTCCAACTACCAAGTCAACCTCCTCTTCCAGCAACTTCGATGTAGAATTTTGACCTTGAAGCAGTAGCACTTCGACCCAATAGATGGTAGCAGTAGCATCTTTGACTAGACAAGAAAAACCTCGATCTCCCAGAGATACCCAAACGAGAGAGAGAGAGAGATATCCCAAAACTTCGATTTTCTCTTTTCCTTCCTCTTTCTTCAACTTCACACTTCTTCCAGCCTCATTTTCCTTCTTTGCACTTTTCCATCTCTTTCTTCTGGATATCGAACTTATGAGTGAATAAGGGAGTGCTACAAATGAATTTGATCTCCTTGTATATATAGGCTTGAGGTCAGGTCGAATTTCCCTTTTTGAGTGACTTGGTGTGGATGTGTCAAATACCTAATTTGACTCAATAATAAATCTTTTTACATGATTAAAAAGCCCAAAAAGGGCGTCTTTAAATGGAAAATGACTCTAATGACTCAAAATAAATCATGAAAGTCTTCAATGGGGATTTTGACCTAAAACATGATGACCCAAGCATAAAAACCATGCTTTAATAAGTCCTTATGATGATGATGATGATGATAATAATAACAACAATTCATTATTTTGAAAATTAAATTACATAATTTAACATCCCCTCCTCCCAAGTCCACCCAAGCAATCAACCAGTCGGGGTAAACATGTGACGAGAGAGGCTACTATAAGGGATTCAACTTCCTTGGTGATCTTAAGGAAATGGAAATGATAGAACATATCAAACAAACCCATCCACATCAGCAACACCACTCTCAAGAGACATGTTAGCCTCTCAAACATCATGTCCCTGAGTCCCATTGATGATTTAAGCCTATTAACCCGCTGGTCACTCTCATAGGCCTATGTTCTAGCTTCCCTGGATTTTTTTTAGTAGACTTGTGCCAACATTCCTGCGATTTGAGCCACTTTTCTAGCCCAGAATCCCAACCTCTGCCTAGATCTTGTTATAACCTTCAGAATTCATCAAAGGCATGATGACAGTATGAAAAAATAAAAAAATCAACCGCAGGGCCAAGCCTGAGCATCCTCAATAGGGAGTGACATTCTGTCAAACACTTGGCATCAATGCAACCTATAGGTCTAGGATGCAAGGCAGAGCATAATGACTGAAAGCACTTATGAAACATAACCAGAAGGATCAACACCTTCTCCATTGAACTGTTATAACATCAATTAGGCCTTGCATCCATCCATTTAACAATTACAACTAAATACATGAATTAACCATGACATGAACCAATCATATAACCATGCTTATAACTAGCATAAAACCATGTAAATATCAGAGACATGACAACCATCAAATCCACATATAAACAAGTGAAAAAGTAAGAGAACTTAGCTTTTATTAATTGTAGTCAAATCTGACCAAGTTCAGGACTTCCATGTACCACCCGACTGTAGACATGGTTGAACCAAATCTCTCTTTCAGGCAGTCACCCCCGTGCCATATTCCAAGCATGAATGTGCGATCTCATAGAACAACCAATCCACACATCTTCTACTAGGGCTGGTTTCTCTTCATTATATAGTCTTGAGAGAAGTTAGTTACGACATTTTGTTTTCTAGGTCTGTCTAAAATAGTAATATCAAATTCCTAGAGAAGAAGAAGTAATCTATTAACTCTACCATTAGTGATAATTTTATTCATGACGTAACTTATGGAAGAGTGATCAATGTCTACAAATAGTGGGTATTTTGTGATATAATGACGAAATTTATTAACAACATGCAAAACAACGAGAAATTATTTTTCGGTTAAGGTATAATTATGTTCAGTTGGGGTAAGGTTTTTTCTGTTGTAGTAAATGGGATAATGCGACTTTTCCTCCTTATGTCCTAACACAACTCCAATGGCTATATCAGAAGCATGAATAAAGATATGAAAGGGAAGGGACCAGTTAGGTCCCTACAAGATAGGGGTTGTAGACAATTTTTCCTTTAAAGATTCAAAAGCTGATTGAAATGTATAAGTCCAATAGAATTATGCATATTTAATTAATAAACAAAGTATGGGTGATGCTACCTTAGTAAAATTTTCTATAAATCAACAGTGGTACCCTACATATCTTAAGAAATTGCAAACATCCTCTATTTTAGTAAGGTCTAATTTTATCTCTTCACGTGACACATGATTTTCTAACACTATGCCCCTATTGAGAAGCATTTGACACTTTTCATTGTTGAGGGCAAGGTTGGCTTCCTTGCACTAGACTAAAACATTTTCGAGATTCAAAGTGTTAGGTCCCTATAATGCTATTGTATTACTTTATTATTATTGTCATTGTAGCCCCTTATTTTTATTTTTGTGCCCATGTTTTCCCCATATTGTTATTATTGTGCCCCATATAAGCCCACTATTGTTATTATTGTGCCCTTCAATTAATATTGTTATGTTGGCTTTGACTATATTGTGACCCCTTAGACTCCTATATATAGAAAGGAGGTCTTGTCATTTGTATCATCAAAGAATTGTTCATTTGTGTAATGTAAAGGAGGTTTCCCCTCGAAGAGGCTGATTTTGAAGTCGTTGTTCTATCTTTTCTTCTATTGAGTTGGTTGCATAACAATTAGTATTAGAGATTTGAATTCTAGGGTTTCGCTGCTTCAAACAGGTCATCATGGAATTTTTGCTATAACTTATTTTCTACGATATTTCAGAAGCTAAAATTAACAGCCATTTGAGCCAAAATCTTGATGAACCTTGGGTCTGAATTTCAGATCTTGTCTCGCTATAGTTTTGGAGATATGATCCAAGGAAGTTATGGTTTTCGCAGGCTCCAGAATTATATCTCAAACAGGTGACCTGGGGAAAATCATCATAAATTTATCTTTGAGAATCATATTGAAATTTCGTAAAAAGGTATAGAAAGAGAATGAACTTTAGTTTTTTGTGTATTGGTTTCAGGTCTGAAGGTCAAAATAGGGACACATGGCACTTCATACACTTCCGCTCAACTAAACTAGTCTATAATCAGGTCATCGTGGGCAATTTGGAATAACTCTTTCTTGGAGAATCCAATCATGATCAGACTTGTAGGTTTGGAACGAGGACTCAGAGGGCTACCACAAGAAAAATGTCAGACATTTGAGATCTGAAATTACAGAGATACAACAGATTCAATATTGAGCTCCTACAAAGACAAAAAAGGTGTGTAGTCTTTTTAAAATTTTTCATAAGTTTGATTTGAAAAATTAGTTTGAAGGAATTCAAAGGACACAGTGAAGCATAATTATCATTAATTGAAGCCCCTAAGAAAGAAAATGGAAACACCTAGTAAGAAACCTAAAAGTTCTATCATGACTCATGAAGAAGAGGAAGAAATGCAACATGATATATCAAAATTTTGAGACCAAGTGCAACAAATTTCACTCTCACAAAAAATAACAAAAGTTAATATATATGATTTAAAGAAAGGCATGGAAGCTAATATGGATGGTTTTAAGAATGACATGGAACTTAAGATGGATGGCGTGGAAGCTAAGATGGATGGTTTAGAAGTAAACATTGAAGATTTGAAGAAAGACAGAAGGTTTGAAAGGAGGTTTGGCAAAGTTGCTACAACAAATGCTTCCTAATGGCAAAAAGGTAGTAGAGAAAACTCATGATGAGAAAAAAAAGAAATGTTGGTCATGATTTCATAGAATCTAACATTGGATTGAAAACCCACCATGTTCCAAATATCGATATGAGGAAGTTTGATGGTAAGGATCCCATAACATGGATATCATAATGTGCAAAAACACGCAAAAAGTACGCATTGTGACTTTATATTTGGAACCCAATCAGTTTGTATGGTATTGATGGATTTGATCTCATAAACAAATTGTCACTTGGCAAATTTTTACGGAAGAAATGATAGCACATTATGAGGATACAAAAAGAAACACCTTTTTTAACCAATTGATAAATCTCAAACAAAAAGGTTCAATGGTGGAGCACATTGAGAACTTCCAAAATTTGAATAGAAGGGTAAAAGATAGTATATCAGATAGAGAGCATAAGATTGATGTGTTCATAGGACATTAAAGGATAACATCCAACATGAGGTTCCACATTTGGGAACCTGATTCATTGAAGA